>OU426978.1:169867542-170451454 GCA_911387785.2 Aelia acuminata
CGCCATCTCTTCATATCACACTGGTTACCATCTAATAGATCTCTTGCTGTCATTGCTTCATTCACAAACTGTTTCCATCTTTCTTCTGTGCGTCCTCTTCTTCTCTCTTTTGGGACATATTTGAATAGCCTCTTCGGCCGCCTGTTTTGTGAAATCCTCATAACTTGGCCATATCACTCAAGCCTCTCACTTTCTATTCTATAGAGAATATTTTTTTCTTCATACACAAGTTCTCTTATTCCCTCTTATACATTTGGTATGTGCTGCAGTCTTCAGATCCTACAACTGTGAAACCAAAATTCCATTTCCATGAAAAGTAGTTTTTGAGCAAATGTTTGTGCAGCGTCTAAGGGAGAAAAACAAACTTGTTTTGTCTTTAAAGATACATCATTATAATACACAGTTCAGGATGTTTATTAGTAATCAAGGACTTTACTAATACTTCATTTTTATTTCAGTTCCTTTTATTTCATGCTTCATGCCCAGAATTTGATTTATTTTGCTTGTCAGTAGAAGAGATCTTTTTATTTTAATGAAGTTGTTTTTATAAAAATATGTTGAAATTTTAGCTAATTATTTTGTTTCCCCTAAATTTTTCCAATTGTACATTCATTTATTTCCTTATATCTATTATATATAATTAATATTTAACTATCCTCCTTGATTGCCCTAAATGTTATTAATGGCATGTTATTTATTTGATTATATCAATTTTTTTTTCTTTTCATCATCTCCTGAACATAGAGAAATTTTTTAAATATTTTATAGAAATCTTTATACAGTACAATTTTCCAATGTCTTCCTTTTGTATAACCATATTTCTTTATAATATAAAAATCTCGTGTCCCAATGTTTGTCAGGGGTAAAATCAGAAACTACTCAACGGATCCTTATAAAATTTGGCTCATTGTGTATAGTTTTGTCCAACTTATAAGATAGGATAGTTTTTATCTTGAAAATCCATAGTTTTCCCATGGGTAATTATGTGTCGCCTTTTCATGTGTGGGGAAAACATCGAATCTTCAGTACAGACTTTTTTTTTTCTTTTTCTATTTTTGGCAGAATACAAATCAAAAGCATATATATATATATATAGAGCTTTCAATACTAAAGGCCATGGTTTCGCATCGGTGACCTTAAGATTTTTAAAACCTGTACCATTATAGGTGATACCGATGAAGGGTCTTGGGTTCAGTACTATGTAAGCAACTACTGTTTCTGTGTCAGCAATTGTGCTTGGAGGTGATCACACTCAACCACTAGGTTTCCTCCCCTTGATGGACATTAGATTTATCCCAGGAGGGTCTCTCAGCCCTCGAGACGATCTATGACAGAATATATATATATCCTTAAACTCAGGACCTTGAGCATAGCAACTCAATACCTTACCAATGAGCTACCCCGCTCCCTTTTTAGGAAATGTAAAATTAAACCAATATGAAATCAGATATTCATTCAAGGTTATCGGAATCATACCTGGATAGGAAAAATTTTGGACTTCCACTGTTGCATTAATGGACGTTAAACAAATAACTAATAAGTTTAAATCTTTAATATCCTACATTGATTTTATTTCTGCCATCGTATTTCTGCCAATCAACTTGCCGGGCCGTATTTCTGAAAAAAGTATGAGCTGTCATATAGAAAATGTATAACAGTGTATTTTACCAACTCGTGAACTTTTAGTGGTGGTTCCTGGTGGGGTCGGTGAAAACCCTCCCCCCCCACCCTAATCTATAGTCTTACCTAATAATGATTTTTGGACTAATTACCTATGCGAGAGATAACTAGTCACGAAAAAAAACCCGTATTTATTACGGTTTGAAAATTTAAGTTCGCGAGAACTAGAGCCTAGCATTGACAAAGTTGGTCGCGGTAGTCAGGGGGGGCGGGGAAACACAACTGTCAATACAACGGGGGAACTGCCAATACAAATCGGTATTCTTCATCGTTTTAGCAAAAGACAGGTTAACCATAAACATTGTGCACCTATTAGCATTTCAATAAATTAAAATTATGAATTTTAAAAATTAAAGGTTAATCCCACTCCGATAACCTACTTCAGGTAGAACCTACTGATATCTTATATCATCATGTGTTATATTCTGAATTTAATGAATATGTTTTATGGCAAAAGATTAATTTGGTACATTTTTGCTGTCTATTTTGATTGTACTAAACCCTATTCCAATTTTATTCTTCATAGATCCTTTTATATGTTTGTTATTTATACTTAATCTCGCCTATGCTGAAATAATCCAGTAAGTGCTAAATGAATGGATCGTTAATACTTACTATAGTCAAATATGAGATGTAAAAAATAAAAAGTACCCCTTCTATATTCTCTACCAAACTCTACCAAACTCGTGAACTTTTAGTGGTGGTTCCTGGTGGGGTCGGTGAAATCGCATTACAGCTACTTACCGCGGCTACACGTGGCCAGTTCTCTCGTATTTCTTTATAATTAATTTAGTGATTTCTTCAAACTCTCAACAATTATCATATAAATTTTTTTAATGTGTTAGCTCCATTATTGTGCTATTTCATTACTTCTAGTTTATTATTCTTACTATGTTCAATTGTTACAATGTTGTTTATTATTCTCTCCCTTACATTATAGTCTAATCTCCTTAGCTATCCGTGGTTTTTTCCATTTTAGTTGAGTAGTTTAGTTTATCTATATCTATTAGCAGTTACCAATCCCTCTCTCTGCATGGAAACTCATAGTTTTCATTTATTATTATTTATTCATTAGTTTCAAAGATATGTAAACTTATTCTACTTTGATTGTTTCAATTTATTATTGTAATATTATTTATTCTTTGGTTAATTTAGTTTTCTAATTTGAATTATACTTCTTAAATTATTTCTTGAAGAATTATTTTAATAATTGACATTTCAGGAAAATGATTAATTACAAAGTCAGTACTATTAACTTTTTATCAACTTATATGTCTGTTCGTGAACCTCAACTTCCAGTCTGTATGGAAAATGAACCGGCACCTGGTCAGTTACAACAGAAGCATGTACCAATATCCATATACAAATAACGTTTTATTTGATATTTTTTTTTTTTTTTAAATGCATTTTACTTATTATATTGGATTTTTTTTTTTTTTTTTTTTGGCTAGTTTTAAAAATATTTGCCTAACTTCAGAAATGGTCTGGTACATTTATTTGGGTTTGCATGTTTACTGACACAGTAAAAATAAAATAATGACCAAATGATGATTTCTATATGACCCAAAAAGGTCATATAGAAAACCTTAGACTACAGTAAACATATATTTTTTTAATATGAATCTAAATATTCTTTAGAATATTCACTATTCATGGAATGTTTGTGTCTTATCAGGTTTTGATTAATGAAATTTCAGTCCATTTTTCAATATAATCAAAAAATTGTATTACATTTTCTGTAAGTAGTCACAGATATCCCTTATTCAATTATGTAATTTAATGCTCAACCAAACATTATTGAAAGTAAAGTTATATTCACACTACCAAATACTATTTGGCTTGACAAAATGAAACCTGGGATGGGCAGGTCTGAATGCAAAGCGTAAATGTTTTTTTCTTCTCATTTGCAGTTTCATCAGCAGGGAATATTTTTTGTAATCACCTTCGTTTGAACTGATCCAACTTCACTGCCCTTGACTTCCAGTTAAAGTGAAGACTGGAGTCTTCTTTTAAGGAGCTTGGCAATTGCAAAATATGCTTAATTAGCTAATGCAGTCATCATTTAAATTTTCTCTATCAATGCTTTTTACTATTACCCTTGTATCGGAAACTGGACTCACTCTGAACTGTGTAAATATACTAACTGCATAACTTTTTGCCAATTCAAATTCTCAGGTGCTTTCTTTTCACGATTCTGCAATCTTATAGTAGATCATAAGATCATCAAGATCCGCCCGATTACTTAGGTTTCTGTTGAAAATTGTTTTAACCACAAAGATTGGGGTCAGCCTCTCCTTCAACCACCACTTCGTCTTAGGATTAGGATATTACCTTAGTAAAAATTTTTTCCTTGATGAAAATCACTCCCTCAATCAACATTCCATTAAAAGAAAATTTATTTTATTTTCTTAAAATAAATTGATTTACAGGTTTCCCTCTCGAATTAACATTTTTATAACCTTGAATTTTTATGAATATTGAATTATGTTATTTGTTGCTCTGCCTGTTATTGAATTATAAGAGGATGGATGTTTTTTGCTTGGTATTTTTAAGCATTTTCATATTAGCTGTTTTGTGACCTGTTTTTCAGATAACTTTATTTTCAATTTAAATGCATAGTTCATGCAAAACTTAAGGAAACAGCATTGATCACCATACAATATTTTTACCTAACATTATTTATATTACTTGAAAGATTATTGTGAGATTTTGAAAAAAAAAAGTTACGTTTATCGAGACAACTAATCTCAGTTATTTGTAGGTGTTCAGTAACCCAGAGCCCATTTTTCTCAAGAAAGCTGGAAATCAAGCCCAGCCTGACTGTACCTAAATAAGAAGTAGCCAAGGGGAAACCTTAATCCTGCCACAGCTGCGACTGACATCTTAAGATGGAGACATAGCTTTCGGTTCCTGTAGGCAATCGCTGCGGCCTAATTTCTTAACAAAATTCATAAGTCATATTTATATACTTAAATAATTTGTAAATACTTAATATTTTGTTCTTTGAAGGGTGTAAGGGGAGAAGTTGCCTTAACAAAAGCCATTTTTCCACACTACTGCTTTACATGATATCAAGGCTTATCATTTGATTTAATATTTCCATTAATATTTAATTATCAATAACAATAATTTAACATTAACTTCACTTTCCCTTATATGTTATTTTTTTAATGAAGACAAACCATTAGTTTTATTTTTAATAAAAATTACTTATATAACGATTAAAACTATTGTATTGAATTGAATTATTGGCCTTGATGGAAAAATGTCTTTCTCAACTACTTTTTTATAATATAATACCTTAAGCCATACAAAAATTATGGAAAATGTATACCCGGTGCTATTTATTATTATTTTTAATACATACCATTATTTATAGATGTAATACAACAATTATAGGTAAACTTTACCATTTCTAAATTTATGTGATATTACAGAATAATATTGTTGCTAAAATAGATGATCTGAGCTAATGATAGATTAATAATTATTTATTATTATTTTTATAGTTTTATTCCTAATTCTACCTTCGGTTTTTTTTCTACTAATAGGATTATGATATACAAAATTTAGCCTTGCTTTATATTTGTAGATCCTTTTTAGATTTATTATGATTGAATTATCATTGATGAAATATGAATTAAATTTACGTATCTTCTATCCCTTAAATTTAAATCTATTTAAGTAATTATTCATCATTAAAACTTAAAATAATAGCTAGTCACTATTTAAATGATTGGTGCTTTTAGACAGGGACCATAGATTTTTTCTATTTCATTGTTTTATGTGATTGCTGTTTTCGATAAGGCTCAAATCACAAGATAATTAAAAAATATATATTAGTATTGCCTAACAAAAAAAAAAAAAAAATAATAAAATGGAATATATAATGAGTTATAATTTTAAATTTTTTATTGTATATCATTCTAGTCTACACCATCATTTATATACATATAACATGACAATACCGTTTACGATGATAAAGTTAAATTGCATATTAATTTTTCACTATTAACATTATTGTGATTGTTTTAACTTAACTTCTTAAAGACATTTGTTATCATTTATGTTGTTTTATTTAATGAAATAGTTTCTTAAAGTTATTTTATAATTATTAATATGTTTATTTTTGTTTAATTGCTTACGCATATTGTATGGAGTAATAAGGGATTGTTTTTTGTTATGAAACCATTCCCATTTAGCTCTCTAAATTTTAATGAAAACGAATTAAAAACTGTGTACTTATAATTTTATATTTATTGTTTATATATATATTTATAATTCTTGTTTTGTTTTTTAAATATTATTATAGTTTCTCATTTATTAATTATACTTTAAGTATGTATATAGTATTTTTCACCTTACCTATTTTAAGTTGCACATGTAATGAATGGTTAGAAACCAATGTTTTGCTTCTGTAAGTGTTTGTTTAGGAATGCCATTTTTATGTTACCATTGTTTTAAAAAAGTATAGAGGTAATAAATACCTTTTTATAATTTCATCGATGTCTTTTTATTTACAAATCATTTGTTTTTGTTCACCTTTCTCTGTCCTATCATTTTTTAAAAAGAAAAAATCTGTTGCTTATATTTGTTTGTCTCCATAAGTTATAGATTATTATAATTTTTATTGCAGAACTTAAAAGTTCTCAGTACTTTTCGATTCATTATGGAATTGGGGTGGGTGACCACTGAGGAAATACTGTTGCAATAACTGGTATTGCCCTAGATAAATAAATAAATATTGTGAAGGTAAAATCAATAGAAGGTATGTAATTATTGTTCGAAGATAACAATACCTAACACATTAATCTTTAATAAATGAATATGAAAAACCATCAATGTCGAAAACATCCATGGTTTTATACATTAATTATGAAAAACTATATGTTGTACACGTAAACATCGATTTAAATACATTTAGGCACATATGTTAATGTTTAAAGAATGTATATATTAAAAAACATCGATGTTCTTGAACGTTTCTGCTTTGTGGTCGATGTTTTATCAACATCGATGTTTTGCCTTTGATGTCAAATCTCTAGTAGGCTTAGGCCTGTGATGTGAGAGCAATAATTTCATGAAAATTTATCAAACGAAGGGGGCATTTTATAAATGTTATCACATATTTAGGATTTTCACAATTTTTGCATATAGGCTCAACCTATTTTGATTTAACACCTCATGTTTGATGAGAATCAGTTATTTTTTAATATCAAGTAGGTCTTATCACCATAGAAATGTTCATATGGGCTTTATATGGTGAAGGAAAAATTTCTTTCTATAAAGTACCTTTGACTTTGTTTATATGGAGATATTAACTGTCTCCCATTATGCCTAGTGAAAAGAAATGGCTAAATATAAAGAATTCGATAAACATATCTCGAAGAAACATGTATTCCGTAGGTCTAATTTCAATATTTGCTATTGACTGCGGTGATATATATCATATCATTGTAAATCTGAGCAGTTCAAAAAGAATAATACTTAGTTTATAAAAAGTAAAAATGGACATATGTACGAAATATTCATAATATACAATTTACTAATAATTTCCGTAAAATATCTATGTTCCAATAACATTCAAAATATGTTGACTACTCTTTTGCATGGCCATTGAAGTAAAGTACGCCTTTAGGGCGGATTCACACTATCGCTCCGCTCCCGCTCCACTCCCAGTCCGCTCAAATATTCTAAAGAGAAATAGACAGAGAATTCCACTCCCGGTCCGCTCTCACTCTACCCCATTCACACAAGCGCTCCGCTCCAGGTCCGGTCTCACTGGCAAAATATTCTAAAGAGGAATAGAGAGAGGTTAATCACAATATTGGCCCAGGTCCGGCCTCGCTCCACTCTCCTCAAGTATTTTCATATTCACATTATATAATTTTACACCGTTCACGATTGAAGCCATTAATAATCGAAACCGTCTGTATTTGGATTTTAATTAATAATAAACTTTCAGTTATTAAAGTATTTATTTATTCATCAATTTTACGGCCAAAAAAGTTCAACTTTAAAATATATATAATATATATATATATATATATATATATATATATATATATATATATATATATATATATATATATATATATAAATAAATATATATATAATATTATAAATTATTTAATTAATAGTGAAGAAATAATTTAAATTTTTTTTCCGAATGTATTTGAATAAGCTTGAAATGTTAAAAAAATCACCAACAATACGCGCGGTTTTTCGACGTGAAAAATTCATGTTATGTTTGAGATATATTTTGCTATGAATTAATGTACTCGTAAAAAATGGTCACCGATTTATTTATTGACTACATACTCATTGCTATTATAAAATAACGTTTAATTTGAAACGAATAAAAATGCAGTATATTATGAAAAATGTCAGATCATTAACAAAAAAATATGTTAAAGCAAAAAATAATTAAAATATTAATCAGGAAAAGAAGAGAACACAATCGGTAAATTTGTAGCATTTACCGATTTCAACTTGAAATTTTCAAGCGTATTCGAATACATTCCGAAAAAAATTTAAATTATTTCTTCACCATTGTTTAAATTAATTTATAATTATTATTAGTAATTATAATTGTGTTGCAATATATTCTTCTTATTATATTTTTTGATAATATTATCTTCTTCATCAAGAAAAGTACACTTACCAGCTATTTCTACAAACGAAAAATTGATTTTTTTTTTTGGCCGTAAAATTGAAGAATAAATGAATACTTAAATAACTGAAAGTTAATCATTAATTAAAATCCGAATACAGACAACTTCGATTATTAATGGCTTTATAGCTTAAACCTTTCAAAATTGAACGGTGTAAAATTATCTAGTGTGAATATGGTAAGACATTAGGAGAGCGGACCGGGAGCGGAGCGAGAGTGGAGCGGGCGCGAAACCGATAGTGTGAATAGGCCCTTACTAACAGCCCATTGCTTACAAAAATGGTGTGCTGCGCATGCAAAAGAGTTGTCAATGGGTTTTGAGTGTTGTTGGAACATACCATTTGACGGAAATCATTTGTTTTCATGGTAATTAAATGAAAATTTCATAACAACTGAATAAAATCTTATAAAGTCAATCGCCATGGAGTATATTTCTGCATTTCCATACTGACGCATTAAAACTATATTATTATTCTGTAGATTGATAGATTGTCTTGATAATTGTTTTAGGGCCTTGGGGCCTTTTTTTCAGACAAATATATACAATAGTTACAGCAAGAATGAATCGTAATAAAGATTTATCTCAGTTTCTTTCCTTCTTCTTTATTTTTTTTTTTTTATCTTTATATAAATAAAATAAAATAAAAATGAAATAAAATAAAGCAACAATTTTAAAGAAACAAAAGTAATGTTATAAAAAAAATTGAATGAAAGGATGAAGGTATAGAAAAACACACGATGCTTAAATTATCTAAATAATCTTAAATTATTTATATATTTTATGTAATATAATAGATATTTTAGTTAATATAGGTACTTTGGTTTCATAATAGATTCATGACGGATATATAAGGTCATCTAACTGGAACAGTTTCTAGAAAGGCATTAGGGGCTAAATTTCGATAATTAAGTTTCAATTTACCAACAGCCATAAAAATCCCTTTAGTATTGCCCCATCGATTCCCATTCACAATATATATACAAAAATAGTAAAAAACAAAACAAAAAAAAACTGAGATTATTAATAAAATTAGGATCTTTTAGGCCCCATAAATAAGCAATAAATTATAATGAATCAAAGAGTAGTAAGGACTTTCAAGTGTTGTAATAATTAATCCTCAATAAAAATAAGTAGATAGATGTTGAAGTAGATAGAAGCCAAGTAGAAAGAAGTAGATAGAAGCCTAATAAAAAGAAGTAGATAAATGTTGAAAAAGATATTTACTGTGAAGTTATTAAATGACCCTTACTGCGTTGCGGACATCGCGCCAGATATTTTTTTTTTTTTTTTTTTTACATTTATCTTGCACTGCTCCTACATTGAATATTTATTAAAGTTTTTATTTCTGACATTTAAGATTTATTAAATTTTTCGATTATTGGCTTCTACCTAACTGATATTTCACCAGAACATTAATAGAGTGGAAGGGGGAAGGTGGGGGCGGTAGAGACACCGAGTACCCTCCCCCCACTCGACGGAACTGTTTGAGCAGAAGTTATTTCATTAAGGCGCCACTCGGAGGGCTGTTGGAGGGCACATTATTGGATATGTGAGTCCTAATCCAGGATGATCCTCCGATTGACGCGTGTCACCCTACACCCCCAGCTACCGGCTTACCTGCTGCTTCTTTTTTTTTCTTCATGATTCTCTACGCCTCTTCACCGTGCACAATAAGTTCTTCCGTGTCATTGTCTCTTCAATACCCCCTCTTCAGGCCCTTTGACGAACCCGATGTGACACTATCGAGTCCTCTGTTGCACTTTCGTTTGTTTAATTTGAAGAAGATTCAAGTTAACTGCATTTGTTGGTTACATTTGAAACATTTCTTTTTTCAATGATTCTCTTACGGTCTTTGGTTTAACAAAATGACATGAGTTTTCATTGAAAATGAGTTAGCAGTTTTACTGAACATACCGCCACTTGCATAAATATATCAAATTGCTTTGCTAGAACGGAAGCAATAATATTCCTTTCATGGATATTACTTAGTTGTTTTCCTAAAAAGTTTCATCGTTCAACATTGCAACATATATATTCGGCAAGAAGCTTAATTAAGTGAGGCGCAAAAAAATATTAGCTTCAATAATTTTTATTTTTATTTTAATCAGACCTATTATTATTTAATAGTAGCTAGGGTGCCCGGCTTCGCTCCGGTAGTTGTGTGGTAGTTTAAATTACAGAAAAACTTTAAAATTAAAGGAAATATAGAACAAAATTAGCAATTTCTTGAAACTTTTAACATGGTATCAATATTAAGATTCGAGATCTGCAGAGTCCGCCCAAATAAAGAACCCTATATACTTTAAAGGGAGTTGAAAATGGTGAATGAACATTTAATTTTAATGCAACTTTGTCGAGTTATGCATCGTTTTTGATGGTTTCTGTGATTCTGAATCCTATAAGCCCATTCCAAGCAGTCAGCAGATAATAAGTTATTAGATTATAGTTGAAAAATCTATTAGTTAATAAAAGTATATTTCAAGTACAACTTAAGCGCCGACTACTGTGATGGTCCTATTAGATCCAGAAGTTTAGAAACTACCGAAGATTCATAGAAACTTTTTTAAAGACTTTTCTTCCAGTTCAACCTCCCTTAAGATATCCCCCCCCCCGTAATTTGGCCGGACTCTGCACTTACTATTAGAAAGTGAAAACCAAAATATCATGAGGGCACAATTTTTTCATCATATTTCTTTTTATCCTGAACTATGAGGGGTGATAAAATCTTATTGAAAAAATGCTGTAATTGGAGTTAGCAATTTTGTAAATTGGAATGCTCATCATACATAGTAATAAAACCATTTTTCATAATTACAATTAAACTTTTTATTTTCGATTTATAATCAGTCAATTCAGTTCTCCTTTTTTGTTTTATGTCTGTTTTTATTCGCTCACTGTACTACTAAAAAATGTTCACTCATATTGCATTAAATATACTTAAGTATATGTTATATATTGATTAAATGTAATGTGTTAATCAATTAACCTTCTTATGAGAAAATTAATTTTGTAAGGTATCCAGTCGGTTTTCTAATTGATTGCAGAGATGTAAAATCATTATTTTATTTTGAAAGAAAACGTGAAACTAATTATTTTCGCTTGATTTTTTTAGTAATTTACAAAGAACAGCCGAAAAATATATAACCTTTACAAACTGAACGGAATGAATGAACAATAAACATTGAGTGAAACACACCCTAGCACTTCCTGGTAGTCTGCAGCTCGAACTAAATTTTTCATTCATAAACTCGTATGTCCTTCTCAGGTAGGCTAATTACATAGTGCGAGAGACTTTAAATTCCAGTCCTTTTATCTTCAATTTTACACCCTTAAGAGAAAAACGGAAACCCTCTTCTCCGTTAGGGGTTATATAGCAACACGCTGACATAACTTTCTTAAACGTACGTTGAGTCGTTTTTGAGGCTTATCATTGTACACTTTGCTTTATAATAGATATTGATTAGCCACACGTTCACAAAGCTAATCCCACTGTTTACTTTTTTTTCATATCATTAATGAAATAGATGCTTAGAGAAATAATATCTTTGTGTTCGTAATATAGTTTTTTCATAATGGAATCGGTTATTTCTGTGGTTATGTGATTTAGCTACAACTTTAAAGGAAAACAAAAATTATAATTAGCTTAGTGAACGGGAGTCAGAAAATATATATATATATATATATATATATATATATATATATATGTATATTTTATAGGAAATAAAATCTCACTATTTAATGGTAACATAAAAATTTGTTGTGGGGGGATTGCCATAAGTCTGGCAACCTGCACAGATTGGGGGGGGGAGTCCTGTTGGCCTTATATAAATGTTGCAAATAGGGTTGATGAAAACTTTCTTTGTAGTCTATAAATTCATGCATTCAAAAACACACTCATTTATACCAGTAGGAGGATTGTAGTGAACATTTTGATGGGATGGCTATTGGTTACCAGAGTCATTTCCGTCCCAGGTCAGTAATTGAGCCAGATAACATCTAAAAGCTGTTAAATATTTCTTATGATCTATCCTTTTAGGAAGAATTCTTATTATTAATCATTTGATTTTTTAAAAAAATTATATAACACAGGAAAAAATCCTGAAATGACGATTTCTAACTCCAAATGTTGTCACAAACAATGAGCTGTCCATCTTGGGAAGGTGGACTAATGAGAAAGTTTATGATGTTTCAATTCGAAAGTGAACTGAAAAAAAAGAAGTTTAATGCATGCCTCGTACCGGTCTATTTTGTGGGTGTCACTACTGTTGATCATCACACCCTAGACAATTTTTAAAAGTTATATCAAACTGGAAGGAAAGAAAAATTTGGTTCTGCTCTCCACTCAGGGCAGCACTGCTTTAAGACGGTACCCACCTGACTTTTTGTAGCTTAAAATATCTCATACAAAGTTAGTTTACTTACGGATAAAATAATGCAAGCTTTTGAATATTTTCTTTCCAACAGCACTTCTTAGCGTGGTACGTTGTCAATTTTAATCACAACTTTGTACATTGATGGTACTTTGTATTTTGTTTAGTAATTTGGACATAACTTTGTATTTTGAGGGTCTTTTTACATTATCCCCACATTTATATTTTAAATTAAAATATGTGATTCTAATGATAACTGTGACAAGTTATTCAGTTACTTGCTTCAATAAAAGTTATTAATTATTTACCTGTAACCAATGATTCCCTATTAAATATCCATAACCCACAATTATTCCGTAATTTTGATAAAATTTTAGCACTTTTATTTCTCTTTTAAAAACACTAGAAAGTTCAATAATATTCATTTTGACTATAATATTAACAAAAATATATTTGAACACCTGTTAATATTAATTACTAGTAACAGTTACTCAATTTTTTCTGAAAGTTATCTATAAAAACATTTGTTTTTATATAAAATAGAGATGTGGGGATAAAGTAAAAAAGACCCTATTTTGATAATAATTTAGAATATTTTGGATTTTGATCGGGAGGAGCCTCCTCTCCACCCCCGTTCTCCTCCTCCCTCTTTTCACTCATATATCTTACCTAAGAAGTCCAGTAAATATAGTAAAAATCGCTTATTCCGTATTGGTTATCGTAGCTTGGAGTGGACCTCATTAAAAAGGAATGGACTAAAATATTAGAAGTAATTATATTCGAACGTAATCAGGGCTCAAAGGATAGATGCTCACTGGTAATAGCGATGGAAATGGGAAAACAAAAATAGAGGGATAGATGCGCATCAATGTTCAAAAATAGCCTACCCGGAGTATATTATTATCAAAAATAGGTGTATATTATTTCTACGAAAGGTTGAAATCTCACTCAATAGCTTCTCATTCCTAAGAAAATCCTGAAACTTTGGGAGTAAGATTTGAAGCTAGGGAGTGAGATTTAACAAATTTTGGAATTTATTATTTTTTAAATCACTATACTCTCTTAGCGATATTCCTTAAAGAATCATAAGCCCCTGAAAAATGCGCTGCACGGAGGGAAGTATGAAGCAGCTAAAAAAATACGTGAGAAAGTAAAGAACGAGCCCGTATTGTTGTTACTACATTCTCTCAACCGCTAACATATCTCGACTCATCTGCATACAGTTCTTCAATACCCCAAATCCATTGTGCTGAACATCAAGGCCGTTTATTTTCTCGATAACCCGGCTAGTCAGTAACGGAATCGCACTTTCTTCTACATGATAGTAAATTGCAAATCTGTTTCGTTTGATAAATTAACTCAGCAATCACGCTCGTTATTCAGCTGAAAGTTCCAATACGGAATCAGAGCTCAAAGGATAGATGCTCACTGGTAGTAGCGATGGAAATGGGAAAACAAAAATAGAGGGATAGATGCGGATCAAGGTTCAAAAATAGCCTACCCAGAGTATATTATTATCAAAAATAGGAGTATATTATTTCCACGAAAGATTGAAATCTCACTCAATAGCTTCTCATTCCTAAGAAAATCCTGAAACTTTGGGAGTAAGATTTGAAGCTAGGGAGTGAGATTTAACAAATTTTGGAATTTATTATTTTTTAAATCACTATACTCTCTTAGCATTATTCCTTAAAGAATCATAAGCCCCTGAAAAATGCGCTGCACGGAGTATGAAGCAGCTAAAAAAATAAGTGAGAAAATAAAGTTAATCTATCCAGTAAAGGTGAAGACTCTTTTTTTGTAGTTTTTTTCTACATGCCTATTTGTTTCTATTTTATCTTATTACGGTTGTTAAGAAGTTGGGAAACCTGATAAACCAATTTGTTGCCATAATGTGACCGACATTTTTTAATGACCCTTATCATTGTTTTGACATAAAATGAGGTAAATAAATGGTGTACAAAGAGTCTCAAACAAAAGCAATACCCTGACAAACAAACAGTAGAGATGGAAGACCCACGTGTTCCTAGAACGGTAGCCGGGCTAAGAGGATTATAGCCCGCTGTGAGCTAAGAGCGCGGAGATGAGCTGTCACCGATTGCCCCTTATCTCACCTTCTTCTTCCACGGCTCGTTAGCTATCTCTTCCATTCTTCTCCAGATCTGTCAGCCCTTCCCATCGGTACTAGCGCCCTTTGCCACACTTTTTTCTTGTTTTCAATACGGCCAATTGGCCCAATATTCTAGCCTACTTTTCACACGTTTTGGACGCTATGATTATATTACTGTTGTCCGCGACTGAACCTTATACCCATTTTAATGAAAAAAATAAATAAAAAAATGAAAATTATCTTCAACTTAAAAATGCTTGAAAATGGAACTATATTTCATGTTCTAAACGTACTACTTTCACCTACTAACTTCCTTATATTAGAAATTGACCTGCATATGCATGTATATCACGTTAGCTGCGAAGCAAATAAACAGGGATTTTCGTTAACTGCGACGAGGGGTCAAATGACCCCATGCTACCACACCGCTAAACTGCGTCAAGGGGCTGATTGACCCCTTGTCCCTTAGACATTAAAATTAACTCTCTGTAAACATTGATGAATGTTTTAAAGTGAAATCCATTTTTTTTACAAATACCTGACGTACTAGAATTCGTAACAGAAGCAGGGTTGAATTCTGTTGCTTCTGAATATATTTTTTATTACTTATTTTTTCCACAACATCTGTGTTATACTAACAGTAATTTTTTTCTTTCCTTTTACGTTCAATCATAAAATGTTTACTATATGGTTTTAATTTACTTAATTGTCAGCATATATAATTCATGAAAGGAAGAATTCAGATATCAAAAATAAAACCAAACCTATGTTTTTATTATAAATAAATGAACATAGGTGTAGCTTTTGTGTATTTAAAAAAATAAACCTAATTATTACAAATTAAATTATTAAAAAAAATAACTACATTTTATAATGTTTATCATTGAAGCACTGCAAGCAAAGAGACGGTTGTCGGCACAGTCGTCATAGTATGTCCGGACCTTCTACACCTTTTTTTGGGCTTCTGCACTGCTCATAGCTGTTCTTAGCTTTTCATAACAGCCCGAACATTTCTTCCTTATATGAATCATAACTATCTTCAAAACTTGAACTAGTTCCTTCACCTTGCTTGAAGTTGAATTCCGCTATGAAAGGGCTAAATCGACAAGTTTCTTACCACGTGAATACGTATCGAAATTATTTACTGAATCGAGACAAATAAATGAGAGCTCAGGTGTCAAAAATACTAAGTAGAATCAGTCGAAGAACAAGAAAGGAAGGTGAATCTGTGATTCACCCTTAGATAAATGTGATTCACGGAAAATTACTGTCGCTTTCACCGCTTTCAAACATTTACGGAAATAGAAAAAATATTTTTTATTTACATATTCATTAACATTTAATATAATATGCTAAAACAATAGTAAGATGAAGTGTAATGAGCATTAAAAGACCAAGGGGTCATTTGACCCCTTGCCGCATTAAGGAAAACATTTAAACTATAATGCGACAAGGGGTCAAGTGACCCCTTACATTTTTTTTCGATATATAAGTAGTATTAAGTAGTGCATTATAAAAAAAAATAAAAAATCTGAAAAATATTAAAACAGGATGCGTGACAAGCATCGCAGTTAACGACAAATACACGTTTAATGGCTCGCAGTAAAGGAAGCCACCGCAAGGGGTCAAATGACCCCTCGTCGCAGTTAACGTGATATGCATACATATGCATATACATATCTCATATACCCAGTTTGATCAAAAACGTTAAAGCCGTTTTTAAATAAATAAAAAAAAACACGTGAAAATGATAAAAATTTATTAAGTAAAGTCCCCCCTCCGGTTAATCAATTTTGATGAAATTTTTACAGTCATATCTCGGGCATATAAATAGATCAAATACTCAGTTTAATCAAAATCGTTAGAGCCGTTTTTGAGAAAATCGAAAAAAACGTAAAAAGTTATTAAATAAAGTACCCCATCCCTTTGAGCAATTTTGATGAAATTTTTGCTGTCACATCGCGGGCATATACCTACACTAAATACCCAATTTCAGGTTCCCACGGTTTATAGTTTTTGAGCTAGTCTGTTCACATACACACACACGCACACACACACACACACACACACACACACACACACACACACACACACACACACTCACACACACTCACACTCACACTCACACCCACACTCACACTCACACTCACACTCACACTCACACTCACACTCACACTCACACTCACACTCACCCTCACACTCACACTCACACTCACATTCACACTCACACTCACACTCACACACACACACACACACAAACCATTTCGCAGGACTTGGTTATTTCGACTCAGGGAGTCCCAAAACGTGTATTTCCGTTGAAAACCGGAAGTCGAAATTTTTCACGATCGCAATACTTTCACTTACAATATATTTCATATATAGGTAAGTGAAAGTAAAAATTGGACAAAATTTATTAAGTAAAGTCCCCCCTCCTGTTGATCAATTTTGATGAAATTTTTACAGTCATATCTCGGGCATATAAATACATCAAATACCAAGTTTGATCAAAATCGTTAAAACCGTTTTTGAGTAAATAAAAAAAAGCACGTGAAAATGATACAAAATTTATTAAGTAAAGTCCCCCCTACGGTTGATCAATTATGATGAAATTTTTACAGTCATATCTCGGGCATATCAATAGATCAAATACTCAGTTTAATCAAAATCGTTAGAGCCGTTTTTGAGAAAATCGAAAAAAACTTAAAAAGTTATTAAATAAAGTACCCCTCCCTTTGAGCAATTTTGATGAAACTTTTGCTGTCACATCGCGGGCATATACATACACTAAATACCCAATTTCAGGTTCCCACGGTTTATAGTTTTTGAGCTAGTGTGTTCACACACAGACACACACACACAGACCATTTCGCGGGACTTGGTTATTTTGACTCAGGGGACCCCAAAACGTGTATTTCCGTTGAAAACCGGAAGTCGAAATTTTTCACGATCGCAATACTTTCACTTACAATATATTTCATATATAGGTAAGTGAAAGTAAAAATTGGACAAAATTTATTAAGTAAAGTCCCCCCTCCTGTTGATCAATTTTGATGAAATTTTTACAGTCATATCTCGGGCATATAAATACATCAAATACCAAGTTTGATCAAAATCGTTAAAACCGTTTTTGAGTAAATAAAAAAAAGCACGTGAAAATGATACAAAATTTATTAAGTAAAGTCCCCCCTACGGTTGATCAATTATGATGAAATTTTTACAGTCATATCTCGGGCATATCAATAGATCAAATACTCAGTTTAATCAAAATCGTTAGAGCCGTTTTTGAGAAAATCGAAAAAAACTTAAAAAGTTATTAAATAAAGTACCCCTCCCTTTGAGCAATTTTGATGAAACTTTTGCTGTCACATCGCGGGCATATACATACACTAAATACCCAATTTCAGGTTCCCACGGTTTATAGTTTTTGAGCTAGTGTGTTCACACACAGACACACACACACAGACCATTTCGCGGGACTTGGTTATTTTGACTCAGGGGACCCCAAAACGTGTATTTCCGTTGAAAACCGGAAGTCGAAAATTTTCACGATCGCAATACTTCCACTTACTATATATTTCATATATAGGTAAGTAAAAGTAAAAATATATTTTTAACATTTACAAAACTAAATGCATTGTTATCCAAGAAATTTAAAGGCATTTTCGTATTTTTAAAATATTTGATAGTATATAATAATAATGATGAATGAAGCCTATTATAAAAAGATATAATTTTATCCTTAGAACAGTTTATGACCACTTATTTTTTTTTTTTTACTTTCACTTACCTATATATGAAATATATAGTAAGTGGAAGTATTGCGATCGTGAAAATTTTCGACTTCGGAAATACGCGTTTTGGGGTCCCCTGAGTCCAATTAACCAAGTCCCGCGAAATGGTCTGTGTGTGTGTGTGTGTGTGTGTGTGTGTGTGTGTGTGTGTGTGTGTGTGTGTGTGTGTGTGTGTGTGTGTGTGTGTGTGTGTGTGTGTGTGTGTGTGTGTGTGTGTGTGTGTGTGTGTGTGTGTGTGTGTGTGTGTGTGTGTGTGTGTGTGTGTGTGTGTGTGTGTGTGTGTGTGTGTGTGTGTGTGTGTGTGTGTGTGTGTGTGTGTGTGTGTGTTTGTGTGTGTGTGTGTGTGTGTGTGAACAGACTAGCTCAAAAACTATAAACCGTGCGAACCTGAGATTGGGTATTTAGTGTATGTATATGCCCGCGATGTGACAGCGAAAATTTCATCAAAATTGCTCAAAGGGGGGTACTTTGTTTAATAACTTTTTACATTTTTTTCGATTTTCTCAAAAACGGCTCTAACGATTTTGATTAAACTGAGTATTTGATCTATTTATATGCCCGAAATATGCCTGTAAAAATTCCATCAAAATTGATTAACCGGAGGGGGGACTTTACTTAATAAATTTTGTATCATTTTCACGTGTTTTTTTTTATTTACTCAAAAACGGCTTTCACGATTTTGATCAAACTGGGTATTTGATGTATGTATATGCCAAAGATGGGATAGCCAACATTTCATCAAAATTGATCAACCGGAGGGGGGACTTTACTCAATAAATTTTGTATCAATTTCACGTGTTTTTTTTATTTACTCAAAAACGACTTTCACGAATTTGATCAAACTGGGTATTTATGTATGTATATGCCAAAGATGTGATAGCCAACATTTCATCAAGATTGATCAACCGAAGCGGACACTTTATTTCATAACTTTTTTTTTAATTATTAGATTATCTCAAAAACGGCTTTAACGATTTTCTTCATATTCGTCATGTTTAATGAAAATTGAGTGTTATTTAATAAGCGTTTATTAAAATGTTCTGAGGGGTTTATAGAGCAAATGAAAACAAAAATAAGAAATGAATGTGGAAAATGTGTAACTTTGAGAAGTGGCATTAACAAAACTCATTAATTTCTTATCTAAGTAAGTTGGTAAGTGAAAGTTGTGTGTTGCGCGCACGCACCAGATTTTTACTTAACTGATAGTACAATAATTAGTGACAGTAAAATTTTAAATTATCACGAAAAACAAGAAATTCAATGATAAGATAATAATAACATTTAAACTAAATCTGATTTTCTGAAAAAATATTACTAGCCTTAACTTGTAATGTAAAATGATAGATATAACAATATAAAAATGAAAATAAATTTGTGTATAAGATTTGTTTTTCCTTGAAGCTGGATTTTTATTAAGTAATCTCTTAATCCCAGTATTTTTATCCGTTTTATAACTTCCTTTTTGTTTAGTTTTTCAATTTTAAATGCTCTATTTGCAAAACACAATACTTTGTTTTTATTTTTCCGCATTATTACTCATTACGGTTTTTCTGCTTCATGAAGAGCGTTATTCCTGAACTTTGTATAATGATGCTTACAACGTGAAGATCTCCCAGAAGCTATTTATGACGCATTTAAATTATTAGATTCTTCAGATCATTTATTTTTTAAATTTTTAAAAAATGTTCACTTTAAAAAATATGTATAAAAAATTCACAAGTGAAAGAACCGTCAAACCCGTATATAGATGGTCAATCTGAAGAACTCTTTATATACCTTAATAGATATATACAATAAATTATACGCGGATAATAAATTTTGGCATGGACCGTCTACGGTTCATAAGGCTAAAATAGACCTCGATTTTTTACAAAGGTGGCAGTGGAGGCTTCCTGTAGGGCCGTTGACAATAGTGAAATGACAAACGATGGGATCAACAGAGGATTTTATTTTTTGGAGGAGACCCGGTGGCCGTAGCTCAATGAGCCATTGTGCGGGGGGCGGTAGGCGCTCACACGTTCGCAGGTACTTGACTGGTCTTTTGTAGCAAGGGGTTTGCCACTCACTCATCCCCTGCTTCTACAACTCAAGCATTCTTCTCATTGTTGCCCGACTTCATTAATGTACTCCACGAACATCGTTAAGGGATGATTATCTTTTGATATTTTTATTTTTAAAATCACACCTGTATTCAGCTTTTAAGGTCCTTTGGGGAAACGTAAAATTTTTAAACTAATTAACGGTTGATATCATAAAACATAACATAAAAAATTAAATCATAGGGGCAAGGGTGACATTATCGGCACCTCAGGGTTTTTACAGTTTACAGATTACAAACTTTAAATTGTGTTATATTTATTTGTAGTTAATTAAAACCTGGATCATATGCAACGTTCATTATTCTTTTAATTTCGTTAAGAAGAACGGAGTTACAAGCTTGGGCGGATCCAGCCGTGTAAAGAGGGGCCTGCAGTCTCAGTGGGAAGGCAGCACCACACCCCTTTCCCTGGATCGGCCAATGAGCTTTTTTACCTCAATGTTCCTTTCCCACAACTAAAATTCTACTTGTTCTGCATATCATATATTCTTTACCTTAATTCCTTAATTTTAGTTAAGTTATATACTATCTTTGACAAACAATTTCCGAAGGGGGGCTGCGGCCCCCACAGCCCTCCCCCTAGATCTGCCGATGTTTACATTGGGCGTACGCTGAAGTGTAACCAACTTTTTTTAAGTTTAATGATGAAAACACTCCACTTGTTCCACATGCTCTTTTGAATGATAATCTTGCTAAATCACAAAATTAGCAATTAACACCACATGAAGTGTGCACGAACTGTTCTATACCTCCTTGATTAATTGAAGATAGACTAGTCGTTGAACACAATGTTGAATGTTGAAAAATCCTTTGGAACTTTGAATTTTTAAATAAAAAATTAAATGGTTTAGTCTTTCCTTTCCTGTAAAATTGTAACCAGAGAAAGAGTGAAATGCAGGGAGAGCATTAGAAATTTGGACCTTCCACTCTGCTCATAATGCGTTTTTGTTGATTACAGGTTTTTCTTTTGATATTTCCAACCATATTACACAACTGCTGAGAGATGTGACATGATAAAGTAGGATGATCAAAGGGATTTTTTAAACGTTGTATTCAACGACTAGTCGAACTTCAGTTGATCGAGAAAGTATAGAACAGTTTTTAACTCCTCGTTGTTCCAAAAAAATAATGTTCTTAGTATTCGCTGCTTATAAACTCTGATATAAATAATTAGCATCGATAATAATAATTATTTCTGCTAAATATGAATGTTAAGACCCTACAAATAATTTATTTAGAACTTTTAAGAATGCGGATAAATAAAATTAAATTGAAAAATAATGCAAGTATTTAGCTGTATCGGAACGATTTTTATACACATTAACACGTCTAGCGGGTATTATTAAGACTTTTTAACTAGCTAGACGACTGAATTTCATATGTTTTTTAATCGATTACTTTATGGGTGAGTTTTTGTGATTCTCGCTCTCCATTCGAGCGCGTCTGGCGGGCACGAGTAAGAGTTTTTTCGCTGCCAGGCGGTTTTTATACGAATAAAAACCAAACGATTAAGCCATATCCCCGCCGTATGTTTTATCGGTGAAATTCGTGAAAAAAATAATCATTCTAATTAATTTTTAAAGCATTACTAAGAATTTTATCGGCGGTTAAGCGGTTTCGCACTAAACTCTTGTGTTCTAATTGTTGTGTTTAGTTCTAACTATAATGAAATTCGTAGGTGTATGTTCCATGGTTGAATCTTTTTGCATTGGGCTCCCGTATTAGTTGTTTTATGAGAATTGTTCTATGCTTTCTGGCATCTTTAATGGCTTGATAGTTACAATTCTGCTCCCAAATCACGATTACCTTATCTGATTAGTTCCTTTTTCCTACTGGACGCTACATTCCGGTAACCTATAGTCCCTATTTTTATATCTTCGCTCCTGTCCCGAACCTTAATATTCTCCCGTGCCACTCTCCTATTCTTTTCCTTCTATATCCTCCAGCACGTTTTCTCCCAGAGTTTAGCTGTTTCTAACATATTGTTTATTAGTCTCCTCGACATTTCTTCGTCTATAACCGAATTCCCCGTATCTCTTTTTCTCTCTATTAAACCGAACTATACTGCAACTCTGATACTTGATACGTCAAATTCCCTCCTACTATCCTTAGATATACTTCTCCGAACTCCGCTCTAGAAACTGGTTCGCCCTTTGGCCTGTTCACCCTTTGCGGTGAACCCTGTTCACCGCTTTGGCCTACCGTTTCGTAGCGAATATGCCGGCCCATCAATCACTGCGACCCATTTGTAATCCTTCCAAGTGAATGTGTCAATCTGTGAATCACCCAGGAGTACGATTTGTGTAGGCGTTACGTCTTGTGTTACCCTCGAGGGATGGCGATCGTACTTCGTCATTTGGCCACGCAAGCGTGTTGCGTATTAATATTAACCTCCCCTATTATTTTCCTAGATTATTTGTTTCTATGATATTTAAATGAAGTTTTCAACAAATGAATAGAGAATAATGAAATTAAAAAGATGGAGTATTATGCTGGCATTCACGTTTTATCACAAATAAAACAAAAACTTTTATTTAACAATGCAAATTTTTATTGTAGTTATGAGAGTAAATAAGATATGCTCAAATTAATTAAAGCATTTAACGGAGTAAAAACATATAGTAAAAGATAATCTTTAATTAATCATATTATAGTTTTCATACTTTAGTTCCCTAATAGTATTCTGAATGCAATATAAAGTGGTTTTAGAGGAACAGTAATCGTTTCGGTTTTTGGACAGGCAGCAGAGACCAAAATTTTAAAATTAATTTTTGAGAACCATGTGTCCTAAATACGCCTTCTATCGATTCACCTTCACGATATATTTACAAAAAGCAACTCACAGCAAAAAACAAGCTAGCAGTAAATGATAAAAACTTGATTGCTGATGAAATTAAGATTTTTTTAGGCCCCTTAAAAAAAGAAATAAACAATGAATCGAAAATACTGAGAACATTCAAGTTTTTCAAAACAAAATATAATATTCTATAAATTATGGAGACATAAAAAATTACTAAATAAATGTGTAAAGTTGCTGAATGGCGATTACATATTTCTCAAAACATGTCGATTTATAACATAAGTAGTAATTGAAGTTGGTAAGTGAAAGTTGTGTGTTACACGCATCGTACTAGTTTTTTTTTATTATTTTTATTTTAGTTTTTTATTTAGTTTTCCCTTATATAAAATTATAATAACTAAAAATAATTTTATTATATAAAATATTATTTGTATAAGTATATCATGAAATTGTCTTTTTTATTTGATATATACCTAACGTTTGGTTATTTATCTTATTAAAAATAAATTTTAATAAAATAACCTACAATGATTCCCTAATTTTCCCTTAAATCCAACATATTTTGCTGAAACCGTGATTTTCCTAGATCTTTTGGCTCTTACTGTGTCAAATATTATTTTCACCATACTACGATGTAATCACCTGTTTTACACACCTAATTTGCGGTCCGAAAGCTACACTTCGCCGCCCTAGGGCCGAAAATGAATATTTCGCCCTAGGGCCGCAAAATCAGCTGTTTATTATTTTAATTCATTCATATCATTATATCATACGTAAAACAATCCATACATTAAACATTCATCATGTCCCCATATCCACAAGATAACCTTCTAACAAAGAGGTACACTTAACCAAAAGAAAATCTTGTTTTTGATTAATGTTATATCGTATTAATATTTATTGTAGTATGGTGAAAAATAGCGTTCGTGCCTCGGGCCAAAGTGCTTTTGCAGGCCCTCGAACTTTTCATGACCTCGACTACGTCTCGGTCAAAAAATATCTCGGGCCGGCAAACGCCCACTTTCGGCCCTTAGTACGAAATATACTATTCTGACCCGATATATGAGGATATTTGTAATCAGCACAGCATTTTCTATATCATAGTCAAAACATTGTCGTCCAAATACTCCATATGCTCGAAGCACTGTGCGACTTTTCGATCCGAATTTCAGATCCTTATCATAGTTAAGTGAGAAAAAAACAGACAACAATAAGAGAAAATATACAAAGAAATATCAAATATGTGTGAAACATCATGGCATGTAAATTTTAAAGTGGACTGTATCAAATAAAAGCTAATGAGTTTTAATAATTTGTATTAAACAACAGTTTCCTGAATCATTAAAGTTATTGAAAATTAGTTTGGGACTCACCAACATACGACCTCAAATGGACTGCACTCCTTTCTACTTTTTATTCGTAATCTTGATAGGAAGCCTCTTCGCTGTCCATAAATTATCAATACACCCAATGGTTCGGGAATACTCATAATGTTTTAAGAAGTCATTTTAAAATTGATGCTCAACTGAACATTAGAAAGTACAAAGACTGACTGTACGAATTTCTATCTCAACTGAATTTTAGCAAGTGCAAAGACTGACTGACTAGAATTTCGATATATGCCATCTGGGAAAAAACAGTTGACAATCCGACAGAGCTGAACCAACTGTATTATTTATAATACTTATATAAAAATTATTCGCGTTGGCGCGACCACATCATATCAAAATTAAATACAATAAATAAAAATATGACATACAAAATGATAGAATTTTAAATTTTATTATAATTTTTGTAGTAAGACCATGATAAAAATCTATATAGCTTATCTGAGGTACTTTGAAGTATTATTAACATCTAGGTGAAATAATGGATTCATACGTGGAATATACGTAAAATTATGCAATACAAGTAGAATATAGAACCGACATTGCGAACAGCATTGGGGGCTGGGAGAGCCAAGGTTGGAGAATTAAAGGGCAGAGGCGCGGGCGAAGGGCAGGTGCTGTTGCGTCAGGGTGACAACTATTGTAGCCTCCTCGCTATTATCTTGTCACATCCCCCGTCATTATGTCTCCTTAGCGCCTAGTCCGATTTTCCTCGCAGATTTCCCAGGGATTTCCTTCATCCGCCTCATTCATCCTTCATCCCTACCTGCCCCATCCAGGTACTCTCCCTTCAAGTCTCCGCTATCTCTCCCATCAATGGTCCGACAATAAGATGCTGTCGAACATCGGTACAATCCTGTTTTGTTGCGATTCCGGATAATTCGACCTTAAAAGAGATTTGCGCTAGTTGCCGAGGACAGGCAGGCTTCTCCAGTGCCACTGCAGAAGTCTCAGGCCAGTGCAATGGCAGTGAACTAAAATCACAATAATTGTAGTTATTACAAAAAGCATATAGAATTATTCAATTTCAAAACATTCTATATGAAAACACAGCCAATGTTTCTGAAATCAGTTTCCCTTCTAAAGATAACTGAATATGCGAAATGATGTAAACCACTATACAAAGTGTGTATTTTCTATGCATTGTGTAAAACCAAAAAACAAGATATCATCCACATTTGTATTTTCGGAAACTTATTAAAGATAGTGAAGTATAATAAAGTAAAGAGAGATTCATGTTCTCAATCAAGGTTTTCTAAACTCAATACAAAAATTTATAGTAAATAAAAAACATTTTATAAAAAAAATTAAACCGACTTCGAAAACTAGGAACCAGTAAAAATAATTGCTCTGAAAAGTATGAAATAATAACCTTCTGATTTTTATGAATTCGCAGCAAAATTGAAAATGGTATGAAAAGCGAAAAAATGCATTAAAAGGATAATTTTATTTTGATCAGTACGAATACATACTAACTGTTAATAAAAATAATAAAATTAAAATATTAAATACCATGTTCAATACATCACAATCTTTTCGGAGGCTGCGCACAAAAGAAAATCTATAGAGAATTTTAAGATTTTACTAATTTTAAGTGTTAACAATTTTAAATTTTGCACCACCTCCGAAAAGATTGTGATGTATTGAACATGGTATTTAATATTTTAATTTTATAATATTATCATACCATTCTCTACCATTTCTCTTTTCATACCATTCTCAATTTTGCTGCGTATTGATAAAAATCAGAAGGTAATTATTTCATACTTTTCAGTGCAATTATTTTTACTGGTTCCTAGTTTTCGAAGTCAGTTTAATTTTTTTTTTTATAGAATAATTTTTATTTTATACTTTTTAGTGGCGGAAGATAATTTATTGGAAGCAATACGTTGATTTCTAAAAAAATTTCAGTGTGCTCTTTTTATACAAATTTTAAGTGCATTTTGAACTGATTTCTGGTTTTCGAATTTTTTTTTTTTATATATTCCGGACCCCACTTCTGACACTAAAAATGAGTTTGGTTCATTATTTGGTTGTTCTATCCATGGTGGGAAGTAAGAGATATATTCAGTGGGTCCCTCGCAAAATAAATGTCAACCCGCCCTGGTAGCGCTATACCACGTTCGTCTATCCCGGGGCTTTATATTATAATTATATCAATTTTAATCAACTTTGTATTATAATAGTCACCTTTTCAATTTTATGAATATGCACAGAAAATTGAAAATCGTTCGCGGTGCCTGCAGTACACACCTTTCAACACCTTGTCTACTTCGATTTTTTGTAAAGACCAATGTTCCATCGGGTAGACACATACAACTTTTTTTCCACAATGACAATCTTTTTCCTCTGCAGAATATTGTCTTCAGTATTTGTTAATTACATACATACATCTGTGTTCCGAGAGGAGGTGTTCTGGTTTGCTCCGCTGTAACATGAATCCGTAGATACGCCACTGAACAGTTGGGATTTTGGCCATTTTTAACACGTTTTATTGGGAAATATACTTCATGCACAACATATAAGTTTGTTATTTCGGTATCTGAGAATATGACTGCCTCGAAATGGAAAAAATTCCTGATAAATGACTACCTTTAAGATTTTCTTCTCTAGACTCTCTTATCGAGTGCCACCAGCTAGGGACGTTATCGTAACTTAAAGGAAAAAAATGAGACAATTAACCGTCATAGATGGGATTGGAGATGGAGAAAATAATAATAAATTTTTTTAGCAGGATGTATTTATTTCATGAGTTTTCTCAAAATCAATAATTTGGCACTACAGCAATTTTCATCTAAACACCTCAATAGTTGCTGAAACATAATTGAAAACCGATAATAATAATCTGGATAATATAACAAAAGTGTCACTCCAGAGTGAAGAATCCGCACAAGATTTTATTATTACATTGTATATTAATATCCAACAGTGATCGAGTGTATCCGGAAGCAGACAGAGGTGTCTGAATCCTTTGTTAAGGCATCTAAATCAACTGAAAATGAGCTTTTCCAGGAAGTAGCTATTCCTTTTTATATGCATAGCGATTGGAAATCGGAAAACAAAATCTAATTTAAAACAACAATGGCTACGATTTTACGGATCTGCTTTAGATAGACGGATCATGCTTGGCCTTTCTTTTAATTCTATGAATTTTGTGGTTTTATGATTATGCTGTCCATCCCTCGTTTAGACATACATTGAGGATTTTTTATTGTTATCGGTGTTTAATGTGATTTAATCTCCTTAAATCTTAAAAAAAAATCTTTTAAGCAACTCAAAAAAATCAGTTTTCTTTCTTGGCAAAATTTTCTAGGAACAAGGTCGAAACAACAATAACTTTGCCGGAACCATAAAGAAGTGTTTAATTTTTCAGAAAACGACAGCGATATTATACTGATATTATATATCTTTATTAAAATCTATTGTTGAAAATTTATTTAAGGTTATGTATAAGGTTTGTTTCAACAAGCACTTAAACCTCGTCAATAACTAACACATTGCTCATGTTCAACCCCACTCTTCTATTCCTGTATTTGGTTGGTTGGTTTTCCCAACCGATTCATCGCCCATTAAAACATTATTGAGCGTTGCTTAAAATCAACCAATCAAATATAGAATAAAAAAAGCGGGGATAGTACATGATCAGTTTGTTAGTTATCAACGTGTTTTTATAGTTTGTTGGAGCATACCTTATGATATATATACCATATGTTTTTCAAATAAGTAAATATTTTGAGCGATAATAAAATAATTATTTTCATGTTTTTTCCCCACAACTTCTTAAATAAATTAAGAACCCAAAAAAGGTTTTAATGGGACCAACTTGGGAAAATACTCTACAAGATGCAAAAGGTTTTGTTCCAATTGGTCCATCCATCTCGGAGTAATCGGTGGACATACATAGAAAAAAAAAAAGGCACATACGTATCGAATTGAGTAACCTCCTCTTTCGAAGTCGGTTTAGAAAAAAAAAACCTAATTGCATGTTATTCGTATCAATTTTTTAAAAAAATATTTTAAATTACTAGCATCGTAATTTTTACTATGCTGCAATTATTCATCAATAATGTTATGAGATTTTTGACATATTAATTATATTTCAGCATGCAATCTGTTGAAGTTACACCATTTAATTTTTACTAGTGGTTCCGTGCAAATAATTCGCATTCAATACTTATCAATGACCTTATAGCCCTAATTTGAGGCTAACACACAATAATATAAAAAATCATAATATATAGAGGAGATATTTGTTTTGGCTAGGGAAACTATAGCAAGAACAGGATTCAAAAGGCTTTAACTACGTAACTAATTGTCCGATATTCATGATTTTTTACTTTTACTTACCTGTATATAAAATATACAGGGTGTTTCGGAATTGCACGGCACTATTTTAGGTACGTGTTCTCTAACACAAAATAAACAAAAAAGTTCATATTAACATGTATCTCAAACTCATTTATTAAACAGATATCAAAGGTTAAAGATTTATTATTACTATTTATCATACCGTCCTCAGTAATCTTTTACTTATTAATTTAAGTTGATTTAATTTTACTCTGTCTAGAATGTGGAGGTTTTTTTCTTTTTTTTTTTCCTCTATTGTAATTTTCTTGCTTATTTTAATACATGAGAAAGGTAAATTTGTAAGTTAAAAAAGCTAAGGCTTGTAAAACTTGTATTTATATTATTATTGTATTTATATTATTTTGTAAATAAAATCATTCATTCATTCATTCATTACTATTTATTTATTATTATTACAACATTTAGAGTAAATGTTCAAAGGCGCCTCCGTTTTGTTGAATGCAACATTCAGCACGACGAATCCATGCTTCTCTGGCTCTTCGTATAGCATCAGGATGGTGGTTGATAGTTACTGCGGCTTCCACGATCCGATTTCTTAGCTCTTCTTGCGTGTCAACTGCCGCAGAATAAACCATAGACTTCATCCAGCCCCACACAAAATAATCTAATGGCGTTAAATCCGGAGATCGTGGTGGCCATTTAACAGGTCCGTTTCGACCAACCCATCGGTCTCCATAAGTTGCATTTAAATAATCAGTGACACTATGAGAAAAGTGAGCTGGAGCACCGTCATGCATAAACCACAGCCTTTGCCTAATGCGTAGCGGAATATCTTCTAGAATATCATGCAGATTATTTTGCAAAAAATGCAAGTAAGATATACCTGACAGCCTAGGTGGCAAAAAGAAGGGGCCGATGATTTTGTCGCTTAGAAGACCACACCAGACATTTAAAGAGAATGTATGTTGGTAATGACCAACAGCAGTCGTATGAGGGTTTTCTTCGGCCCAAGTATGGGTATTTCGAAAATTAAGAATCCCGTTTCTTGTAAAGCAAGATTCATCAGTAACCAAAATGCAGTTCAGGAAGTTAGGATCTCGTGTGCATTGTCGAATTAACCACTGGGAGAAATTTCTGCGCTTGTTATAATCTTGTGGTAACAAATCTTGCCTACTTGATACGTGAAATGGATATAATTGTTGTTCGCGTAAAGTTCGCCATACGCTGGTAGAGGAAACATCGAAACGACGTGACAATCTTCTGGTACTAGTAGTAGGAGATAACTGAACAGCATCGAGTATTTCTTCTTCTACGTTTGCAGTTCGTCGAAATCGTTGTCGACCGGCGTTCAATCGTATAGGTTTTAGCGTACCATTATCCCTAAGACGTCTTTCAATGGCCTCAAACGTTTTACGATTTGGTATTCTTCGGTTAGGAAATTTTTCACGATATCTTCGAACAGCAGCACCACCGTTTGTATGTACCTGGACATGAGTTAAAAGCATGTCTGTTTGTTCATCAAAAGTGAATAAATTTGTGGTATCTCCCATGATAATCATAAATTGAACTGTGTCACAAGATTCACTCACACTAAAACACACAGAACTAGACAAACAGATGAGCAACTACTGTCATTGCTTATCGTTAATTTGTTTATCAGGTGATTAAAACCTTTTATTTAGTATTAAACACGTTAAACGTTGTACAGTCAGTCTTAATGCAGTAAATAAATAATAAATCTTTAACCTTTGATATCTGTTTAATAAATGAGTTTGAGATATATGTTAATATGAACTTTTTTGTTTATTTTGTGTTAGAGAACACGTACCTAAAATAGTGCCGTGCAATTCCGAAACACCCTGTATAGTAAGGGAAAATATAAAATAAGAATCAAGTAGGGTAAACCATATAGTTATTGACACCCTTAAGACTAAATTTCTGTGGTGAAATTAAAAAAAAATACTTTTTATGAAGGGATCAAATTGAAACTTCTTATAGCTCCTCTTTATCTATCCTTATAAACACTCGAGGTTTTTTTGGGTCAAAAGTTCAATATTTTTAACATATGGCAATATTTATTTTTAAAAGTGCAAAAACTAGTTATTGACACCCTGTGTATTTAATTGTTAAAGTCTTACTTCATAGATGACTTAGAGGACCCTTCAAACATTAGATTCATGTATATCTTGAAATAAAATTAGGACCTGTATACTTATTTCTTTAAGTTATACAGCGGGGTGTCAATAACTGTAGGGTTTACCCCATACTTTAATATAAGGTCAGTTTTATTATCATTAAAATGTTCCGATGGGGCTTAAATGAGGAAGTGGTCTTTTTCATGTAAAGTACCTTTGTTTATATGGAGAAATTATGTCTATCATTATACGAAAAACTAAGAAACAGCTAAAAATGAAATATGAAAAAAAAGAGTAAACGTATAGCAGGAAAAAAAAAGAAAAATATTCAGTCATCTCATAAAACAGGTTTAGCCCACGCATGCGCATTACGCATTTAATGACAGACCATTGTTTATAATTAAAGATGTTCTGTTCATTTAATCGAAATTATTTGTTTCATGGTAAGTATATGAAGTTTTCAAGATCTACATAGAGAATTATAAAATCAGACTTGGAGTATTATGCTTGCATTGTTTAATTATCACAAGCAAAACCAGTTATTAATAAGAAAAAAAATTAGTGTACTTTAAAGAGCAAACTCTAACAAAAATAATTAAATGAATGTGGAAAAATGTGTGAATTTGAGAAATGGCGTTTACATATTTATCAAAACACGGCAATTTCTAATCGAAGTAAGTTGGTAAGTGAAAGTTGTGTGTTGCGCGCATCGTGCCAGATTTTTTAAAATTGCGATAATTGTAATTAAGCAATTCAAAACCATGGCATTTATATAACTATCACCAATAGATTCCCCGCCAAAAAATCATATTTAATTATATCTATTAATTATTTAGTTCTCTGAACTGTTATTTAGTTCTCCTAAAAAGTTGAGTTTCAACTTCTTTGTTCGTTAGTTTACCGTACACCAGACGATATGGAGTTATAGTATTTCAGGATCATGGTGGATTAAAAGAAAGGTAGCTTTCAAGCCGCTCCTAATTATTTTCGATCCTAATTATTGCGAGGACCGTTTTGAATTGGTCGCCAATGATTACTTTTAAAATCATTTTTTGTTTTCTCTTATCATACTTATTACCTTCCATTATCCTTTTATTCATATTAAAATAATTTTCATAATTTAAACCATAAATATAAATTTAAATGTGAAGACAACTGCTATCAATGGACGGAACAGAAGAAGACCGAGTGCCGAAGTGGGCTATGGTGTTAAATGCCGGCAGCCAGCTTCTGTAATTTCAGATCGGCTCATATCGACTGTCTTTCGTCAGTCTTGTTCTCCTGTAGTTCCGGTCTCTCCTCTGGTATCTCCATTCATTAAGGTATAAATCAATCGTTCCTTTTCAGTGTCAATAAACCAATCATAAAAAATATACCATTAAGAGAATATTTAAATATGACTAAACGCTGGGTCATTGCAGAACAAACGTTAAATGATCGATTTCTTGAAAAAAACTTAATTAAATTAATAAATAGATAAGGAATAACTGAATAAAATTTAGAAAATGAGATTAAATGCCTAGTTTGTGGGTCCTATAAAAAAAAAAAAAAAAAAAAAAAAAAAAAAAAAAAAAAAAAAAAAAAAAAAAAAAAATAATGAAACCAATCTACTATAACTGAATGAGTATATTATTTCAAATTTATAATTAAATGTAACCTTAATAATGCACGTGTTGCCCGATAAATTTATTGTTTAATGTAGATTTATTATTTAATGTAAATTTATTATTTAATGTAAATTTATTATTTAATGTAAATTTATTATTTAATGTAAATTTATTATTTAATGTAACCTTAATAATAATGATTTTGCCCAATTAAGATATCTATCAAAATAAACTTCACACCCTTCCGTTCGAACTTCTTTCATATATTCCTTTCGCCTCTTTTCGGATGATTCTCCGGGGCGTCTTGAATGAGATGACTCTGTGACCATCCAATTCAGAAACGTAATTGGAGCAATACCCATGACTAGTTCCTCTACAACTCTGCTTATGTCATCATTTTGATTTTTGCATGCATTTACAAGTTATGTTAATCAAATTATAAATTTCAACAAATATAATTTTTTTAATGTAAATTTCATGAGGTTTATAAGCTTCCCACATACAGGAAGATTAAAATATTTTGATTTTTAAATATAATATATAGAGATAACATTATGACTACTTCTAAGCATAATTTGTTTGATGAACATTTTGATGATTGAGAAGAATAATCTTCGTTTAGGAAATAAGCGTGACAGATCTCCGCGAGATGAATGAGTAATGACCAATATAGAAGAAATATTCAACCTTGAAATCCATTATTTCAGCTGCCATGCTAAACATTTTGTTCTTGATTCAGGCTGACATAAGCACTAAAACTATTGTTTTGCTATCTTCACTCCCATAGTAACCTAATAGAAGTGTTATTATAGTTTTAAAAAAAGGACGATTATAATGCACATATGCGTGATTTTCATGAGTTTTTTATGTCATTGTCAAGTCTCATATTCAAGCACGATTCCTAAGAACTTTTTATACGCTTATATAATTTTCCTTATTTATTGCAAAACGCCATAACAGAAATTTCAATACTTTTCATGAGATACACATTGCGAATTCCGTATTCAATTCATCTAATGAAATTTCTAATAAATTAATAATATTTCTGTCAAATAACGTACAAAATAAAAAGTTTCTGTTTGGATACTCGATACCCTTCGTTATACTACACCAGTTAAAAGTTCATATCATTGCAATTAATGCAATGAAATAAACTAAAAAACGTATGATTGTTAGTTTATGACGTTATCCCAGCAAATGAGAGTTATAATTAATTTATCTGATAAAATGGGAAAAAAGGACCAGTATGGTCTAGTGAAATTATATGATAATAATTCAAAATCGTAATAACAAATGAAATTAAATAAGGATGAAGTATATGGAGAACTTAAAAAATATCACTTTTAATTGAAGAACTTTGAAGATAAATTTACACTTATCCTATTAGTACTAAATTTCCGAAGAGTTCTTATTTCAAATTTTTATTCTTAATTGAAATTGAAATTTTTTTTTCATAAACATCAAATATTTGAAGATTCAGAAGACGGCGTTTTCCCTGGTGTTGAAATGTTGCCAGATCTAATAAGATATATCAAATCTGTAACAGTGACACAAAGTAGCGAGTGTTCTCAATTTGACGCCGTTTAAAATGGTGTCTATTTCGTCCGTCTCTTGGCCAACGATTCAGTTTGTAATGTATGTATACTCACTAGTTCATTACAGTTTTTTTTATTAGAAGTCTCATCTTGTTATCATATTATCATTGAACGTTCTTTTTTTTTATTTTAGTCAAATCATTCTACATTCTTTAATAAAAAGCATCCAATATTTTCTAAATAACCTATGCCAGAACCAATGAAAAGCAAGGAAAGCAATGGTGACAGCTGTTAGGGGTCTTCAGTCGACTCCATATTGTGATATTATTGTCTCATTTATTTACAACATAAATTGCCGTTTAGGCAGCACGAGTTTTCCAAATGCAGAACGCCTTATTACTACAAGTTGAATTAGTGTTCTATTTACCATTTTAACCGGAATCCTCGAAATACCAATAATCCACTATAATTTTATAGCATTATAAAAATCAATGATTTTTTCTGGTAGCTTATCACTGTTGTAGTATGTATTACTTACTTCTTCATCATTTAGTTATTTATTGTTGTAAACATAGTGGGAGTGAATTAAAGGTGCAATTCAATTTATACATTATAAATTTATATTTGTCTTGACTTAAATAACAAGTCATGTTAGAATTTAGTTGTATACGTTGCTATTTTTTGCATTATTATTAGTCTGTAGGGAACATACACTTTCTTTTTTTATCCCATTTCAGACTTTCGACCCGTAATAGGTATATCCTAAACATTCCAACTTAAAAAAAATTGTTAAAACTTCGCAACCATTAATTATTGTAGAATGACCGTGCCACGTAGACCTAGACTAATACAAGAATCCAATTACAAATGAAATGTTATTAAGTATACCTATATATATTGTGAGTTTTCTCATATATTGTTATATTAAATGCTATTATTTAACATGATATATTAATTGTCAATTGTTAATAAGTACAGTAATTTATGTAAATCATAACCAAATTAGAGTATAACTGAATCAATTAGTAGGTAGTTGTTTTTATTTCTTCTTTTTGCTTGTATTGTTATACGAGTATTTTCAATTGAGTTCAAATGATGTATTTGTAGAATTAGGTATGCCGACAATGGCCTGACCCTCTAATAGATTATATTTCTCTTAATTTTTTCATTTATTATTAAGAAATATTCTATTCTGTAATCATTAATTCATTTGATTTCGGACCTCCCTAAAGTTGAACTATCTTTAACTGAATATTTGTATACTTGTATAGGATATAGGTAATATCCTAACATAAGAGCTACCATAACTTTTATTTTTCATTTTTAAACCGAGAGACCGGAGAGGTATTCATTTTTCACCTGACCAGAAAGTCCATATTATTTTATTTTTTCGCGGAACGAATTTATTTCTTCAGAGAGGAAAAATCGCTCTGAATATCTCATCATTCTCCACTAAATGAGTACAGCTAAAGAAGAAACCGATTTAGTGGGCGGGGTATCGTTACAGGAATTTTTCACCTGGGCGCTTGCTATGTAAGAGGACCCCGAGTACATATATTTAGAGGAGGAAGGAGGGGAGCGCTGTTTGGCCCATCACAGCTCGGTGTTGTCTTTCTCCTTCAGTTATTATTACCCTCGAGATTGACTTATGTCCTTGTTTTTTGTTTCCTACTCAAGGGAAGAGAAAAAAGAAAAAAGATGACGGATACGGAAAACAGTTATAAATGAGCACTGCAGCGAGCGCCATTCCGAAATTTGTTTACAGTATCGCTAATTATATAGGAATGTATCAAGTTGTTAATATATTTATATTCTATCATAAGGCAAATTTATCAATCATTTGGGTCTATTTGTTAACAAGTAATCAATAAAAAATTCAAACAAATATAGAAGTCCAATTTTTAACTGAATGTCGTTGTTATGTTAGAACTATCTATTTACTACTATCTAATTCACGAACATACCAATCAGAGGGGCACTTCGACAGCTGAAATACACAGGGGACTTTACAAAAATTACAAACTTTTCAATCCAATATTTTAAGACTAATTACGGACGCTCCTAGGTACGTACGTAACCTAAACAGACTTACAACAACCAACTATCCAACAACACATACGAACTCTTTATTCACGATATTTTGTTGAATTACACGAATATAACAATAGACTAATTAACGACATGGCCGCAGCTGACATGCGTAAGACGAAAAATGGTGGTCCCGAGCCTGTACGATGTCAGGTACTCGATAAACATCCTTATCCTAATTATACCTGGATAGGCAAAATTTAGGACTCCCATTGCGGCATTGTCCGATTAGCTAAACAAACAACTAATGCATTGCAGCCATCACATTCGCTGATTGCCATCAGCGACTTTGAAGACAAAAAAAAAAAAAGAAAAGAAAAGATAGTTTCAATTCACTGAAATTCAATGAAACCAAAAAAAAAATATTATAAGTTTGGCAGCGAGCGTTCTATCAAGTGTTTCCACTTTCCCAGAGAATGTTCTACTGAAAACTTAACTAATTAACTAATAATAAATTAAATTAACTAATAAACTAATTAACTGAAGAAAAAGTTTCTCAACCAGATTAATACTAGATCTTTAGATGGAATTCTGTATTATTATATATCCATCTATTTGTTTTACTATGCAAAAAAAAAAAAAAAATAATTGTATTGAACTAATTCAATAACCAATGCTAGTCAAAAATTTTAATGCATATAATTCGATAATTTAACGGGTTTTTGGGGTGCAAATACTTAAGCTTGTTGCAGTTGCATTGAGAGAAGAAAACGCAACTATTTAGAACCCCTCTGAAACTGGCCAATGGCAACACAGACTTCGCCCCGATGGAAGAATATAAGTTACTGTTCCCTTCTCCACTCTCATTCTTTTATTGCCCCTGAAGAAGCCCATAGCATGATGAGTGAAATCTTGGCAGTTTTAAAACCTATTACATGGTCAAACTCTAAAGAAGAAATGCATGTAAAGGATTAAGACCAAAGAAGTCTAAAGCAGCCTTTATTTAGTCTTATTTAAATAAAGTTGGGGATGAACCATGTATTTACTTTTATTAAATGCGTATAAAAATTAAAATTGGTTTTTATTCTCTAGTTCCACAATTAAAAACAAAAATCTATTGAGTCAGTGCTTTTTTTCTAATTGTTTTAAGTTATTCAGTTGATCAGCTCCATTTGAATGAAATAGTCCAAAATTTACACTCAGATCCTTTTTGAAAATCGAATAATAGAGAATTTTTGATTAATAATTAAAAGTTGTTTTCCCTCAAAAAAGCCCTTACTGATCGTTAATATGGTGATTTTGAAATTATTATAAGTGAGACAACAAAAAAACAAAAAAAAAAACAAGGATCCTGCTCTTTTTTGCCCAATAAATCTCAGAGAGTAGTTAAAATATTGTACCAGTAAAACCATATTGATAACCATGTCTCATGTAAAGTTATGTGATATCTAACCGGAGTTTTCTCTGAAGGGTAGAGAATCAGTTCTAATCAGTTTGCGAGCGAATTATTCATACCTGGCTTGAAATAACTGTTGCGTTTGAAGTTCAAAGGACTCTTAGATTCAGGGGTGTTTATTTAAACAGGAGGAAGGTGAATCACATAGAGCGAGAGTCATTAGCGGATAAGACTAATACGGCAATGACACGGCTCAATGGAGAAGAAGAGAGCGAGATGGCGAGCTGGGAGTGGGGAGGATAGCCTGTAATAGCGAGGGCTGAGCTATTACTATCATAATTAGAGGCCGACTTAGCTCCGCTCACTAATTAACTCTTGGCTAATGAGCGTAATTCTCCCGGCTACCCCCTCCCAACCCCCTCCCACCCGCCACTCCCTGCCCCTCCATTGTCCTCTTAATTCTGTCTGTTTGTCCGCTCTAAGTGGCCGCGTGTCGCCCATCTCCGTTTAGTTTGAATGTGTGTAATGGCTCAACTTCAAAGAACGGGGAAGGAGTCAGAAACGTTATTGCACAGTGGGATATCAGAACTACAATCTGAACAATGAATCTGGTTTTGCTTTAGAAATTCTATTCTATAAGTATATTCCTGGTTGTAATATTTACAATACAATCATTATTTCAATTAGATTTAATGACTTCTAAACTTCCCTATTTATTTATACCTTTCATAGTCATGCTAAATAAATATAGTTTTACTCTTAACAATTCTTGAAGAAGATTTAAAAGACCCCGATGATATTCTGGTAAAGCATAATAAGTGGAATCTTTGTCTTGAACCCATCATAGAACAGTATTACAATGAGGGAAAGTGCCTATTTTGTACATAAAATATAAGGGTAACTCGAGTGGTGTTTCGTCTTGGTTCGAGGCTATTCAAACATATAGAACAAGAACTCTACTAACGATTTCCTTGTGAATTCAGTGTTTAAGTTGTAACTATATTCTAGGTTGGGTGCGACATAAAAAGCATTGACCTCGAGTGTGAGCCAAGTGCTGTTTTTACAATTATATTTGCACAACTTCAGAACTTGCATTATTTGAAGCTACATTTAAAAAATTGAATGGTTCGACCACAGCTGAAAATTTTATGTTTTACTACTATGTACCCATACCTATATACATATAAAATACGGTAATATGTATATAAGTAAACATGTTACCGTATTTTATTTTCAAGAATAATGAGCAAATTTTAAGAAAAAGTTGTAAAAAATAATAAGAATATTGTCAATTATTATAAAATCTCTAGAATTTTTAATTTTTTTTATTATGAAATGCATTAAACATAAGTACAAATACGATCTTACTTTATAAAACATAGAAAATAAAATTACCATTACACTTCCACATACCAACTGCCATAGAATTGACCACAAAAAAATGATTTTAATACAGAACATTCGCCCTTGAAAATTAAAGAATTCCAAATAGAACTCTCATCAAAGCACTCTTTGCGCCTTAACTAATCTGCGTTGCCGGTGAAAGGCGGAAGTAGTCTGTATGGGCAGAAGGAGTAAAGGCGGAATCCACTGGAGTAACTTCAGGCAACATTTAGCTTGCGGTGTTAACGCATGCTACACTCTGTCTTTCCATAGAAGAAACACATAGCGACAAACAATATGTCTCCTTGCCGCATACTACAAGTTGATCCTTGTTGCCTGTCTGTGTCACTTTGCGACATGATGCAAGGTGTTGAACAGTGCTGTCCTATATCCGATAGCCTACGGATCGGTGCGACTTGTAGCATGCGGTATGAAGTAGACGAATGAAATAAGTAATACTTTTATTGGTGATTCCCATAATTCTTCCGAATTATGGAATAATAATATCGTCGAATTGTTACAATATAAATTATTCTTTTCAAGTTCCTCCTGTTTTCTCTCTTAAACGTTTATTACAGATTTAATACAAATATACCATTTTTTTAGTTTGATGGACAGTTCACTTTCATTATTCCATCAGAGTCTTAAGTAATATTATAAATTTATATAATATATCATTTTAAAGTAAATATATTAATGCATTAAACCTATACAAAACCTACTTCTAGTAAAAAACCAATGCTTGCTTGTATAACATTACTAACTTGGAAGTCAATCCTTTAAAGCCAAACTTTACCAAAAGAGCCAGGTATAGAGAGGCATTGGTCATTTTTAATTTCTAACGAATAATGTTTATATTTACAAATTTCTATGTTCTTTTATAATTCCTAATTTGTGAACTATAAGAAAATTATTGGACCTAGGCCGTTTGTGATTATGATTTTGGATCTGATGAACACTCAGTAATAATAATATTTCCGCCATCACTTGATGTGGTAATGTATTGGGACCACTACCCGATATCCTATTGGTTCCTCTGAATCTGGCTAAAGCCCGGAAGACCAAATTCAAGGAAAAGACAACAGCATAGGCATGCCCTCTTGCCGATACCCTTGACCGCTCATTCTCACATCTGTTATATTCTAAAGTTTTAATTCAAGAAGAATCCTTTCCATTGATAAATAGAATATTAATGGATTTAATTTAGAAAAGTCGAAAACAATAGCTTGTATATATGATTAATAGTATTCCTGTTGAATATCCTTAGTTAATCCTCAATCAAGAATGAAGAACAATTGTTATTTGTATTTTATGTTTACCAACAAATAAGAAAATCCCTAGGAACAATTTAATAAATTGATGTTTAAATAAACAAGATAAAATAAATATTAATTATAAATATGTATTCATTACGTGGCACGTACTAAGAACTCTAATGTACTGCTAAAATATAGGTACTACTTATAAATGTTTAAGGTACTACGTATAAATGCATGTGAATTAAAATATATTATTAGGCAACAGGTACAATGGCTAATTGACTTTGGTTTGAGTTAATTGATACTACTTGCTAGATTACAATCATTTGAGGACAACTGTTATTGTGAGGAAGAGAGCCCTTAAGCGGCGGTGTCGGGTATCGAGGAAGCAGCGGCCTCATAATGAGAGGAATCGGCCCGGGGCGGAATCGGAGATAGCGGAGATGCTAAAAAAGGTCTCGGGGGCAAACATAACTCAAGCAAACCACGATATCCGAGATCCCGGGGTTCGGATCCGATGTCAACGGGTCTCCTAACTGGAACTCACCTCAAGGCGTCTGCTTTGCTCATTTCAGAGTAATCCCAGCTAATAACCTCTCCATAGAAATATTAAAGGGTTAACGAAAACGATTGATAAGAAGTAATAACTCAAAAAGAAATACAAATTATATGTTAATATATAAATGGAAAATGGTATAAAGAAAAAGCTGTCTCAAAGATGCAGGTACAAAAACTAACCTGTCAAAATTAAGGTATTTGTTCTGATTTAAGGGGATAATGTATTGGATCCCACCCGGTCGCTAGACTTTTTTTTAGTCTGCTGATCAGTGACATATTTATTATTTTTTCTGAAAATTTAATTTTTATGGAATTTCCACAATTTTTCGAACTGGATGTAAAGGGGCTGTATTGAGTCTTGAATATCCTATAATATACCTTTTATTCAAGTTGTTATGGATTAAGTTATCCAAAGCAATGGATGGCCTACAGCCATTGATAAATAAAACCGATGTTTAAACAATATTCTTTGTGGTTCCGATCTCCAGTAACCATCCTCCTCCCACCCCTCCCTCACCTAAGGCTCACATTCTTCCAAAAGATACATTGCTCTCCTCTTTTTATATGCAAGTGGTAGTAGAATAATAATTTTTCTAATTTAAAAAAAAAATATTTAATATATGGTTTTATCAGAAAAAGTGTGCTTCCATTAAAATATTCGCACCTCAAAAAATCTGGTTCCTAAAAAGAAAATAATCCTCTCATTAATTTTTCATACCTCAGAAATGAACATCCGCACAAAAATGCGAACCCTTAAAAACTTTCTCACAAATTAGGACATGTATTTCCCCTTCTGAGGATCACAGAGAAATAATACAGTCGACTCCGTTTGATTGAGCCATCGGATAATTGGGACCACCACTTAATTAAGCCATTTTTAATAAAACGGAATCAAATATAGGTAAAATATCATCGCTTTATTGGGACAAAACATCGGCTAATTGGGCCAAAACTTTCTGGAACTTAATGTGAAAAACTATGAGACCCGGTGTCTGTCGAATAACCTAAGTATCTGAGACCACGCCTGTTTCTCAACCAGAAGCAAGAAACTGTATCAAAGAGGTTAGTAGTTTTTTTTTTCACCAAGAGGAAATGAAGAAAGTTCTAAGGCTTCCTAAAGAAGTGCGCTAATTACGTTGGTAGTAGTTTACAATGAGTGTGACAATGCACACTTGATTCTTACCTGTTAAAAAATTGACGTAAAAACATGTTCTGCTTCATTTCTTATTTCGTCTTTATCAGTATAATTGATGTTCTACACAAATAGTTATTTTAATTTGGTCCATCTTTTATATTTCTTATATTAAAACACCTATTTAATAAAAATACATTTTAAGAGTTAAATAAATTGTATTATTTTGACCCCATCATTAAATTAATAGACGAGAATAGGTACACCTGAATGCACCTATTAACTGGGTTTTCCCCCAAATATGTCTAATCTATGACATCAATTATCACACATGTACGGTAGCCCAGAGATTAGGGGTATTTAGGCATTTTTTATTTGCATTTACACGTGGTTCATGATCTCCGCTTTATTGGGTCCTCCGCCTAATTGGGACAAAACAAATTTTCCCTTTATGTCCCAATAAAACGGAGTCGACTGTATTTGGAATTTTCGAGTTCTTTTCGATCGGAAAATATGAAAAGATTTTATTAATTTTCTACTGTCTCTACTTTTTCTTGAATGCAATACGTCAATCACTTCAAGTCGAAAATCAAATTTTTAACTAGGTACACTAATATACCATCCAAATCAAGTCATATTTTTCAAATCGTGTTTGGGCAGGTTTCACACAACTCTTATGCATAGTGTTAAGCTGAAAAGGAACAACGATGCAGGTGGCATATGCGTTGTTAATAAAAGAAAAAAAAAATAGGCAAACAGCTGAGATGGAGTTATATCTAACCAACCCTATAAGAGATGATTACTCTGATCATGCGCTGCCTGACTAATGATTACATAAATCACTGCTATCACCCAACCTCTGCAACATCTGTTACTCTGTTTGCCCCCCCCCCCCTCACTGCCCCCATCCACTGTGGCTAATTGGCAAGACCGCACGCCCTCCGAGCAGAATGATTAGTTCCATTCATAACCGTAATCAACTCCTCCGTCGGGGTGGCTCATGTCTTGTCGGAGGTTAATCACAACGGTGCACTGGTTACTTTGATTGGTTGATTAAATTTATTATTGATCAAATTCAGTTATCGAGTTAGATAATGTGTCTGTATGATTAAACTACCTTTGTATATCATTAATCGAGAATTTGTATTCTTGCTACGCTATATATCATTTTTAGCATCAAAGGCAGTGTTTTTGCCACCATTCTGAAGCTTTACTTATGGAGCAGCGGCAAGGAATAACATTCCTTGAAAAATCTAGAAAAAAGGTTATCAAGAAAAGATAATTCTACCTATGCATTTCACGAAATTAAGCAAAATTTTGTTTGTGAGCCTGAAGGACTACTCAGTCCCCTCCTTAGTTGAGTACCTAAGGTTGTAAAAACTTCACATTTTTCGCTAATATCCACCAAGTCACCAAAAAGATAATCTGCTTTCTTTGTGTTGGGTTTTATTTTCTTCTTCTGCAAAAATTATGGGGTAGCTGCAACGCTACTGCTCATGCTTCTCAATCTTCAACTTGTCTCAGAGAATGTCAGTTTGCAGACAAATCTATATGTGAAATATCTTCCACGCATCTGGTAGGCGAAAGTTCAACTTTTTACTATCCTGCTATTGCCTATCCTACCCAGCTATCTCAAGCGTGCATTTCTACGGAAGATCGAATCCTCGGATCTTCATACATTAAATTATTTTGACTTTATATTGTAATTATAAAATATAAATAATTATATAACGTTTAACTGAGACGGTTTGAAATAGATCATATCATTTGGAAATTTGTCCGGCCCCCGGTTACAAAGCTGGAATGTGGCGAGATCTGATGGGTAGGAGTGCTGCGACGGTGAGGTGACTGGGTTCGATTCCCGGCCTTGGTCAATTTTTTCTCTTCTGATAAAATTATAAAAACAATAAAAAACTATTGACTTTAGTTTAGAGAAAAGGTAGAGTCTGGTCCTCTCATAACCCTGAAAAGAAGGAGGTCTCGTATTGTGGCCAATCGGTACTTTCTCGTCGAACTTATTCCTCAGGCAATTTTTGTATTTAGTTTTATAAAATTTAGTTGAGCATTTTGGTTGATAACAGGGTTTGAAATGGATTATTTGTTCCGAAAAATTATAATTGATTTTTATTTTTAAAATAATGCTGTATTTATACATAAAAATTGAAATCTATCTTTAATGTTTGTTCATTTGATTAAAAATATTAACTTCCTGAGGTATATGGTATTAAATAATTAATAATAGTGATCGGATCGGGAAAAAATATATTTATATTTATGATATACTAGCTGACCCTTGCGAAGAATTCGCAATCTAACCTACCTAAATCCCACTTAATTTAAGTACACATCGTATATTTAGTATCTTATAGTGCGTCATGGGCATAGGTGAGGGTTGAAAAAATGACACCTTCGAAAAAGCCCTGCGACCATATTGAAATTTTCACTGAGAATTGCAGTTTTTGTTTACAACTCTCCCCGAAAATGTTCTGAATGAAAACTGCAGTTTAGGGCTTATAACTCGCAAACTAAGTGCTTGAATTCAAATTATCAAGACCAAATTTTAAGTTTTTTTAAAGGTAATCAAAAATTTTAAAACTAATATATCGAGATGGAGGCCCCAAGCTCCGAGAGCCTCGGTGCAGTGCACCGGATGCATCAGCCAAGCTACTTCTCTGATTGTTAGGCTATGTAATATAATTCTTAAGATTTCTGTAAACATAGGGCGAAACCCATTACCTTTAATATAAATAATTACTTATGTCTTACTTCAATGTGATGGTGGGTCAGTTACAAACTGAACTCATTAAAGAAAATTACAAAAATTCCTTAAAATGTAATATTGTTACAGTAAGAAGAGATATGAGGAATATGAGCATTATAGAGAATTTAAAAAAAATGCTTTAAAAAATTAACGATAAAGATCTAAAAAAATGTAATGAGAAAGTTAATTATATTATTAGCTCCTTACGTATCTTAAACTGTACGTAAACTGTTACTCCACAAAGTAGTTAAATATTTAATTGTGTTTTCTCCTAAATTACTTAAGGGCGATTCAAAAATTGTATCAAAAATCGAAAAAGGCGAAAATTTCGGAAAATAACAATTATTATCACTCAAATTCGCTATAGAAATTTGAAACACAGTTAATACGAAAGGCAATTGAAAACAAGAGCAAGAGCAATTGAAAGCAAGAGGGGGGTTCACAGTTAACAAGATTTAACAGTTTGCATAGCTTCTCTAAGTATGTGAGTATCGTTATTATTATTTAAAGTTCTGGAATCATCCGAAAACTACTCTGGACAGAACTCAGAGCCTATGGATGATGACCCACAATACTTCGCATTTAGTTAATCCATATATTAGGTATAGGAATAGTTGAACTCAGTACCACAACCTAACCGTAACAAACCTAATTAAAATAAGCGAGTCAATCAAAGTAGCTAATGAGCGATAAAGGTATTAGATATGAAATATGATTGGACAAGGAGAGACCCTAGGGGCCGAAATACAATGGACCATTAGGGGATTTCAATTACCCTAACAAGGGAGGGCAGATGCTGCAATGTTGGCTACATCCCCCGGCTGAATTATGTAGCTCCTCATCTTACACTACCATTTGGGGCCTCCTTAACCTGCCTCCCCCGGCCTCACCTTCTCTCTCTGTCCCTTTGTAGCTTCACTCTCCATGTTCAACGGCAAAATGTTAAATCTGGAATAAAACCCCATTTTTAGTTCGTTTTAAGGTTGTCTGTGTGACGGCACATTAATTGAAATAATACAATAAAAAAATATTGATTTCGAGCCACATCTCAAAGAGGTCAAAGGAAATCATTATATTAAAACCAAAACGCTCTTTCGACAGTTCTCGGGTTGGAAATTAACACGTTCACGCCGGCGTGTTCCACCGGTGGCCCGGACACTTAAGTCAATCACAAAACTGTCCACGACGATGTATAACGAGGTTGGAGTGTATTGTTTATTTTATTATTGTTGGATTGTCAATACTGCATAATGCCTTTGAATAACTCCCATCCAATGTAGCGGTAATCATTAAGTTAAGCCACCAATGGGCGAGGAGCATGAATTACAGTCCCGGTGTGAACGTGTTAAAAAAACGTACTAATTCATATTGTAGTATTCATAGTGCGTTTCTTTAATATACAACCCGAGAACTCTTGAAAGAGCGTTTTGGTTTTAATTTAATAACTTACGATATAAAACTAAATCAAATCAAGGCTTGGCTTCCTTTCCAAAGTTGCCAAAATCCAAAGTTTGGCAAAGTTGTATCAGGAGTATCCTTAATTAAAAGAAATGCCACTTATGTCGATTAAAATCTGAACAGTTTGTTTTTTCCTAGCCTTATAGACTGTGTATAACGGGGTGGGAGGAGTTCCCAGCCAGGAGAACCGGCAGCATATTTATGCCGAGTTAATAAATGCCCTCGGTAATCTTTAAGCTATCTCAGTTGTTAGGGGTAATACGTGCTGCAAAAGCGTTAGTCCATTCAGCTACCACCGCCCTCAAAAACATACCTCATGTAAACTGAACTCTGTAATTACATATATATATATATATATATATATATATATATATATATATATATATATATATATATATATTACATTAGGACCTTTTCGAAATTATTAAGGATTTTCAGGAGTACCCCTCTACCCCCTCTATCAAAAATCTGATAAGGACTTCCCAGTCAAAACATAATTCCTGTTAATTCGAAAATTTTCTTCAGATGTTTCAAATAACAAACATTAACAGAGCAACCTTGAGGTCAGGGAAGCAAGCTGGTTTTGCAACAAACGCACCACTTTGAACGCATTTTCAGAGTGAAGGAGCACACTGTGATCCTTGCGACTTGGCAGTTTGATGTAGTCCGGTGATCGCCAGACTTATTAGTGGCTGAGCCCATTGCATTTCATAAACCTAGCTATGAGATATCTCATAACAAAAAAAATAATACTTATATATTTTTTAAATGATTCAGTTTTTATTATCTTGACATATAAATGTCTAGCTTATATTGTCTAATTAAATAAACTTAATAACATGAGGATATAAAATAACAAAATCCTTGCAGTAGAAAAACATTTTTCAATTCGAGTCTAACCACTCTTTTTTTAATATTAGGCTCATACGTTAATTAATTAGACTTATACCTTGTATCGTTAAACCGGTTCGTAAACAACGCATATTGGATAATATTGCACAAAAACAAAAGATCATCTATTTTCGTGGCCTGGAGTGAGAGATTGCTATGAAATGTCTCTTAAAAAAATCAATCAATTCCATCTCCACTGCACTTCTGCCTTTTTCAAAATATTTCATGTAAATACTAGGGATTTCTTCAGCTCAACAAAAGGTACGAAAATTCTAATAAAAAAAAAAAAAAAAAAAAAAAAAATCAAGTCTTAAAAGCGCTGATTCAATTTATTTTTCAAATATGTTGCTCCAAGAATGCATGTTTATGTTGACTGAAATTTTCCTGTGAGCCACCACTAAGTTGCGATCAACGCACAGTGGGACGAATGACCAATCTAGCAAGAAAAAAGTCTGACTCACTTAAATATTCATGGCATCTTGATCTAAATAAAAAATCGAGTAAAATAATATCACACAGGTAACAAAGATTAAGAATTAAGAATCAAAGATTTTTGACTCATTATCAGGCTATCTTGTTTTTATCTAAGGGTCTTCCCATCTTGTCTAGAAGAAGCATCGGGATGAGATGCACGAATCATTACTTTCTGGACCTTTCATATGGTCAACTGCAATATTGTCAGAAATAGAGGTTTATAACAAGGTTTTTTTATTTCTTTATGGCTTTAAGAGTTAATTAATGGGTCCGATGTTCTAACGAGTAAACAATGGAACTCTTAAGTCCTAGTTTCAAGCCTCTTGATCTTGTTCTGAGCATTCAAATAGGCAGAATGCAGTTATTGATGATTTCGATACTCTAAACAAGCAGCTTGTGTATAGTAGAAGGCATATGGTATTACGAATATAAATTTAGATATCAGTTTCTGGTCTCTCCAAGATATGTAGGAAATCGTCCACATCGATGACATTTAACCAGGGTAGGGCTGCTCTATGGCCACAATTTTTGAAAAACCGTATAGCGGTGTTCCCATCGTTAGGACTCCTAAAACTAGATTTCGGCCGATCAATTATTAGACTCATTTCTTCCTTAAATTTCAGTTGGAATTGTACCGGACTAAATTTATTTTCATTTTTAAGCACATGATTTTACAGGAACAAACGAGAAGGCAAATAATCATCATCCGCGCTGCTATCTTCGAACTCTTGTTTTATGTCTGCTGTGACCATTTTTACCATTACAGACACGCTGACAAATCTAACCTCAGTTGGTAACTTTAGAAGCAAATATATGAATCATCTTTTTTTGAATTTAAAATCTATTATAAAAGCCAGGGCCTCGTCGTTAAATTGACGCTTATACTTAACTACTTCTCAGTAAATCGAGCTTTCTTTTTTTCTTTTTTTTAATTGAGTTGTAGTTTCGGACCGAGATTGAAATATTTCTACAATAAAATTTGCATTACCAGGCTTCTCCGACTTCTGAACAGATATTTCTGCAAACGCTAATTCTTCCGTACTTTTTTACTCAATTTAACTTTATTTAATTTTCCTCCGGCACTTCAGTCCTCGAATCGTTTAACAGGATGACCAAAATTAGCGCACGAAGTAGATGGCAAAGTTTCTTCACAAAAACACTCGAACATTAAATTATTGTCCAGCCAACATTATTTTTCAAGATAAATCTGTCCGAATATCTTCCAGCTTCTTGGCTTTTCATTTTAATTTTAGTGAATGCTAATTTTAAATGATTATTCAACGCAACTAAAGACTTTGGAATAAATTTCTATCGTTTAAAGTGTTGCAATTTAGCAATATATATTGAATCCATGTCGATACAACTTTGCCTAATAATACATAACTCCTTGCGCGGTATTGAAATTTCTTTTCCTGAAGTATAGAAAGGAAAGGAAAGGAGCTGATTTTTTCATGTTTCATTAAGAAACCTTCTTTGTGACCTCTACCATAAATTTCACAGAGGTACTTTGGGGTGCTTTTTAGTAAAATAACTTTAAAGTTTAAAAATTGCTTACTTTACAACATGCTAAAAAAGAATTGTATAATAGGTCCAATTTTGCACTAATTATTTGGAAAATGGTTTACTAGTATTGCAGAGGTCCGTATTTACTAGATACAAAGCAAAAATGAAAAAAAAATATCAATACCCTATGATATGAAGCTCAATTGAAAAAACGAATAATTTAAACAAAATGTGACCGGTCAAGTGAAGTACTATTTACATCGTTGTGTTTACTGAAAAATCACCTACTAAAATCAAAACAACCTCTAATACTGTTCTAATAACATCTCTCCTTTACACATAATAGCAAGGTTTCAGCAATTTCGATCATGATATTTTTCCACCTAGATTGGCCATTCGTCCCAGTGTGCAACGGTTTGATAACCTCTGATAGTGTATCGAAAACATGCAAAGAGTGAAAAATAAAAATAAGAATAATATAGACGGAACTGGTTTTGAAGCTACACGCCTCATTTATAAGTTTTATAGAAGCTCCTAGCAGCAATTGCTGATCAACATTTCTTAGTTTAATTAAATCGATTAGGTTTTATGAATATTTTTTTGCATGAATATATTTTATGTTTTTTGCGTTCTAATGCTAAACGATTAAATTTCCTTCAACGCACAAAAAATTCTTATAAACTTGAGTGTGGCCGTTCATCTGTGATATAAATGTAGACCTCGTGTTTATTCTCCTACTGAGCCGATAAAGTTAGGGTTAGTTGAATCAAAGGAGGGGTGAGGAAGGGCGAGTGATTTAGATAGGAGCAACAGTTAATTTGAATATGGTTGTTGGTTAGAGGTAACGCGGGGGCGGCAGAGGAGGGAGGGAGGACACCCTACACCACCCCCGGGGGCAAGGCCGCCCCCGACAAACTGCTTCAATCCGTTAATATATAATGGCGAGGGCTCTGGGGGCAACACATGTCACCCGCCCCGGCTCCACGCTCTCGGATTCTATCAGTATCCATTGGAATTGATCGGTAGGCTTACCACCTCTAAGGCTATCGCTGGAGTTATTATTTAATTCAATTATGATATATATCTATATCTATATATATATATATATATATATATATATATATATATATATATATATATATATATATATTAATAACTGTATATAAGAAAATCTGTATTATATATAATATACTTATATATATTTATATATGATATGATTATATCATATAAATGAATCGTTATGCCCTGCGGTTTCGCCCTAATGAAATCTTATATGCTGTGATATCCTACTTCATATTCATTAATTAGTACAACAAAAGTAAAAAAAAAAAAATACTATTGTTATAACCCTAGGTATGTTAGATAGTTATACTGTTGTTGAGCGCCTGGATATTAAGCTATATTTTTAAATTTATAGTTAAAGTAAAAGAAAATCTCATAGCCAGATGTATATAAACTTAATTCATATAAGCTCCATGCAATGCTCAGGGAGATAGGGCTGGATCTTCTTAATAAGCAGACATTACTATTCACATGCAATCTATTTACAAAGGTATGTACAGTTAAAGTTAGTATAAAAAGATAAAACAGAGATACAATTATAACTAAGAAATGAAATGAATAACCAAAACAAATATACACACATTAAATAAAAACATATATATATACACACATAAATATTTACACAAATTAAATCTAACGAATAGATTAATATCCAAACTAAATACAAACAATTTTACGTTCAAAGCGAAGAAATAGTGTGTTAATCCATAATAACAATATAAATGTATTGAATCAAGGTACAACATAGAACATGCTAGATGCCTCTAATTTAATTAATTGAAATTAATATTTGTAGATTTTTTAATCAGTTAATGTTATTCCAGTGTTGATAGGGTAACTACTAGTGTTTTCTTACTAAACTCATCATTTTTATACAGAATGTAGAAGATAATAATCTTCATATTTGGACGAAGTCCATGGGACGTCCTTCCAATGCCCAAGGTCATCACTTTTAAATTTTGATTTTTCAAAAATATGGTGATGCGAAAGATAGGCATGTTTAACAAATAAGAAGTCAGAAGGACGAGATCTCCTGGAAAGGGGGAGGCTGGAGGGCTAAAATTGCAGGAAAGGTGTAGGAAGGGCAATAGTTTTCATAATTTGGAAAACGAATGTGCCAAGGAAATATTGCCTAATGAAGGAGGGGAAAAGCCACTCCAGGAAAGAGTAATATAGGAAGATAAGGTTGATTGGGTATACAATCGCTTGGGTTCGTTGTGAGAGGAAAGATATTTTACCACCTATAGCCATCTGAAAATCGATGGAAATTTTAATTAGGGCATACTGAGTGGAGTAGCGGGGTCGAAAACTAGATTGGAAAGGATCTACTTGATTGGAGTGTTCGAGGAATTCGGAAGCTAGGGATGCTCTCGCGTTTTAAGGGGTTTAAAAAAGAACGAAAATCTTTGGGTGAAGAAGGATTAGAATTTATATTCAAAGGATGACGTTTTTTTCCAGAAGGTAGGAAATACTGATTAAGATTTTTAATCGGAACCCCGAGACGGTCCTGTATCTCTCATTGTTACCATGAATCAGGGTGGCTTTTACCCTCCTTCCTATTCCCTGGCATAGTCCTTTTCCAATATTTCCTTTCATTTTCCTTCCTATGCCTTCAATATCCTGCAATTCAAGTCCCCCACCAATTCCCTTTCCACAAGAAGGGATAAGTTATAAATGAAAAGGAGAACCGGCAGGTTTTCAGGAAAGCGTAGTTTTATTAGTTTGACTGGACCAATAGAATTATGTTTCAAATACCTCATCTATCCTTCTGAAAAATAAACAAACATTGTTTTTCCACAAAGATTTGAAGAAATGGGGCCGAGAATAAAGCAGTCGAGGCAATTTTATTTGTTGCCAACTTAGAGATAATGACAGTTGAAAATTGATAAAAAACAATGCTCAGATCTCTCAGCCATTTTAAAAGACAAAAACCCAATCAAATAGGTGTGTTTCCACTAATAATGATTTGTTAAAATTAAGACCTCGTTTGGCAAGCATCTTAATCATTATATTCTCTAATAAAATTTCTAGAAAAATATTATTAATATGTTTTTCAACTAAAGAAAACAAAAACGAATTTCATAATTTTTATCTGTTTAATTAGGAAACCTCTGTTCAAGGAATTTTAAATATATAATATTTTAGCTTCTTTTTTTTTTCAAATAATTCATTTTTCAGATCACTAAAACCTTGGTTAATTTTGATTACGAAATGAATCAAAAAATTTTAATTTCTTACATTGAATTAAAACAATTTTTAAAAAAGTTGCATAATTCTTGGTGCAGCCAGTGTCATTTATCTTTTCCAAAAAAGAAAAAAAGAAAGAAGTTTTTCTTCGATCTGAATGTCAGATATTTATAGCGATGTGTTTTTTATTCTACTGGTTTTTATGTATATATGCAAATACAAAAAATCAATTATATAATTCAATTCGTTAAATGATATACCATTTATTCTCATATCATCTTTACCTATTTAATTTTTTTAAATTATTTTATTTAATCAAATAATTAAAACCTTATTGAAATATTAATTCATAAACAGCATTCTTACTTTTTAGGAACGTTTTCCCATCCAGAAATGTGTAAGTCTATACGACGACACTAAATCTGAAAACAACGCCTCTGATGAGCCACACCCGTCAGCTTAGCTAGTGACATACGACTAGTTTGCTTTATCGAGCGGAATGACCAAAGCGCCTAACATAAATCACAAGAGTGTTTTCCTCCAGAAGATGCCCAAAACGAGCTCAGCTATTAGCCGAGGTGTGATAATTCAAATTTTTTAGTCCCGGGATTTGGCGGGAGTAGAGGACCCAGTGACACGTGGCGACCTCTAATTATGGCGGGAGTAAATCATAAAGAAGGCGGAGGTTGACAACTGCCGGGGAGCTTTGAAGAGTTGTCTAGACGTCACTCGAGACCGCGCACCAAATTGACGTTCAACGAAATTTGAGAGTTCCAGGTAGTAGCCTCCCTCTGTCACAGATCCCGTGTCACCCTTTCTCTTCCCGCTTTGATAGATTAATTAGCTGCTCAAACAATATTGGCAAATGAGAGAATTAAAAAAATCTATATATGAGTCTATCCTTGATAGCCCTCTACTCACTAACCTCTTTTCCTAACCTGAAACGCATATCTTCAACTAACGTTTAATTATAAAAATAGTACAAGCTGATCTAACGCCGAATAAAATGTGTAAATGAATACTTCAACAATTTATATAAATATCTTGATAACCATAATGAGTTGAAGAGTTTTCAGTTTTGATGAACTTCAAAGATAAAGTTTAAAAACAGAATAAACAAAAACTAAAATGGAGGTTGTAAAATATTTTTTCAGAGAACTTACTGGTTGACTGTCTTTCATCATACGTCAAACGTGTAACAATATTCAATGAAGCTAATCAAAATTTCTTTACTTAATAATACATTTTATTTTGTTGAATTCTGATTTACATATTTAACTAATTATAAAAAAAAATGTATTAATCAATCACAAATTTAAATTTGTTCCTATGTATGGCCTCATACCTACGTGGTCTGTTGCCAACAATTGGTCTATATTAATTTTTTTAATCCCTTCCAAATGGATTTTTTGAGGTATAAGTACCGCCCAAAAAAAATATATGTACAGAACCTCAGACTATTCTTACATAAAAAATTAACCTGTACCATACTTACAAAAACAATAAACAGAGAACTGACCCGACGGGAAACAAGTCCACTCAAACAATGTACAAATCTCAAAATCTTAAATTCTTCCGAAAAAATGAAATGTAGCTTGTTTCTTTTTTTTATTAAGATATAATGCGACATGAAAAAAACAAAATTGAAGTCATTCACACACGACATTTTAATCTTCATGGCTACATCATCCTATTCCACTCGTTCGTTCCTTCGATAGTGGCCTACATTCTCGTAACTAGGCCCATGAGTGGTACAAAGACTGTTAAAAAGACAAATAAAACAAAACTACAACAGATTTGCCTGATTCATTAGAAAGCAAAGTTAAATTTGATGTACAATTACTATAAAAGTATTTATACCATGAAAAATAATTGGTTATATCATGCAGAAAAGTTCATAAAACATAATTGTGCTTTCATCGATAGTATTGATTTTTACATCCTTGGAATTCCAGAAACCCGTCGAGGCAGCAGAAGGGTTTTGCCGAAATAGATCGGCTTTGTCGACAAAAGCGGGATCAGCAGACGAGGTCTATTTACAACTTGGAGTCGTAGTAGAGGAGTTAGCAATTAGTAATTACTACTACTCTGCCTAAACTTTAGAGTTTCCAGTTTTACGCTATCGCTCTACAGTCGAAGCTGAGCTGTGCAGTAGTAACAAATACTGTAACAGTTTATTAACCTAGGAGCAGAGTCAGCGGTTTGCCTTTCTCACGGCTCGCCACCCCTGACCTCTCATCTCGCTCCCACGAGCGTCTCAATACCCCTCAAATAGTCTACTGAACTTAGAGGAAAATGTCACATAATTATTATTGTTCCTAATTAGTTTTATTCATGATGTTGATAAGACTTGTGAAAATGATTTTTCATTTTAATTTATCTCTCTGGAGGCATTTCCGTTCATCTAAACAGAACATTTCTTTCAAAAAATTTTTTCATGTTCTGGCACCAATTCCCTTCTTTTCTTAAGTTGTCTCGAAAGTTAGTAATTTTTAAGAATTTTGTATTCTGGGATATTCCCGGTGATGTAACAACCAGTCATGTCAAGCTTACAATAACATCATAACTGTAATATATACATAGATTCTAATTCATCTATGGTCACATTCTTGGGACCTTGGTATCGTTACACCGTTGAAATATTGATTAGCCAACTGTATGTTCTCAATGATTCTCAGAGCTTGTTAGCTTGAGAGCGTTTGGTATTTTCATATTTCCTCCTCGATCTTTGCATGTATGTTCCTTAGACCATTTTCATCATAATCCATCTTGGAAATACTGCAATTTCTTCATAGCTTTTTGCTCATACAATCAAATAATGGGACACCATACAAGACTACAGGCTTAATGATAGTTTTGTAACGGAGTAGCTTCAATCAGAATGACAAAAAAGATAGTCATGATTAAGATTTAGAGATTTTTTGTTTTAAGTTTAATTAAAATGGTGATGAATTAATCATTAAGTAGAATGAGTTTAATAGTTTATATGTTATTATATATTAGTGAACACTACAGTCAACAGCTTGAATTAGTTTTAAAATCAACGATATCTTCATCATTACAAATAACATTAGTTTTAAACATGAAATTATTTTTATATCTAAAGGAAAAATACGTCGAGGATATTTTGATTACATAAAAAACAACAACAATATTTACTTTCCATTTTTCTGATGAAAATTAAATTAAAAGAAACAGTGTTGCTCTCTGTCGCGCTAAACGAAGAACACACGAGATCACAGTTTTCACGTTCTATTCCACTTCCTAACCATCCATTAACTGTTGTAGTGAATTAGCATGGATCATAAACTTTCAATCGATATTTAGTATTTCTATTAACGTTCTTCGATAATTATTATGAAAAAAATATATAATTAATATATTCATAATATTTTAAATATGTACCTATTTTTTTTATTTTGTCAATTATTGATAAAACCTGGGATGGAATAAATAGTCTAATATTTTATTTATAATGTTCATTATTTATGTTAATATGTCGGTCCTGTGTAAGAACACTGTCACGATCCAAAACACTGAAATTTTACAGAAGAAGCTTATGTTGTGATCATTATTACAATGTTTCAACTATATATAACGATGCCTTGATTTCACCCCAGGTCAAATTTCAGATATCGGATTTAAAAATCTGAAATTTTTCGCTAAGAAAGATAATGTGATTTGAAGTATTTTAGCTAAAACGAAAATTTTCGTATTATTGCACTCTTCTTCTAAACGAATGACGTTAATAATAATAAATGATAATCGTTAATAAGTAATATAATAAATCATAAGCGTCAATAACAATACATAATCAAGAAAATTATGGTATTTACTTCTTCTATATCTTAATTTTATATTGGTAGGTTGTATTGTAAAAATTGATCACCTCTAGGTTGAATATTAAAATGTATAAAAACTTCCCTATACATAAGAAATAACTAAATAAAAATAAGGAGGGATTAAATTCCATAATAAAGGAAAAAGAAAATGCTTTTGATAACTATTTTTCAAGGAGCATTGTTCCTATTGAAAAATGACGGATGCTATGGTTGTGGCTAAAACAAGCAGAACCCATTTATGGATTTAATTTGAGCGGAGTTTTGTGTAGGAGGACTGTCTTAGGTAAAAAATTAGAAAACAATTCGTTAGCAGTTCTGCCGGGGACGAGCTGTAAACATAACTAGCCGCTCGGTCCCAATCTAGCCTATCTAGGATACTGCCTCCGACTGCCCCAGATACGATGTCTTATTTAATGTTGTTATGCAAAGGGGTTCTTACCTAGTTATCTTTCCAGCCTTTGGGAATATTTTAATTGTAAAAAAAAAAAGCTCTCAAGGAGTGAACCGCTGGAATAATATTAGATCGTTATTAATATATTTTTTTACCTTGATCCTTGAATTTTTTAAAAAAGGTAAAAATTTTTACCTTGAAGGTAGGAAAGCTTACGCACATGTTAAAGAAAAATAACTGGTGCATTCATTGTTCGTCTTTCTTGGACTAAAAATGGACACTACACTGTATACTATCGCTACACCTTAGCGTCGTCCAATTAGCCCTAGTAGCATAAAGAGACGTTAAACAAACAAACAAACAAACTGGTGCCATCGGAAAGGGAACACACATAACTTTCCTTTTTATTTCCATTCAAAAAGTACTATTTTCAATACTTACAAAGTAGTCTTCCAAGAATGAAGTTGGCTCCTTGAAGGGATCAGGCTGGATTATATCTATAATTATATCTCCCAATCTATCTCACTGTATATCTATCTATCTATCTATCTATCTATCTATCCATATTTATATATATATATATATATATATATATATAAACGCTTCTGAACCATCGAGTTTTTTAAGGATATATCGTGAATAGGAATCGATAACAGGAATAATAAACAAATACAAATTTATTTTATTTTATTTATTTAAGATGCAAAACAAAAAATGATTTTATAAAAAATAAGAATCTTGAACGTTGAACTGTCATCGGTTACTAAAACAAATCAAAAGAAATAAATACGCAGGACTATGATTTCTGATACGCAGCAACGCATCCGAAACTAGACTTCGTTCACAATAGAAAGTCGATTCAACAGTGAAATCGATTATTGAATTTGAAACATAATTTTAGAATAATAACGCTAATAAATAAAAGCTTAGTTTTTAAATTTTGAGTGCTTGTTTATTTTTTAGAAAACAACGCAGATTCTTCTACTCAAGTAGGAACTGTTGATGTGTCTTTGTTCAAATCAATAGTTAAGAAAATGGGGATTAAAGAAAGTTGTATTCATTAAGAGTAATAGATTGCCAAGAGGGCACTTCACATTCCCTTACGACAATGCTCTTGTGTGTTCTCTAAATAGTGTCCTTTCTTTCTTTTCGATTCTATTGTATTGTTTTGATTAGATTTTCTTTTGACTGTTATTGATTTCGTTTTTTTAAAGTTGCTATAAGAACCATGGAAACCATTGGTTTTAGTTAAATAATTTGGCATAAATTACAATTTTTTTGGTAACAATACATTCCGGATCATCGACATTCTACCACACTTAGTTAAACTTTCTTAAATACTCAGCTTTATAATGAATTATTATAGATATATAATAATTGGGAAAAAAACATTTTATTATTAAATGCGTTAATATTTTATATTTAGCCATTTCTTGTTTCTAGAGAGAATAAAGGACTATTATTTTCTCCAAATAAACAAAATTTAAGCTAATATACATAGAATATTTTTCCCTTGTCGTTTAAGTCCAAAAAATCGTTTATATGATGATAATAACCCATATTATATTAAATAACGCTTTATTCTGATTAAACATGACAAGTTAAATAAATATAGTTTTCGAGAAATCATAAAAGTAAAGTAGTGGGAATAAATTTGTCTCTTCATTGAATTCATTTTGACGAAAACTTTGATGTCACATCATGAGCATGTACCTGAAATACCTAATTTCATTTTCGATAGGTTCTTCTCTTTTCAGGTGGTCTGTTCACACACACAAACAGACTATTATTATTGCGGGAATTGACACATGGGACCCCAAGACGTGTATTTCCTTTGAAAACCAGAAATCGAAATACATATTTCACGATTTCAATGCTCATTGATAATTCTATTTTAGGATTTCTTATTAAATGTAGGTGAATGAGAGATAAGAATATACCCAAATGGCTTATATTGAAAGGCATTGACGATGTTAAGGTTTTTGAAGCATATAGTATCATGTTATACTGGAATAAATGATAAAAACTTAATAAACATATAACTTTTAAATTGTATCATACGGCAATTTTTCATTGAAGTGGCTTCATCCCTGATGCCTTATTCTACTTTACAAGTACCCACCATGATATAAAGTTCAACCCTAGCAGGCGTGATCTTACCAGCAGTATCCGTTTTTTATTTATTTAATTTATTTTTTTACCAAGCAAAGAAGCTAATCAGTACGCCACAGATTTTTTGCTTTGATATCTAGAAATAAAATTAATTAGCTCCATTCTATTGAAACATCAGCAAATACATATTCACTATTAATGGCCATTTTCTTAAAAATTTTCATATTAACCCACCAAATATAACATCCGCCTAAATAAGATACCTCGTTTGCGACTAATTGTTTATATTGTTTTTATGTAGTAATTCAAATTGAGACGAAAAATGCTTTACATATCTAGTCGGATCTTATGCATGACAAAATTAGAGAAGCACAAGAATACTAAATAAAGTGATGTACGCAGTCTTACTAGATGAATGTAGAATTTATTTTTTAATTTTATTCAATAAAAAATAATTTAAAAAGAAAGTCGCTTAAGCGGATTAATGTTAAGGACGATAATATCACTTATTGGAAATTCTTTCTTAAAGAAAATATTTTAACCTTCCCATGGTTCACCGGTCAACGGCTTGAAGAAAAGCCTAGTCAACATTCACATCCACCTCCGGGAGTCGAATGAATTCCTGGCTTTCAACTCAATTCTGGCTCAAACGTTAATACAATTATAAACAAATGAATAAAAATAATTGAATAGTGAGTTGTGGTGAATAGCTGAAATAAATAGGACAAGGTGTTCAGTCTAATTTTAAATTGTAGCAGCACATCTAAAATACGCTATAAGTAGTATGTCAAAAATATCGACTATATTTAGGTTTTTATTTTTTTCTTTGGAGGAAATATCGGATCCTGCAATCATTATTATAGACATTGTATTAGACTAATCTTTTTAGTCAGCTCTTAAAAATTAGAAATTCTCTACGAACACTAAATTTGGTTATAGCTGTCAACAGATGTACATGTCAATTGACATATGTAGCGCTCAACCAACTGGTTTCCCATTTGATTATTTATTCAATAATACACACTCCAAAGCCGATGGGTATGCCAAAGAGAGTTCACCCAACAATTTGGTCGATTCGCGACTGATTTTACACAATGAGTAATTATTTCACGTCATAGTAGAGACAATCGAAGCACAGTGCAATACTCACTGCTTTTTAGACACAAAAAAAAAATATATAAACAATATGAATTGTTACTTAAAGTTATATTTTATGCCACTCCAAAAAAGCACTATTATTAAACAACTTGTTAATCACAACTTAATCTATTGTTGGTATCTGTCTGCATTTTTATACAATGTAATATGTAAATACATTCCTAATTGTATACGTTGGGTGGAACAAAAAATTTGTTCAATTTCCGTTTTTCAATTTCAGAAGCAAAAAAGATCCAATCACGTTTATTAAGCCATGTATGAATTTAACAATTTTTTTTGGTCAATAACAATTTACAAGGGGGTGTTTTTTTTTTATTTAAAGAATAAACAATCATAAAGTACAGGGTCCTGTAGCTGCCCCGACTGCTAAGCACCGTTTCGCCAATTCATGTCTATAAAATAATGAGTTTGCATTGAGGGACACCTTTTCATCAAAATCATATTTTTTAGAGAAGTGGATATTGTTATTTGAGAGACTGAATAGTTCCATAATGTTATTTAATCTAAATATATACCAAGATGCATAAATATAAATACGTAAATGGTCTCGTTCACTATTATTGAAATCTGAAAAGTCCAAGATAAGCTGAAGGAGGGAGGTAAGGAGAGAAGCGGTGGTGGGGGTAGTGGTGGGGAGGGGGTATAGGGGGCGTAGCTCGCCCCGCCCTCCACGCCCAGTGGCCATGGAGCCTTCGTCGAGGCTGGAGTTAGTTAAGAGGGGCATATCCTTCACGTCGGAGCAAGTGTCGACCGTCTGCGAGGCCCTCCACCAAGCCGGCAACTGTGATAAACTGCAGCAGTTCTTGAGTACTCTTCCGCCCAGCGAGCTCTTCAAGGGACACGAAGCCATCCTCAGGGCCAGGGCACTGGTGGCCTACAAGAAGGGATACTACCGGGAGCTATATGCGATACTCGAGAGCCATGGATTCGATCCAAAGTATGTTTTCTGGAAAACATCAACTCTTATATTATAAGGCATTATTTATAGAATTTTAGTTAATATTGATAAATTATCAGGCATATTTTATTTAACATCAATATAAATAGTCAAAAATTCTTCAAACTGCTATATAGAAACGCAGGCTTATAACTTTTAAACGACTAAGCATAAATAGGGACTATGAAAGTAATTGACGCATCTACTGTTCGATTAAATATATTCTAAACTTAAGCTGTTAAAAACTTACTCTTCGGAAGTATGCGTTTATTTGTGGGCGTTGACTAAGTGTTTATTCTACACCATATTTAAAGGTTCTTTATGGAAGTGAAACATGGCCGCATAAATTAAGGGATCATCAATGCCTTAAGATTTTTGAAAATAAAGTGTAGCCTCAAATATTTGGACTTGTCAGATAAGGATTAAGAGGGTTATACATACACTGAAGGCATGTATTGCATGCTATTTTACGCATTTAAAATTATTTTAGCCAGTTGTATTATTGCTTTGTCAATAATAATTATTTGACAGAATTGAAGTGATAGCATTGCGGTTAGTAAATTAGACCTGTTAAAGGGTCCGAGACGAATGTGGGAGGATTGCATTTAGGCCGATATAGCAGAGTAGGCAGTAAATAGTGATTGTTAATGCTACCTTCGAACCTTTGGGCTCATCGATCCTTTAATTACACAAACTATTATGCAAGTAAAAATTAGTTAAATATATAGCATACTTATATATAAAGGTTCATTTAATCATCTCTAAACTTTTAAAAAGACAGTTTGTCTGTTAACAATTGAATTTTAAAAATTAATTTATAATAACTTAAAATAGGTAATTACATAATTCCAAGTTTATCATCATTTATCAACCCGTTTCGTCGTAAGGGTTGAAATTATATGAGTTTTTGGTTTCGTTTTATTATTATGTTAAAATATGAGAAAAATGTATTATTGGTAAACATGAAAATATTTGCCTTTTGGCGACCCGGAAAACACAACTCTAAGATATTAAGGGGTAAAGTAAGTAAAAATCAGCTCCAATTTTTTTAATATTATCACATTTCGTAAATCAAGATTAGAAATAAAAAAAAATCTAAAATTTGTTAACAATTTAATTTTTATGATATTCTTGCAACAGCAATATTTTAATGTGGATTTTAATATTTCTAACATATTCATATTTGAAGTTTGAAGTTCACAAAAATCATTCTTTAAAAAATTGATACTAATTGAGAACCTTATGCAATAATTAAAAAACGGAAATGAAATAAAAATTCTTATAATTATTTAATGACAAAAATATTAGTATTAATGATGCGCGAATGAATATCTAAGACAAAAATAGTTGATATAATTAATAAATAGACAAAATGAATTTGATAAGCAACCGATCAAAGGGTAGTTCCCGGTTCTGAAAGATAAGACAGCGCCTACAATCTTGGGGATACATTACCGCATTACACACTACAGTTGTATTCTGATCACCATCTATCAATATTATAGGTAATTACTAGTGTTTTTAGCTTAAAAATATAAGTATTTATTATAATAACTTTTTTTTTACATTATTTTCCGTATGTGAAAGTTTTATAAATATGATTAAAGTTAAATTTCATAAACAAAGTATATGTTAATAACATGCTTAAAAATAATAATTATTTACTAAAAATATATCTCTCTACATACATAAATAAATAATTACAAATAATTTTAATTAGCATTCTTATCTTAATATAAGTTTTGCAAACCAATGTTATTTTTTCAGTAATTACGAATAAGTATAACCCATTAGATCTATTACTTTCAAAGGTGCGAGACTAACTTAATAAATACCAATTTCATTTTTTACATAACTGTATTATGTACTTTTTTCTTTTTTAAAATAACTGACAGCCAGAAAATTATTAAATATTTTCAAATATTTAATCGCCTTTGCATAATATATTCAATACATAAACAATGGTAACAGTTTTAAATTTCCAATTCGTGTAATATATATTTTTAAATGTATTATACTGATATATATATATATATATATATATATATATATATATATATATATACATATATGTATATATATATATACATATATGTATATATATATACATACATGTATATATATATTGATTTATCTGTATTAATAAAAGGTAATACAAGAATTTTTGTAACATTATGTTCTTCCATATCATTAAAATAAGATTTCTGGTTCTTATTAGAATATTACGATAAAATAGATAGGCATAATGTATATAGAGAAAATATATAGACGATAAAACGTTAAATAGATTATAAGAATCTAAAAACGTAAATATGCAAATTCGATAATTTCTTAACTAAGGCACGGATAAGTCGATGGGGTGTTTTTATATCTCATAAATAATGCATATTTTAATCAACATTTTAAATAAATAAATGCCATATACAAGTTTTGTTATTGTAAACGACTTTGATGAAAACTGACTATGGTTTCCATTTTAATTTTTACACCCATTGGCGCCAACGTTTTGAGCTTCTAGTTTATCATTAGGGCTATGAGATCAGGTAAGAGCTTTCAGAAATTTCAGCTAGTAAATAATTGACTAGTTTCTTTTCAGAAATAAATAATTGACTAGTTTCTTATCACCGATAGCCTTAAAACATTCAACCATCATTTAAATAAAATACTTTTATTTAATTTGTATTTTAGAATTGTAAAACATACTTAAATGTAACCTATTTAGTAAAAAAATATACAGATTATAAAATAAATATATTGAAATAACGGTTCAAATTTAAACCAGCAATTAATATTGCCATAACCTATTTAAAAAAAAAAAACCTTTGAAAATCCAATTTTAAAAATTTAAATAAATGGTAAAATTAAAATTAATTTACTTTAAAAGTTAAGTTTATTTCAATGAAACCTGACCCTACTTTTGCTTTTCCTACTTTAGTCTTCTTAACAAAATTCTGGCGGCAGTAGTAAACCTTTGGGAAAACCTTAATTACTAAGTATACCAAATTTTCAAGGTATTTTTTTTGGGGGTTATGGCAAACCAATGATTTAATTTAAAACTATCAACACATTCGGATTAAATGAGAAACTTGGTTTAATCACCCCTCCACTTCTTTGAACATCTTGGCCGATTGACTTTCTTTTCCTTCTCCCGTTCACGGGAATCATGGGCCAGAGTTTTAGTTTGGTTTATTTGCCTACACAGCTTTAAGCTACTTGATTGAGCTTTTTATTAGTGAATGAAAAGTATTAGGCATCTTTATATATTGATACAAACAAAAACTAAAACATTAGTAGTCCATGTTGTGATAGTTGGATATTATAAAGGTGGCTAGTATTAGAGAGACTCACCAAAAAACACTCAGCTTCGAGCTCGCTTAGTTTAGAAAATTCATTTTTGTTTAATCAATTCTTGGTACTACCATCCTTGGGCAAAGGTGGTCAATCTATAGCTCGTCTAATGCAAGACTGGTCTAACTAAAAGCGATTTTTTAGGAGACCCAATTAAGTTTGATAGTTTCTCTTTGTATGATATTCGTCACCTAATTTATCCGATTATGAATCATCACAATCGCGGTCTTGAAAAGAGATAATAGAAGAAAATAAAAGGTTAAATCGAGAAAATTCTAAATAAATGTCATTTATTTTGAATCAGACCAGTCATGCATTGAACGAGCGGTGTGAGTTCCTCCTGAGAGCGAAATCTGGCAGTTGAGTGTGATGCTGATTACATCATTTTATATTAACGTAAATTAAAACCGAAGTCTTAATCAGGAACGAAACCCTTATTTCTCGAGATTTAATAGTGCATAATTCAACTTTGGTAGTATTTTATCATCATTTTTCATTTATTCAATTTGATAACAGTACATTTAATTTTAATTGTTATCCACTTACTTTTCGTGTGTTTTTTAAAAAAAAAAAACTTATTCATTCGATTTTTATATTTTTTTAATTAAATTTTTTTGTGTTTGTGGAAATTACTATTCTTTCCAATGGCTATGTTCAAAATTGATCGAATTTACATTTCATCGTAACCTTTTTTCCTAAGGAATATACTCTCTTTTATATCAAAATTCAAATGGCTTTGAACAATCAGACTTACTCAGAGCCATTGTGAATAAAAATCTTAGAACCGTTTGGAAAATAAAGTATGTTAGACAATATGTCTCAGGGTGTTTAAGTTTCTCACTTAATCCGAATGTGTTGATAGTTTTAAATTAAATCATTGGTTTGCCATTATACCCTTAAAATCAATACCCTGAAAATTTGGTATACTTAGTAATTAAGGTTTTCCCAAAGGTTTACTACTGCCGCTAGAAGCTTGTTAAGAAGACTAAAGTAGGTACTTGTCTGGAAAAGCAAAAGTAGGGTCAGGTTTCATTGAAATAAACTTAACTTTTAAAGTAAATTAATTTTAATTTTACCATTTATTTAAATTTTTAAAATTGGATTTACAAAGTTTTTTTTTTTTAAATAGGTTATAGCGATATTAATTGCTAGTTTAAATTTGAACCGTTATTTCAATATATTTATTTTATAATCTGTATATTTTTTGACTAAATGGGTTATATTTAAGTAGGTTTTACAATTCTAAAATACAAATTAAATAAAAGTATTTTATATAAATAATGGTTGAATGTTTTAAGGCTATCGGTGATAAGAAACTAGTCAATTATTTATTATGAGCTGAAATTTCTGACAGCTCTTACCTGAACTCATAGCCCCTATCGCTGTTTTCTATTACCTATTAGAAGATATTAATTATTTTATTGCCTGTTCGTGATAATTAGTTAATTAGAGCTGACTTAAAGGCAGCACTGTTCCTGAATCAGTCTTCAAAACGATATCTGCGAATATCCAGACAATTCCTGAATGCCTCTCATTGTTTAAAAAAAAATAAGTAAATAAAAATAAATTTATTGCCTCTCTTTAATACATATGAAAATTCAATACATACATATCTTCATAAACGACGTGTCACATCTTAACAAGTCGTTTTATCCTTTTAAGAATCGCTGTTCACTTAACTTTAGAAAATATTTTCATTTAATTGTTTATTTTCTAGACCTCTTATCATTATTTATAAAAGATGTATTACTATAACGAATTTGATCCTCGCTAAATATAAAAAATATATTTAATTAGAAGATAAAAGATTCAACCACGGTCAGGAATCTAACCCAGGTCATCTGCATGCAGGGTTCGATTCCCGGCCGCGGTCGAATCTTTTATTTTCTAATTAAATAGTTTAAAAATTATAAATTAATTATCTAACAGATAATCAATGATAACATAATAATAAAATATAATTTAAACATTACTTCCTATGACTTCCTTTATCGGTAATATATTTATTCAAGAGCTTTCATCTTCAGTCGGTAATAGCAATCCACAAGCTAGTCCAAATAGCTAAACTAATGATAAAAGGAAATACAAAATCATAAATCCAAGCTAGGTTTACGACATGATCATCAAGTTACCTTTTTCATTTATTTAGATTGTGTTTTAATTTATTGTTTGTATTGTTTTATCTATTTTTTTTGTCATGACTGCTCTGTCTATCAATATAAAGATATTTCGGTTGATGAGAACATATACCTGTTGATATACCTACTTATGAAATTAGACAATAACACATTACATTATTTATAACTTATTCTCTGTCAACTCTTGATACCAAGAATTATTGCTAAATCATTGGACGTTCACAGCGGAATATAATTATATCACATTAGCAATATGAAGATATGTATGTAATGAATTTTTATATGTATTAATGACCGGCAATAAATTTAATTTTTATTTTTCAACAAAATAATGAGAGGCATTCAGGAATTATCTGGATATAGGCAGCTGTCCTTTTACAGACTGGTTCAGGAACAATGCTATCTTTGAGTGAGCTATAATTAACTAATTATCACGACCAGGCTATAAAATATATATCTTCTAATGGGTACTAGACAGTAGAAATAATGATTTTGTTTCGATTAAAAAGAGCATTTTTGAGTAAAAATTGAAAAGATATTCTAAAGATAAGTGAACAGCGTTTTTCAAAGTATAAAACATATACGGATCCCGCCGGTTGTAAAGGGGGTGCAGCTCCACAGCACTTCCCCTGGAATGGCCTATCAGCTTTTTTTACCTTTATGTTCCTTTCCCACAACTAAAATTATATTTCTTTTCTGCATATTATTTGTTCTTTACCTTACTTCCTAAATTTTAGTAAAGTTAAATTCTCTCTTTAAATGACAAAAATTTTCAATGGGGAGAGCTGCATTTCAATGGAAAGAGTCCTTACCCTGAATATGCCTATGCGTGCTGAGCCCTTAATTTAAACTGCAAAGAAACCATAGTTTAAACGATTTTATTGCGTTTTTTCATAGGCTAATAGCTAGTATAAAAACATATTTAGATATACAAAATGTCAATGTTTCTCATTGACGCTTATTAATAATAAATAAATTTCTATGAAGGTAAATACAGATTTCCTTATGATGGATTCAAGTATGTTAATATTAATTTTATTATAATTAACTGTGCCTTCTTCTCCCCCATTTATATCGGCGACAAACAAATTCCTGACAGAAACTGTACGCTACCTTGCTGTTCGACAGAAGGATGACTTGTAGCCCACATGTAAAAATGAAAAAGAAAAAAAAAAAAAAAGACTCTGACCATCGCTTAAAAATAATTTTTCTCTTTTTTTTCCAAATCTGCTAAATTGAAAATTAGACAGAAACTGAATTCATACAGCTGCTTACTTAAACACATACTACTTACTTAAACCCATACCAGGACATAAGCCCCAGAGATTTTCGGCTCAGCTAAAAAGACACTTACGAAAATTACAAAATTTTCAATCCAAAATTTTGAGACTAATGATGGACGCTCCTACCTCTACAGTACAGAGTAACATAACTCTACATACATACTTAAAAAAAACAACAATGGGACAAAACATAAGAACATGGCCACGACTGAAAGGCCCTTTAGAAGGCGGCTAAAAAGAGGCTGGATGAGAGATCTCGTCTCCTGAATTAGTGTCTAGTCCGGAAAGAGGTCCTATAATGCCTGTATATTTATTTATTTTATATGATCACATTCGCTGATTATCGCTAATGGTTGACAGGTGCAAATAAAACTATGAAGATAAAAAATAAAACTGCATATTAGATAATAATTCAAAACGTGAATTTTCAAATCATTTTATTCTTTATTCCATCAGAAACTGTAGAGAGCCCGGTTAATCGTAAATTTTGAAGGTCTTTTGGAGAGTATGTCTTAACTAATTATATTTTTTCAATGAAGTGTTAGAAAAAAAAATTTCATATACATTTATTTTTCAATTCCTCTAGATTTAGCTAACTCACATTCACAAAAAAGTGGATCTATTTCTGTGGGAGAATAGACAATTAAATATACACGAAACATATCGTCAAAAATAATTTAACGTTCCTACCACTGTTAAACATTTGTGAAATATGTTGTTTTTCAAACCGATTGTTAGCCCTCTTGTATTATCTCGGCCGAATATCGCCGGTTGCAGTGGGGTAGAGCATTCGCTAGATAGTACTGTCAGATATGGGTACACATATTGGCAGGATGTAGCCGTCCCAGGGAGTACTGTAACACAATGCCTGGGGGGGTGTAAAGGTGGATGTAAGGAAAGGTGTTCCTTTGTGAGGCCGCGAGGGAGTAACAAGTAGGTGTGCGCAGGTACCACCCGGAGCTCCAGGAGATGTGGTACCAGGCCCACTACAACGAGGCCGAGAAGGTGAGGGGCCGCCCCCTTGGTGCCGTGGACAAGTACAGGCTGAGGAAGAAGTACCAACTGCCCAAGACGATCTGGGACGGGGAGGAGACCGTCTACTGCTTCAAGGAGAAGTCGAGGAACGCTCTGAGGGAGAGCTACGACAAGAACAGGTTAGTGAAATTTGTTTAAAAATTGGTTAATAAATGTGACTTGGTTTGATGTTAGAGAAAATGTTATAAATCAAGCGAAAGAGTAAAGAATAAATTTTTATAGTCTCAAGTCCCGCACGTCCCAATCCTACCTTACCCCCTCAAAATTATCTGAGTACGCATTAGCCTTTAATTATATCGCACATCGTCAAGAAGATGGTTAAAACTAAAGAAAACTGTTTTTTTAGATAACCACATGGTAAGATTTCAACTGCATTCTCAACTTTACAACGTGCCCACAAACAGCAACTAGGGAAAATAGTCTTTGATCACTGATGGACTGTTAATACCAATGGTACCAACCGTCACTCAAAACTACCCCTCTACCAGCGTTAACTATCATCCCCTACATATATGTAAGAATATTGTGCTGCCTTACTCAAAAGATACTAAATTCCGGCAATTTAGGTTTTGTCATTCTGATTCCAACGGTACGCATAACACAAAATTGATATGTTTTGAGTTGTAACTATCTTCTTAACGACGTGCGGTTTGTAATGTTTTTTTTTTAATCATGCGGAAATATTAACTTTGTCTAATTATTAAATTGTTTTTGTTTTTTTTAATATTTATTTCTTTAGGGTTTCTCGAATATAAAACTTAAGATGAGAGCCAACGACCACGGTTTTTTTCCTAAAAAAAAAAAGGATTCTTCTTAATTAGATGAGAATTTTTTTTTTCGTTCTTTTAGACACATCGATTTAAAACTAGGCAGAACTAGCCGCAGACTTGAACATTGTTCAATTAATTCCACACATATGATTTTAAACAAATTGTATAATTTTCTCGTAATAATGGTTTTTACGCCATAAACTTCATCAAATTGACAATCATTTCCATAACTAGGGAAATGAGAAATAAATTTTTGTATTTAATGGGCCTATTTTTGTTGAGACTTATTTTATTAATTTCGCTATATATGGCTATCAAAGTATTATATTCATTTTATCAATTCCCTTTTCTGGCAATTTATCCCTTATCTTCTTTAGAAAATTTAACAGAACGCCTCTTAATAGCGATTTATTCGAAAATCTGTAGAAAATATTGATGTGCGCATTATTTTTTTCCCTTTTAAAATTAATTGTATAAAAAAAAAAAATGAATAGGATTTCACTGTAGCTGATTTATAGATATAATATGAACTTGCAGGTACCCTACACCCGATGAGAAAAGAGCCTTGGCCAAGAAGACTGGACTGACCCTCACCCAAGTGAGCAACTGGTTCAAGAACAGGAGGCAGCGGGACAGGGGGCCGGGAGCCCAGCACAAGGGGTCAGTAATACTTTTACATTATCTCATCAATGTATTTGCATGCAATACCATCAGGGTCCAACAGTATAACCTACTTGGAGTAATCGACTTAGGAAAATGAAAGCCCTAAAAATGGGTCCTAAAATAAGTAGATTATTATTACAAGATAGTATGGAAGGGGGTTCAGGGAGAAAAATGTATTTTTTCGTTTGTTTTTATAGTTTGGAATAACTATGGAATTAGCCATCTCTGTTTAATTTATATTTATATTCTTAGAGCTTTCATCCATAATATAATTTTTATTGAATTTAATTTAACACTTTGGAGTTTACATATAGTTATTACACATACCGTCCGTGTCCGACGTTTCGACCCGAGATTCAGGTCTTCATCAGGGCTGTTGAGTCCACTGATTCAGAACGAATGAGTCATTAGTAGGGTTGAGTCGTTCTTTACCTTCTTGGAGTCGACAGCCCTGATGAAAGGCTGAATCTCGGGACGAAACGTCGTACACAGGGGTATTTGGCCCTAAAAGCTGGCCAAAACCCATTTTTTGAAGTTTGAAATTTCTGGTAAATAATGACTGGAAGGTGAAGTAGAGGACCTGTGGGATCATGCAACATGATTCTTATCTCTTCCAGGCCCTTAATCCGGCGGCTATTCTAATTCAAATCTGACCTTATCCTTTAACTCGTCTGTGCTCATAAGTATTGTTCTACAAAATATATTAATTTTCTTTGTTCTTACTGAAGTATCGGCGTTATCATATGATGGATAGTTCGAGGATAGGTTTGTACTTGTTATTCAGATAGTTATAATTTTTTTGTATTCAATACTAGTATCAATATCTTTTTGTTTTTTTGGTAGGTATATTTTAGAGCTAAAAATTAAATTTGAAGGTTAAAAAGTTATACTTCTGGGCATTTCTGGGCAACGAAATATTTTTTATGATAATTTATAATTATCGTTGATTATGTTTCTTGAAAAAAATTCTGCGAATATCTGCGATTCGGAGACTTATATTTTTTTATTACTAAAATGTCAATTTCATTAAATAATAAAAAAAATTCAATTTTGTTATATTTTCATTAATTTATATTTTAGGATCTTTTGGAATAATAATAATAACTAGAAGGGAATTATTTGACATATTTTTAAAGTCGAAAGCATTAGCTTTAAAAAAAAAATAAGGAATTTTCGTAGTCTTTTCTCATTGGGAAATATTGCCTAGCTAATAGCCTAGAGCAGGTGAAACAGCTAAAACATAAATGATTAATTTTGAGGCATGATTTCTAAGTAAGATGGAATGCTTCTTCAAGGAAAAGAAATGTTTTTGAAACAGCAACAAGAAATGGCTAAGTGGGACGATACCAATTAAAAGCTCAAGATCTGGTGGACGCTCTGAAAAATCATTTGTTACTTTAAAATTTACAACGGATTTATCAATGGTATGCTATGACACCATCTGTTCACAAAATTTTAAGAGATGGTTTTGAAGTGATAAAAAGCCCTCTACTTCATATTGGTCTTTTATCTGAGGAAGCAGCAGAAACTCGAAATAACCATTTCCGGGTTTATAGAGAAAATAAGACCAGAAAATTTTACCGGATAGAGTGCAATCTGGATGTAATTAATAGATTAATATTGAAATCAGATCCAGTTATCACAGGTATGAGAAGTACAAGAAAAAAAGTATCAGGTTTTGTAAGGAAACTTTAGAAATGTTGTCTCCCCCAACCAACTTAACCAATAGTGGTGATTCCGAAAGTTCATTAAGTGACGAGGAAAGTGAATAATGAATAATTAAATTTAATATGCATTTTTAAGAAAGGTTGGTGCGTTTCTTCCTGGGATATAAGTTGTGTTTCGAAGAGGTATTAAACAATTCTTAATGAATTAGGAAAACACATTGTTTTTCTTTTTCACCATAACTTTTTATATTCACCTATTTTACACTATTTTCATTTTTTTAAAATAATAGTAATAGATAAATGATAATAAATCTTTAATTAGTTACAAGCATATTTCATGGGTGCAACGCATAAAGAGAAAATAATATGAACATAAATTGTAAACCCATGGATGCCTATTTCACAGTCGGTGGATTTATGTAAAAATTAATTTTATGAAAATTTTCTCCTTAGAGTATTTTTTTTAACTGCTAAAAAAGCATTTTTAATGTCTATTACAAATATAGAAGCCATTTTGAGGACTTTTGAATTAATAAAATGGAAGGAAATAGTTTTGGCCAGCTTTTCGGGTCAAATACCCCTGTGTGCGTCGGCACAAAAAATGTTATTACACATATAGTGCTGCTTTATTTGACCGCACCCCCAACCAGTCCTGTTTATTACTTTAAACTTTACAATAAACATTTTTGCCCAAGAATTTTAATTATTTATTGCTACATCAATGTTCTAAATCTTTTGCAATATTTTATTCTTCCATTACTGTAAATCAAATCCTAGCAATAAGTTAATCAGTTAAACATTATTAAAAATTGGAATTAAGGAAAACCTTTGGGTGAAAATTGGGAAAGATGGTAGAAACCAGTAACAATTCAATTCATCCAAAAAATTAATAGTAACAGATTCCTCCATTTTTGTATGTTATTATATTAACACTCCATTTTATTTAAATTGATAAAATTATTTATTTACTTATAAATTTAACCTTTTTAGAAGCTGATATCAATACCTTATTGCGTTATCAATGGATTTGTATTTAGCTTAAAAAAACAAAACAATTATAATTAGAATAATAAATTGATATTAAAATAATTGAAATTTATGCCTAAAAAATTAACAGGGCGTAAAAAAAAAAAAAAAAAAAAATTAGAACAGTCAAATCATTTTGATTCTGACTAACATTAAAGTGATCTAATGAACATAATCCTTAGTTTTAAAATTCACATTCATTGAAATTTACAATTGCGTTAAAACAATGAATACTACCAGAAAGTCTTATTTGAACAAATGATAACGGAATGAACAGCCCTGCAGAGAAACTACCTATTGGAAGCCATTCCGATTAGCAGGACATGAAACCATCTTTTGTTCATACACTTCGAAGCATAGTTTGGAAAACAAAAGTTTGGAAAAATAGAGTTTCGGTAGGTCGGGAGTAACAAAATCATTATTATTATCATTAAGAAAGGAATGGGTATCCGGATCAGGTAAAAAACGGCAAAATGAAAAACAATTCTTAAAATTCTCATTTTATTTAATAATTTAAATTAAATAAAATATTTTATTTCCTAAATTAATAAACTTATCAAACGCACGTAATTGAATTTTCAAAGGTTTTCCTGAGCGCTTAGAAAATTATTCTGAAAATAGAAAATTGACAATAAACGGAGAAAAAAAGAAAGGAAATTAGTATTCCATAATGACTAAAAAAACACGACTAAAGATTTTCGGCTGCCGTCCCAGAGAGATAAGCGGGAGAGATTGGTATCGCGGTGTGCTATCTGCTTTGTTTGCTTTACCGAGAATCTTATCGGGATACTTGCAAGTCGACTTGCCAATCCCGAGTATCATCACATGTCCCTTATCAACAATTATGTTGGCGCTTGTCAAGACTGTCGTCAACTAGACAGTGAGGCCACAACTGCCTTCATCCTAACTCAAGAATAAAGCTGATTGCATTTCGTAATTATTATGAAACACTAATACTCAACTGATAAATAGTTGTTAATTTATTAAACGTATATTTTGATAATATCTAAATTATTATTTATGGAAAGAGTAGAATATAAAATCATCTCTGATTCCAAGCTATATCTTCATTCTTCTGAAATGAAAACTATATGAGACCTGTATTTTCATTCAGTCTGGTTTGTTGGTTAGTTAAACTCACTTTATGCCTCTAAGGCTAAACGGACGATGCTTCAGTGGGATTGTCCTGTATTTCGTCTATCCACGTATAATTAGGATACGGATCTTTAACGAATAATTGACCTCGGAACCAGCGTTTTACGTCCTATCCAAGGGATAGCCAAGAATGTTTTACTCCCTTTAAAAGATCCTAGGGCTACCGCGGGCCGTGAACCCGCGATGTTTAGTGTTGTATTCTGTCTATCCCATTCCGGCTGGTATAAATATGAGGTAAAAGTAAAAATGGGATAAAAGACATCACATTAGAGATATCTCAGAATCTATATATAGAATCTTTAAAGATTAAAGGCTATAAATGACGACGTAAATGTATGGTAATTAAGTGCGCACACAAGGATTCCATTATTAATAACGTATTTTTTTCCGTGCAAACAAACGATTCAAGTATTGGGGGTATGGCGGAATTTTTATAATTTTTTAATGCCATTTATTTATTTTATTTTTTATCAAATTGTTCCTATTTATCAAGATTTTACAAAACTTATCAAGTACGGACTTCACTCAGATGATCTCATCCGTATATTACATTTATCCCATGCTTTCTGCCATAAAAATATAATAAAGTAATATGCGGATCACATAATGTGAGTGAAGTTCCTACTAAAATGTTTTTGTGAAATCCTGATACATATAAACAATTTTTTATTAAATAAAATAAATAATATTAAAAACTCATAAAAATTCTTTGATACTCAATATTGCAATCGATTATTTACACTAAAACAAAAATGTCAGTAACAATGGATTACTTGTGTGTGCCATTAATTATCTTTTATTTACGTCATCATCTGTAGCCTTTAATCTTTAAAGATTCTTATCTTACATTTCATCAGAAAGAGCAGCAGGTATCAACTATTTAATCTATCTATCAATCTATTTATCAAGATTTTACAAAACTTATCAAGTACGGACTTCACTCAGATGATCTCATCCGTATATTACATTTATCCCATGCTTTCTGCCATAAAAATATAATAAAGTAATATGCGGATCACATAATGTGAGTGAAGTTCCTACTAAAATGTTTTTGTGAAATCCTGATACATATAAACAATTTTTTATTAAATAAAATAAATAATATTAAAAACTCATAAAAATTCTTTGATACTCAATATTGCAATCGATTATTTACACTAAAACAAAAATGTCAGTAACAATGGATTACTTGTGTGTGCCATTAATTATCTTTTATTTACGTCATCATCTGTAGCCTTTAATCTTTAAAGATTCTTATCTTACATTTCATCAGAAAGAGCAGCAGGTATCAACACGTTAACTTTATTTCTTCGAAATGACATGGCGACAGTAATTAGAAACCTATTCTTCCAGATAAAGGCCACTTTGAAAATAGTTTTGAATCTTCCTTATCTATAGCCTTAATTATTTCCTATGGGCAGTGGAAATATGATACCAAAATGTATCCACTATCTTAGATAGGCTATTGTTTATGCTTGTTTTGTTTTGCCTTTGATTTACCTTATATTAAGTAAATATTGCAAAATGGCATATTACTTACATTTTTTCAGAAATGAATTTCGTTACTGAACTCCTTAAAGTTTACATCATAAATCGTATCAACGAAACAAGCATTCCCAACCTTCCTAGTTAATGTAGACCCGGTTTAAGAATTCCATAATTTTATTTAAGTTTATAACTCCAACCCCTTGCAAATCTCGTATATGTGTAAGGGTCGCCTCTTGAGAAATATAATTTTATAATCTAATTGTTTAATGTATGGATAAACAGTGTTTTGGCACAATGAAAAAAAATATATTATATCTTAATTTTTAGATAATCAATTTTTTATTAAGGGAAGGCGTTATTTATAAAATAAATTCTCACTGCCTACCACCCAACCTTGTTGGTATTTAATACCACATACCATAAAAATTGATTTTATTTTATTTTTTTAATATAAGAGTACTTATCTCAATAAAATATGTTCACTTCTTATTTAGATATTTTAAAATTATAAATATAATTTATATTAAGATTAATATATATTATGTAATGTTTATCAAGCGAAATACAATTTTAGACGTAATTTAAAAGTTTTATAAAATAATCATTTCAATGTCGTTTTGGAATAAATTTTAGTTTCCTAGTTGAAAATGGAAAAAATATACTAAAGAAGGGGTTTTCAAACTCTTTTGTACATCCCCCCCCCCCCCCGTGATGAAATGAAAGCCGCCCACTCCTCTCTTACTTTAAAAAGAGAAAAAAACTCAGTTATTATCGAATAGAATCTCTGTCACCTAATTAAATAATTTCACTACCTAATTTTGTAATTTTATGCATAAACTGTGTTTTGGTTCGATAAAAAAAGCGGAGTCTTAACTTTTAGCTAATCATCACTTTAGGGGAAGGTGTTGGTTTATACCAAAATTCTGACTGCCTACCTTCAATCCTACTGCTTCGGAATACCACATGCTTTAATTTCCGCAGTCATAAGTTCACTGGGAGGCTTGATATATATTATGACTACATTTTATTTTACTTTTATGTTTTAGATCCCCTCTCCTGAAAAATCATGATTTTGTTGAGATAACATGTTGTTGACAGGAGTGAGTGATTTGCAAGATTTAGAACATAAAACGTACAAAACAGTTTCGTATTAGTTGAAGCCGTCCGTGTTTCATTTAATTTTACAGATTTCTTATTTGATAACTAACTTAACTTTTAGGGTCCAGCAATAGATATATTTATACACGTCCCCAAAACTATATTTCTGGGCCATGAGATTAATGAGGGTCATCCCAGGAGCCGAAGGACCGAGGGTAGACCCCAAGGAGCCCTCGACTTTGCGTCTTTGATGAGGCCGCTGCTCAAAAGTATTTACGAGGAGAGGTAGCACATGTGTTAGTGACCTATCTGTCACTGCCCACATGGCAACGACAAATCCAACGGCCAGTTTTTCCCCAACCTCCCTGGACCCAACTAACCACCAATTAGTTTGCCAGCCCAACCTACCTTCCCTGTTTACACTCTCTAAGCCACACAGTCCTCGTAATCAACTAAATACACAAACACTTACACAGCCTAGTAACCTTTCCTCGTTTGGAAAGTATTGGTATAAAATTAGGTTTTCATTTTCAAGTATTCAAATTTCGTCAAAAATACCAAATTAGTGGGTACTCATTAAGGTCATTAAACCAACTGAATAGATCTTATCAGTAATGAGATATTAGAATTGACTAATTGTTTTAACGCCACTTTCTGCCACTAAGGCTAATCGGACCAGTTGACTAATTGTTCACCGACCGATTACAATATAACTATTCAACGAAAATGATTGAAATAAAAAGTTAAATTGAAAAATTAACTACATTTAAAAAAAAAACTCCTGAGTCACACATTTATGCATCATCTCGATTAAGGAACCACCTCTATGCTTCCTTTTATCCACTTAAGTCATTTTGGGCTGAATTCGACTGTGGCGGCAGATATATTTGTATATGAGGCTGTTTCTTGACCTTCCTTTTCACTACTTGAGCTTTCAATCGCCACTTATGTTTTGGTTTACTACTTGTTAATATTTGTATCATTCATGAACATAATAAAGACTTTCAAGTGATTTTATTTATTTTATATCTTTAAATTATGATTTGATAGATTTAAAGTAATTTCTTAACGATTCACTTGAAGCTCTAAAAAGGACATTTCATTAATCTAGCTACCTCCCTAAGGCATGAAGATCCCCTTGGGTGGTTAGAAGCCCTTGGCATTACACCTCGCTGAGTGACCAATTGAAGGGCCGAAGCGCCTAGCTCCCTGACGGCTAATCCCATTAGAAGCTCCGGCTACCGTCTTGTGTTTTTTGCCCGGTAAGTAGAGTGAAATGTGGGCGCCCACTCTAAGCGACAGCTCCTTCACCTCTAAGCCCATAATGAAGATTTGTCCCCCGTTAAGTCCTCACAGACCCGCCGCGCCGCCACCAACCACCACTTTCCCTTCTAAATATAAAAAATATTTATATAACTCTACATGGACAACCGTATATCTTGAAACTAACACTCGAAATTAAATGACAATAATTGACTAGATGGTACCAGTGAACATCAAATCATTAATGAAACAAATGATAAAGCCACAGCATTATACTGAAACATATTTGGACTTGCAAAGCAAAAGTTGTGGGTTCGCCAAAAAAGTACAAAATTAAAACAACATAAATCACAATATTTTGACAAATGAAACACATTTTGTTCTGTAACTCTTGATCTCCGCATCTCCTCATTTCTTATTTTTCTCACCATTGTTACATGTTCTACTAGGCCACCACCATTTTTTTTTTTTTTTTTTTTTTTTTTTTTGTCATTTTATCACTTAAAGTTTCTATTGCTATCGGACGCTCTTCTATTAGCATAGAATACTCAATCTAAAAATTTAGGACCATCACTGTAGGCAGTGAGAGTCCTAATTTTTTTCTATCCACGTATAATTAGGATAGGGACCTTTAAAGAGTGTCTGACATCGTTCAGGCTCGGGACCTCCATTTTACGTCCCATCCGAAGGACGGCATGCCCAAGCATTTTTTACTCCCTTTACATATCCCAAGCTACAAACCAGCGACCTTCTGCATTGTAATAGTAAGGAAGGAGCCACGTTTTATCATGACGACATAATCATCCTAAATACGTTAGAAGAGTGCAAGCATAGATTAGACAGAAAAGTATAAAAATAACGACCCAAACCTGAGCAAATCAAAATATTGGTTTTCCAAAACTCAAGTTCAATACTTAGACTACTGTGTCAGATACAATGAAATTCCAAAATGCCCTTAAAAGAAAGTTGAGGATACTGCCAACCGGGAGGAACCTAAAAATCCTGATGAGTTACAACGTTGGCCAAACAATGATTTTATCAGTGAATATTGATTGAACCTTATTAAAAAGAATAGGATATAATTAGTCCAAGCATTATAGCTACTGAGTCACAGCAACGCATCCCCGGGTCTGGTAGTTATTATTATATTCTACTGATGAAGGTTATAAATTAATGCGTTTTTTTTTTTTTTTTTTAATGCGGATTTCCCATTCCATCCTCAATTTATCTCTCTCTATCAATATTATCTCTCTCGCGAGGAAGTAAATTGAAATTGGCCGAATAAAATTCGTAAATATCAATAGGTAAATATAAATTATTGGCGGATTTTATATATTTACAATTTAATATGGCAAAAGAGCATTCTAAAAGTTGTAACAATAACTATAAGTTAATGCATCACGAGATAAAAAAAAAAAAAAAAAACTGAATTCCGATTAATCAAAAAACAATCGAAAATTAAAAAAAGATTCCGGCCATTCGATTTAATTATGTTACAATTATCTAACAAATTAGTGCTTTACACCAGCACATAGAAGTTAAAATCTTGCTTCAACATATAACATATTGCTTTTTGTCAAATTTTTGGTTTCAAGACAGCAGCAATGATGTCAACTAAGATTGACCTATTTAGAAAAATAATTTCTAAGAACGGCCCCTATTAATTATTTTATAATTTCCTTTTTGCATTTATATAACAAAAATGAAACCATTTCAGATAAGTCGATTTCCATGCCGGTGTTTATCACAAAGGCCGAGAGTGTTATGTAGGGAACTAGAAGCGGACTAGACCCGGTGCCCTAGTACACTGCTCGGTAGTCAGCAAGTCCGGCCCTGACGTGACAAATAGCTGCCCGCGATAGGGCCTCTCGTTAGCAAAGGCGCTAACATCCCTTGTCACAAAAAATTACTCCTAACATTTTGGGGAAAATGTTTCGTTTGCAGGTGGCAACTATAACAGCTCTTAGAACTACATCATTAATTTTCTTATTAGTTCCATCAGGGTCATGGGTAACGATTAAAATAACTCTAATTTGTTTAGATGGTTCCAGCGACTGGTGAATTTAAATACATCCTGATTTTGAAAGAACAATATATATTAACTAATAAATATTAGCTGTTCCTCGCAGTTTCATTCGCATGTCTTATTCAAATGTATGATGGTTATATATGTGAAAAGCGCTTTATTCAGTAATAGGTTATGCCATTAAATGAAAAATGGTATTTAATTTTCATTTGAAAACTTGTTATGTAATCATATTTTTAAGTAGGTCCTTCATGGATTAGCTAGCTTCCCTTCAACAAAGTAAACAATTTCCTGATTTTCAATCCGCGTTAAAAGATAGGATTTAGTTGATAGAATAAATAAATAAAAAAGTATGCCCTCCCCCTATCAAAAAATTTCTGTATCCACTACTGAAGATTACCGTCTCTTTATACATATAAGTTTTAACCATGTACATTTATTGAAATAGGCCTATCTGGCACTTTTTGAAATAAATGATTTTTCATATGGTTTATTCAGTAATAGCTTATTCCATTATAGAAAAGTGATATTTAAAAAATTAATTTTGATTTGAAACCTTTTTATGTAATCATATTTTTAATTAGGTCCTTCATTAGGTAGCTCTTCATACAGGCATCAATCTGCAATTCAATCTCCATTCATAGGCATCAGATAATAGAGACATTTCCTAGCGATATTCAATAAATTTTGAAGCATGTTGAAAGTCATAAATCTTATTCCAACTATTTTCTTTCATTGCAAATTCATTTGCTCATATGCCTCCTTGAAGGGATTGTAAGGTGTCTTGAGGTTTTCTTCTTTATGGGGAATCAGAACCATATCATTTTAATTAGTGTCAAAATTTTGTTTAGTTTAATTGCTTCAACGGCTATGAAAGTGCATTCTTGCCTTGGTTATCAAGCCAATGTGAGGATAATTTCCAATGAATGCAAAAAGAATTTTTAAAAATGGATTGGTAGTTAATTTTAGTTTTGGCAAACTAACACATTCAATACTTCTATATTATGAATGTGTCGAATGAAAAAAAGAAAACCAATAGAAAATTGCTTTTCAAAATACGTCACCCGATGGAATGGATGAAACTTAAAGAGTTGGTAAGCCAAAATGAGCGTAAAAGACAAGGACTAGTTTATATCACAATACATTAATGACGTAAAAATACCAGCACTTAGGAGATTAAAAATACGTTGAACTCGGTCCATTGAATGGGTAAATTAATGAATGGAACCAGTTGAATAACAACTGCAACCACAACCCAAAATATTTAGAGTTGCTTTCTTGTAGTAGGTTTACTCTCAGGGTCTAATTTGGAATACCTCGTAGTCTGTGTAAGCTTTCGGTTTTTCTAGTTTGCTTGATAATATTTTGCTTTCGAATAATTTTTATTACATTCAATTACTTACATTAGGTAAGGAATACCAAATAAATCAAGTAATTGGTGTAAACAGAGCTTCTAGAATATTGGTATTAGAAAGTAGCCAAATGCGGATTGTTAACTTGTATTTGTATTTAGTTTTATAAAAGTATAATCCTATGACCAAAATGGGATCCAAATATCGCCATGAAGATGGGTAAACAAATCCTGAATGTCTGCCAGTTCCCACGCCGCATTTTCCGCTGGCCCAGCAAGTTCATTCCCCTAACCCCCGATGAACCCTTCCAGCCACCCTGCCTCTGCCATTGTCGATAAATATATTTCTATTATGTAGGGATTAAATGATAAATAATTCATGTATGCAAATCATTGTCTCTATCTATGCATAATTCACATTGCTACCTTTTTGTATATTTTTTCTCAATCCTCCTGACAATAGTATCTTACAAAATTTTGACAATTATACTCCGTAATATACATAAAGTTTTTGTATATTTTTGTGCCTAATGTCAATAAAAATGATAGTTTTAGTAAAACACATAATTTTCTTTAAAAACATCATGCTCATTCAGGAAAGTTTCTACTACTTGCCTACTTTTGTGATTTTCAAGAATTATTTTTTTACAATTTTTTAGTGAGGGATCCATTTATAATATTCGTAATTTTATTTCAAATTATTGATTGACTGCGAAGAGTATCAAGATTACAAGCAATTCTAAAAAATGTGAAAACAATTTTTTTTTGTTTTTGTTTTTTTACAACTACGAAGAAATAAAGATTTAATGGGCATTATAGCACCTGCAACATGTCCTTAATTTGAGAATCAACAGTATAAATTTAAGAATTATTTATTTTTTCCTAAATCAATCAAAAATTTTTATTTTACTCTTTCTTCAGCTATTGATAAAATGTTTTTCCTTTAGTTTTCCACTTCATTAATGCAGCAATACAAATACTACTTCCATTTACTACGCTTTCTGTGGTGACTAAAGGTCAGGCCCCACATGTCCGCACCGCATCCGCTCCGCAGCACGGATCTGATTCATTTACGATGGATAGATAGTAACTGTTCACACACGCGGATGCGGATGCGGTGTGGACATGTGTGGCCTGACCTTAAGGCATAACTAAAGGTAATATATAAGTTAAATTAAAAATATTCTGAACATAACCTATAAAAACGATTAAAATTACATATTACTTAGACTGTTCGAAGACTTTCTGCACTGACTGTATCTTTATTAACTGTGTAAAGGTCAGGCCACACATGTCCGCACCCCATCCACATCCGCGTGTGTGAACGGTTACTATCTATCCTTCGTAAATGAATCAGATCCGTGCTGCTGTGCAGATGCGGTGCGGACATGTGTGGCCTGACCTCAAAAGTTACAGAGTAACTTTATATTTTTCATTGATTCTCATCATATGTTTTTATTTGATTCTATGATTTCATCATATGTTTCTATATGATTAACAACTAAGGTATTCACGAAGGTATTTGTAAACATTTCGTCGTCACCATGCTAAAGTAACGAATTTGCAACTAAAAACCTATGCATATTCGTTACTTTAGTATGGTGATGACGATTTCTTGAACAAATTTTCTTTTATGAAAATTTAGTTTTCCTAGGCACCCTTAAAAAATTAAATCAATTATCACAACCTAAAAATAATAATTGATTCATAAATTACGTATTAAAAAAACAACCATAATAAGGCCTAAAAGGAAATAATGCCTCCATTTTTATGAACGTTATACGGTATAACAGTCATGCCTGCAGATTTTATTTCAAAAAAGGTCTAGCTGAAGAATGCAAATTTTCTAAGGTGAATTAGTGACAGACAATAGAATAATTAAAATGTAATCTTATTTGTTTAATGTATCAGCAACATAAAGTTTTTCTCAGAACGAAGGCGCTTATCAATTAGAAAAGGAAAAAAAAAATTCAAAGTTAAGTAAAGTTAAATATCGTTATTGGGTATTACCGATATCCGACAGGTTACAGAGATAGTCAATCCTCCGAACTAGATCTAATGAAGATACAAAAAAATACTGGAAAGAGCCATTACTCTGCCCTGGGAGAGCACTAAAGCTAATGGGACCAGTGACCCACTACCTGCCACTAACTAATCCACTTTATTCCCATCTAGCAAAGCCTTATCGTTCCCGCTAGCGCCTCTGTTCGTCTGAGCCTCCTTGTCTTTACCCTCTGATGGTACCTACATATTTCATTAACAGTATCCTTATTGTCCTACTAATGGCCTTGTCTTATCCGAGCTGAGTTCAAAAGCCATTAAGTCTTAATGAAACGATAATTACAATAAATTACTTCAATCAATTAATAATGAGCTATCTACGGTTAATTGATAGAGGTTTAAAATAAGGTAGCGAACAAGTTCTAACTAAAATTAGGCCACTGTTGAATATTCAATGTTGAATATATTCAATCTCTATGTGAGAGTAAGAATGTACTATCAAACACAATCATATAAATCCCCATCTCAAACTTATAAAAATATATGTAACATAAGTTTTTAAACCATCTTCCTGAAGCTGAATTCAAATGAAGGCTATTTAACGAAAATTTTTATTACTGAGATGGTAGATACCTACAATATCTCGTTGATTAAATGTAGCATTATAAAATCCGTCCACTTCTTTGTTTGGAAGTGGTGGTTCCCATGATATGGCTTTGATTCTGATTTTGTATTCAATAGACGAATCATAGACGTCGAATTATATAACCAGAGGGTGGGATCTACTCGTATATTGGCAAAGCAATGTGCGCGGTCGTGTTTAACTGAGCGCGGAAATAAGACCAAGCACCGAAAACACACTTTTAGTATGTGTTATGAACAATAATTTTCATCATACTGCTCATAATTGATTACATTAAAACAATTTTTTATATTTCATTAATAACTTACAGATATAATATATTAAGGGCCGCTTTCTCCAAGTTAGTTTAAACCGAGTTTAAATTTAATCCGGATTATCTCTTGGTTTAAACCAGATGTGAGTTTCTTCAAGTCGGTTTAACCTCTAAACTTAGTTTAAACTTAGATTAAGTTAATCCTTCATTCTTCCCGGTTTAAACTCTGAATTAGGTTTAAACTGCAAAATATAAACAAACATTTTGTGTGATAACATACTCGCTCTTGTTACTCAAGAATTATTGTTTTGCAATTGACTGAATACAAAAATGGAAAATACACATAATTGAAAATTTAAATGAGATGGAAGAAGATTATGATGTGTTTTTGTTGCCAAAGAGACGCATTAATAGACGCAATCAGTTAATCCAAGAATATTTTCAGAAAATGTTAAATCAGTGAAGTAGAATTTAGATGAGAAAAAAATGTTTCTTAACGTGCATTATTTTCATTGTAATTGGTTCATAATTAATATCAAGGTTATGTTGTAAATTATATTTCACTTGAATATGTCATAATGACGTAATTTTATTATTATTAAGCTATAATAATTATATATTGCTCAACCTAGATCATTTATTATTTAAACAAAATGATAATAATAATAAAAAGTTTCAACATTATTTGAAAAAAAAATTATGAAATGTAATAGAGGTTATTATATTCTTGGCATAACAATATCATATTATAAAGCAAATTTTATTAACATACAAATTATATCTCTGAAAACAGCAGCGCTCGTTTCATTGAATTTATTCGCCAATTTCTTCCATTCATCATCCTTCTCTTTGACAGTGACGAAATCTGTTTTGTTTTTTTGTTTCAAAAATGTCTCTCTTCTCTTCCACAAGAGCCAGAAGAACATTAATTTCACACTCAGAAAAGTTTTTACTTCTTTTTGCTCCATTTTCATATAACACTTTCACCTTATTTGCTTTTTGGTAAAAACAAAATATGTATAAATAATCTTTCCATCCATCCATCCGTAACCCTTACATTACCTTCTCTTTCCATAGAAGTTTCAAGAAGGAAATGTAAACAAATATGTACCAACCTTTTAAAAAACATAATAACCTTCACATGATTAGGTTTAAACCGAGCTTAAACTAAACTAAGGCTGTAGAAAGTGAATCACAGTTTAAACCTCGGATTAAATATAATCCGGTTTAAGTTAATCTAAGTTTAAACTATATTAGAGAAAGCGGGCCTAAGAAATTAAATTGTCAGTTTTTTTTTTTTTTTTTAAACACCTGTTTATCAACCTAGAAGAAAAATACTTATATCGTCGTCACCATGCTAAAGTAACAACTGTGCAACTAAAAACCTATGCATATTCGCTACTTTAGCATGGTGACGACGATATATTAAATTAATATTTATAGTACAATTATTATTATTCATTATAACATCTTTTGATCAACAATCAACTTCTTATCAATTGATAAACAACTTTTGACCATGGAATATTTTAACCATAAAGTACGCTTCCCTATATTTTGCTATTTCCGATAGATAAGCAAGCATAACCTCGTGACATAGAACACCAGTATTTCTCCTTTTCAACCAGCGTATAAACTTATTATATTCGCTTTCATTTAAAGCACGGTATTTAGCGGGAAGTAGTTCGTTAAAAGCTTTTTGTGCTTCTTTCAAAGCATTTTGCACTTCAAGCTTTTTGTTTAGTAAGAAACAAAGTATTACTTCAAGTTACCTCTTTAAACAGATGTTTAATAATGCGTATTAGTAGTTGATGAGCTTAGCGCCCAGAAAAGATTTTTGTCACTTAAGACCGAAAAGTACCACTTAGTTTTGAAAAGACATGTTTTTAATGCAGCATGATGACAAATATATTTAAATTTGTCACTATTTCTACCTGTAACATTAGTGTTTGTGTTTTTCGTTTGCGAATCTACGGTCTTCGGTAACATGTCTTAATAAAATTAAATAATTGAAATTTTATGGAAAAGGTTTTGGAGAAGTGCCAGTTGTTGTTTCAACATTTTATTCGAATACTTCTGTTTTAAAGCTTTCCTCATCATTACAGCCAATCTATAGACATTGACTATAACAGGGTATGTGAATCAACTTGATGCTACATGAATATGCCTCAAAATTTATCCCTACCATGCATATTTTTAATGGAATTTCTTATTTGTGTTTTTGCATTTGAAATTTTATAGACTTTGGTGCTTGAGAAATGCCTCTCTGTTACTTAACCACCATTTTGTTTCGTTGCTGTTAGCATTTTTTAAGGTTGGTGCAGTAAACAACTCTCCTTTCAAGAGATTGATAATTTAGTCTAAAACAGACGTTTAAGATGTGCTGTTTTAAGATTCAGATATTTTTCCTCCATCGCCTTCTTTTCGATAATTATAATTCAGGAGCTTATTTCAAAAAGCAAATATAAGAACGAGCCTAACTAGATCTATTGATTTTAAAGATGCTTTCAATTTTTTTCCGGTAAGCATGAATAAAACAAGTGTATCAGTTTTCATCTGTAAGCCATATTAGAATGGTTGGAAAACACTACTTAAGATGTGGAGATCTGCAGCTTACCTAGTTTCTTGAATGTTTTTTTTTTTTTTTTTTTAATTAGTATAATATAATAATTTTTGTTTTATATTTTCATAAAACAAAAAAAAAAAGTGTGGCAACAGGCGAACGCTTTGTAGAAGGTGTTACACGCCCTATACCTTTCAGTTTTCTTAGGAGCGAAAACATGTCCATAAATGACCTGGAAAACATGAAATATTTTGAAAGGGCTTTCTGCTCGAGCGACTCTTCCATGTTTAGTGTCAAATCCCCGACCTGTCGCCTACCTTGGGGATAATCCCGAGAACCTCCTTGACATCTGCCCAGGTTCTATTCACGCCTTCACAGAACACACCTCGTTATCCCCTCCTTCTCAGCTCATCCCATCTATGGGCCTGTGGGGCTGTCTTCCGCCGGCTGCTCTCGGTCAATGGGGCCATAGAATTCGAGTTACCATTCTAACGGAACGTAAGCAAACATTTTCACACCTTATTAGAGATGATAGTCGAATGATATTTTTCCTCTTATATCGTAAGTAGTCTTTTGCATGCGGTATCTAGCATCAAGACCGGTAAAAACATTTATCATTTTTCAGTAAGAATAATTATATCTGTATAATTTGTAAATGGATCCTACTAAAAATATAAATATCAACACTATTCAAATGATTTTACAATGGCTGGCTTTATCCTCACATCCTTGACTTCATTTAATATTTATTAATAAGTGCTTTCAGTCATTATTAAACGTTGATTAACCTTGAAACAATTATTTTTTAATTTAAAATTTTTGAGTTCAACCTGTTTATTTTTCATTACAGAGAAGTGTATGTCTATGTATTAAATGCATTTCTGCATGAAGACAGTAACTTAAATATGGCTTTAAACAGAAGAACAACTTTAAAAATTATAACCGAATGCTCATAATTCCGTGATGATCCGTCAACCTTAACTGCATAATTTAATAGCCAGTGAACTTTAATTGTAATACAAAAAACAAGTACGATCTCCTCAAACATTGCCAATAAACGTCTATTATCCATGAATTTATTTATATGAGAATTAAGGAACGATTCATGCTCTAATGAGAAAAATCGATGGATAGTTTTTGAGTGATAAGCATGCAAAATTTTCTTTTCTTATAAAAATATATTTTGGCATTTTTTTCTAGTTGACTTAGCTACTTTTTGGGCCTGGAGCAGAAAGCTATCTTCTTATTTTTAACCGACTTCGAAAGAGGAGGTTACTCAATTCGATACGTATTTTTTAACTTAATGGAACGCGAAGCGGCCTATTTCACTCAAATAACTAGCCGAAACAGGAGCCGCTTTTCTTAGTTTTAACATTAATTTTAGTTGTATTTTTCATTTTTGAGGTTTTTCATTTTTTAAGACATTTTGGTGTCATCAAACTTAAGACACTATATAAACCGATCACACCATGCGTCAGCGAGAATATGTTACAAAATCACTCTCAGTGGCACCCAGATGCGTGGTAAATAGTGCAAGTTGTGCCATCAGAAGTCTTTTGTTTTCCACATATATGCAGGGTTATAACTTTTCAGGAATAGGCTAATATTTAACAAGGGAATCAACATGAGCCAAAGCTCGACAATAGTAGTTAAACTAAAAAATATATACAATTCCACAATAAACTTTCATGTTGGTGCGATTGGTCTTGAAGGGATGGGTATCCCTGAGTTTTGAAATTATCTTTTGTTTTGCATGTACTTTGTTCCAAAATATATTTCCGAAAAAACTTTTCAGTACTAACCTTTCCTTAATTGCAGGAATATTACTTTTCCTCTCCACTCTATTGTGAATGGTCGGTATACTTTATGAATGGTCGGTAGCACGCTGTGAGCCCGTGTATAAGACAAGATAGAAATATTTATGGTGCTATTGAATGTAGGCAAGGGGAGAACTGTGGGCGTGGCCTGAGGAACCCCTACAGACCCGCCCTACCAACAATACTCACTATTAGGGCGGCATACAACCCCCCGATACAACAATACAACCCTCTTCGCTACCCTCTCATCGTTACGTAGTGGTGAATCGGGTGGCGAGTCCGTCTCTGTCTCTCATTGGCTGGGTCCGGCCACAGTAATTCCATGATTCAATAATCGACAATGTGGGTTAAGTATTGCGTTAACATTTGTGCCAGATGTTTATTATTATTTTATATTTAATTTAATAAATAATCTAAAGAAATTTACATTCCAGACCACGTTTAAAGATCACTCCAACTTGTAAAAATAAGCGATATAAATATAAATGTCCATATTTACTAAAACAAGGATCTAAATGGAGTATTCATTTCAGAAGATTTCAAGTCAATTACCAAAGTCTACGATTTAATAAAATTTTGATGAACTTCTGACCCAAATGAAAAATGGTAGATAATAAATAATTCAATGTAGCAATAAAATATATTCCTTTTGAAATAAACAATATCTACTTAATTTGTTTTATATATTGCACACATCTATTTCCATTAAATTTAACATTCTCAGTGAATCTTTAACCTAAATAATTCGAGAAGCCAGATGAATATTATATAAAACAGTGGCGGATCCAGAAATGTTCTGAGGGGGGCGCACATTTTTTTTTACATTTCTAGAGTAATGAAGGCCCTAATTTAAAATACATATTAGTACATAATGACGTTGTGAATTACTGTAAATGTTTAAATACAATTCATTTTCAATTAGTGGACTTGAAAAATGACTAAATATAGCTCATTTTATATTAAAAAAAAAAAAAAAACCTGTACCACTACAACCCATGAAGGGTCTTGGGTTCAGTACTATGTAAGGAAGAGTACTGTTTCTTGGTCAGCGGTCGTGCAAGGAGGTGATTTGACCGTGATCACACTCAACCGCCAGGTTTTTTCCCCTTAATTTTTCAATTAAGGGTACCCACTTTATAGAGGCTGGGTTTGCCCCAGGAGGGTATAAGCCATGTCAGATTCGAACTCGGGACCTTAAGCACAGCAGTCCACTGCCTTACCAGTGGGCTACCCCGCTCCCAGCGCCCCTGGATCCGCTACTGTACAAAATATCCAAGTCCAAATCCAACTCAGCTTCCTCGGACAATTATTACAAGGAATCCATAGAAACAATGTTACGAACCGCATAACCTCTTAAATATGTATGCACCTAGCAAAAAGTGGATTTTGACTGCGTCAGATTTATTGACAAATCTTGAATGTCAATTAAGTATCAATAAATAAATATATCTCTTATTATTACCTTTCAATATTTTATAATATTATATAACCTGTAGGTTTGAAGCAAAATAACCCTTTATTTAGCTGAACCATCTTTATTTCATCTCACGTTTCGGGCTATCTGTCCATCTTCAATGATCCTACAATGTATTCGAAAACAATCATTATATTTTAACAAATATTTATCTCTATTTATACGTCTTTGTTTTTCCATGTTTTACTTATTTGAGATAAGCTAAATATATTTTTTAAAATTTAAGCCTTATTATTACATACCTACAATAAAATACACTTCGTGAGTAATGGTCAAATATCTAATAAAAACACTTTTATTACCCACTAACTCATTGTTTTATAAATATATCTCTTATTATTACCTATCAATATATTATAATTATATACATATATATATATATATATATATATATATATATATATATATATATATATATATATATATATATATATATATATATATATATAAAACATATTTTTTTTCTTCTCTTTATGATATTAATTTGATTCGATGCACTTCTAACCTTGTTTCCATCTCTTCAGGGACATGCTGCTGTCTAGCGACGTTTCCTCCCTGCTAGGTTCTTCTTCGAGCTTGGAAGTTCCGGACCTGAAGCAGTTCGGCTATGGAGGGCTTAAGACGACATCCCCCATCCGGCCGGACAGCTTCCTCCCCTACCAGGCCTACCACGGCTACGAGCAGCTCATCCACCAGGCCCACTAGTCAATCTGCGTTCATGGACATGAGGATATGAGAACGTTTCTACATTGTTAGTGCGGAAGTGCATATCGTTCGTGCAGAGGAATTCAGGAGTACATGATAAATTTAAAAACGGCTACTCCGAAAATGTACTGATTTAATCGATTCTTTAGAGCTAATCTATACCTAACAAGAAACTAATTTAAACATTCATTCTTCTTTATGAATTTTATTTCTCATGACTTTTTACTAACGTCTTGGTTTTTCTATAGTTTAGAATAGGAATTGAAACTGGGAAAACAAAAGGGAAATGAAGTTAAGATACACTCGAATATACAGGATTGCTTTCAAAATATTTTAATATGAAACCAGGTTTCATAATCTACGCTTCGATTTTTTGTAATTAATAATTTACCGAACCTTTGTTTATTTTTTTTTCTTTTAGATAAATCAATAAGTGTCTTACGTTATTCGTATCGTATTACTTGATGAGTAATATATGAATATAAAATCTGCATCAATGATAAGGAAATTTATAAAAAGATTGAAAATGCCGGTTTAGACCATGATTCATAACGGCATGAATATGAGTTAATATTGATTCTTGTCGTTTTCAGTAAATTTATCATGTTTTACTGTACAGAACCGCAATGTAAATATTTTATTTAAATGTGGAGGACATGACACAAATGAAAATTTATAATTTCTATTCTTCATTATCTTAATGAAATGATGTTGAGTAAGCAAATAAATAAGCGAATGTATGATAAAATGTCTTTCACATTTAGTCAGTTCCTTTATACTAGTTCCTACGTCATTATCCCACGATATGAAAAGTGGATATAACATGTGATATGTGCAATTTTAAGTTAACTTAATTGTAATGTTTTTTGTATATATGTGCATATTCATTTATAGATCATCTTTATAAAAATTGTAGGTAACAAAATTAAAGCAAATAGATAATTGTAGTTATACACAACTAAATTTGGAGCTTATGTATTTACACTACTTTCTGTACATACTGTACATAACACATGTATAAAAACAAAAAATTGAAAAAAAAAATCTAGAAGAATAGATAAAGCATGTATATATTTTTAAGTTACCAAAGATAATTGTTTCTTTTATTTAAACCATTGTGAAGTGTATAATTTTGTTTCCGTCAACAAAAAATTTCAACCTTAAATTTGTTTAAAAATTGGATTATTTACGGTTATATATAACATGTATTTAATTTTGGTCATTCTTAATAATCCTGTCATGTAATAAAGTATTAAATTTATTTTCTAATGATTCCTCTTTATGTCAAGACTCTAATGAAGTGTTATTAATTTTATATTTTTTTTATAAAAAATATAGCTTATAAAAGAAGCTATCAAAAAGAAATGTTTAGTTTAAGAATATAATGAATGAATTTTAAGTATTCATTGGCATCTTGTTCAAAATTAAAGTTCTATATACTACACAATTTTATTTATTTACTCTTGGTTTTGAAATCAATAAAGATTGTGTATAAATGAATTTTATTACACCAGTCCTATGTAACCTTAATTGCCTGTCTCAACGATATAGTTAAACATAAATACTACAACGCTAGATAACATTTGGTCATGTTGAACTAATTAAATTTCAATATATTAGTAAAATTAGCAAAATTGTTTCCCGAATCCGTTACATAATTTTTAATTCAAACTATTAATTGAAGGGGTCGGGGCAAAATAGTGCCAAGCAACATTTTTAATAAAAATAAACTGTAGCTGCCGTCTCTTGTATATTAAGTAGTACTATATGTCTATGATGGAAATGCAACCTAAATAGAGCAGTGTGTGCTCTATATTGTCATATTTAGGTGGCACTTCCATCATAGACATATAATACTACATAATATACAAGAGACGGCAGCTACAGTGTATTTTTGTTATAATGCTGCTTGGCACTACTTTGCCCCGACCCCTTCAATTATTGTATAGAAACAACTTAAGGAAGAATATTGCACGCAAATCAGTGGCCGGTAATGTCTTAATTTGTTAAACCACTTCCAAACTAAAATGGTTGTATACCTATATAGCATTCCACTGCTTAGATGTAATCCTGTTCGTACCAGGGGCGGATTTAGCACGAAATTTGAGGGGGGGGGATCATGACCCCCATCTCATAATCGCGTGGCTGGCAGCACCATTTTTACACGGTGGGCCAGACCCCCCTACCGTGCACCCCCCCCACATCCCTATAAATTGCATATCGTTGTGTTCCTTGTGATAAAAGATTAAGAAAAAGCCAATGTTCCCAGAAAAAAAAGTGGCCGCACTAACCGAAAATGGCGTTCAAACATGGCGGAATGACGACTTTGATTTTAGTTAGTTTTTTTATTACTGACATTCACCATTATGCTTAATTTCGCCATAACTGGTATTTTATTAAAGCTAGATAGTTCTAGATTCAGAATAAATAAACAAAAGTTCTAAAATAATTAGTCTTGACAAAATAAAATACATTTAAAGTCAATTTTTTCAAGCCTCTCGCGTAAAAGTTAAAATTCCAAGTTAATTTGTGATTAAACGGCCATCGTTAACGAAAAACACCCTGAAATAAAACATCTGGAACAATTATTCTTCTTTAGAAATCAGTGGTCAAATTTCAAAAAATATTAACTAGTTTCATAGAAAACGGACCTACAAGGCGAAAAGGCGCCGCTGACTCGGGCGCATCCTGTCCTCTGCCACATTGTTCAGTTCTCATACATCATATAATTACAGCGGGTTTAGGATATTATTTTGAATGTATAATCAAGCCTATGTAACTGCAAGTTTTTAATTTACAGAAATAATTAATATAACCTTTACTTTTTTTATTATTTTTTTTTTTTTTTTTTTTTTTTTAAATCTGATAAATAAAGGATATATATCTGATCAATAATAATGAATTAGTCGTAGATTGCACATTATCTAAACCTCACTTATATTGACATAAACTGGTTATCTTGAAATTAAATAATAATGTTCTCATGGTAGTAGTTGGGTTACTGACACTGGCTTCTGATCATTCCTGAAATTTGAAATAAATGCATATTTGCAAAGTATTGATTATTTACAGATTTTGAAAACAACCCCAAAAAAAAGATAAATAAAAAGTTCTGTTTGTTCGTTGATATGTAGAAATTATTCGTAATACAATTTAGGAAGTATATACATAACACAATTTAATAGCTCACAACAATTAATGAATTAATAGTTACACGATGTGTGTTTGTGTATATATATATATATATATATACATACATACATACATACCTACATATTATGATTAATTTAAAATTAAACCACTACTGGAGAGGAAAACCAATTAAAACATGTAAGTATTCATGCATCTAATGATCTATAATCCACGAAGTTGTGGCCTTTTTCGGTTTCTGGCATTTAACTACACATCAAAAAGTTTACTTTCTCTTTTTTTCTAAAAAATGGTATACTAATACAAATAAAATGAAATATTTGGAGTGGTAATCGGATTAGTTATTTAACCAAATTCGAACATGAAAGATCGGTAATTTTTATCATTTTGATGAAAACTCATGTTCCAACGCCTATAACTCGACAATCTGTACTCTAAATGAAAAATGTCCCAGATAAAAGTTTTAGGACATTAAATATAGCATAAAAAAAGCCCATTTATTTTAAAATTGATTTATTCCTGCGTAGAGATACAAATGAAAAAGTGAAAGTATTTGTAGCGCTTACTTCATACTTTTAACTACATCTTCATTCCTTCCTATATCTACATGTCAAAAAGTTTACTTTCTCCTTTTTTCGAAAAAAGGGTATACTAATACAAATAAACTGATATATTTGGAGTGGAAATCGGATTAGTTATTTAGCCGAATCCGGACATCAAAGATCGGTTATTTTTACCATTTTGGTAAAAACTCATGTTCCAACGCCTATAACTCGATAATATGAACTCTAAATGAAAAATGTTACAGATAAAAGTTTTAGAACATTAAATTTAGTATAAAACATGCCCATTTATTTTTAAATTAACTTATTACTAAGTAGAGATACAAATGAAAACGTGAAAGTATTCGTAGCGCTTGATTCCTTCTTTTTGTGAAAACTAAGGGGATATGATATAATATTGACAGAACTAACTATTTAGGTGGGCTTATTTTATGCTAAATTTAACGTTCTAAAACTTTTATTTGTAACATTTTTCATTTAGAGTACATATTGTCAAGTTGTAGGCGTTGGAACATGAGTTTCTACCAAAATGGTAAAAATTACCGATCTTTCAAGTTCGAATTTGGCTAAATAACTAATCCGATTTCCACTCCAAATATTTCATTTTATTTGTATTAGTATACCCTTTTATCGAAAAAAGGAGAAAGTACACTTTTTGTCATGTAGATGTATGAAGGAATGAAGATGTAGTTAAAAGAATGAAGAAAGCGCTACAAATACTTTCACTTTTTCATTTGTATCTCTACGCAGGAATAAATCAATTTTAAAATAAATGGGCTTATTTTATGCTATATTTAATGTCCTAATACTTTTATCTGGGACATTTTTCATTTAGAGTACATATTGTCGAGTTATAGGCGTTGGAACATGAGTTTTCATCAAAATGATAAAAATTACCGATCTTTCATGTTCGAATTTGGTTAAATAACTAATCCGATTACCACTCCAAATATTTCATTTTATTTGTATTAGTATACCATTTTTTAGAAAAAAAGAGAAAGTAAACTTTTTGATGTGTAGTTAAATGCCAGAAACCGAAAAAGGCCACAACTTCGTGGATTATAGATCATTAGATGCATGAATACTTACATGTTTTAATTGGTTTTCCTCTCCAGTAGTGGTTTAATTTTAAATTAATCATAATATGTATGTATGTATGTATGTATGTATATATATATATATATATATATATACACAAACACACATCGTGTAACTATTAATTCATTAATTGTTGTGAGCTATTAAATTGTGTTATGTATATACTTCCTAAATTGTATTACGAATAATTTCTACATATCAACGAACAAACAGAACTTTTTATTTATCTTTTTTTTGGGGTTGTTTTTAAATCTGTAAATAATCAATACTTTGCAAAAATGCATTTATTTCAAATTTCACGAATGATCAGAAGCCAGTGTCAGTAACTCAACTACTACCATGAGAACATTATTATTTAATTTCAAGATAACCAGTTTATGTCAATATAAGTGAGGTTTAGATAATGTGCAATCTACGACTAATTCATTATTATTGATCAGATATATATCCTTTATTTATCAGATTTAAAAAAAAAAAAAAAAAAAAAAAAAATAAAAAAAAAAGTAAAGGTTATATTAATTATTTCTTTAAATTAAAAACTTGCAGTTACATAGGCTTGATTATACATTCAAAATAATATCCTAAACCCGCTGTAATTATATGATGTATGAGAACTGAACAATGTGGCAGAGGACAGGATGCGCCCGAGTCAGCGGCGCCTTTTCGCCTTGTAGGTCCGTTTTCTATGAAACTAGTTAATATTTTTTGAAATTTGACCACTGATTTCTAAAGAAGAATAATTGTTCCAGATGTTTTATTTCAGGGTGTTTTTCGTTAACGATGGCCGTTTAATCACAAATTAACTTGGAATTTTAACTTTTACGCGAGAGGCTTGAAAAAATTGACTTTAAATGTATTTTATTTTGTCAAGACTAATTATTTTAGAACTTTTGTTTATTTATTCTGAATCTAGAACTATCTAGCTTTAATAAAATACCAGTTATGGCGAAATTAAGCATAATGGTGAATGTCAGTAATAAAAAAACTAACTAAAATCAAAGTCGTCATTCCGCCATGTTTGAACGCCATTTTCGGTTAGTGCGGCCACTTTTTTTTCTGGGAACATTGGCTTTTTCTTAATCTTTTATCACAAGGAACACAACGATATGCAATTTATAGGGATGTGGGGGGGGGTGCACGGTAAGGGGGTCTGGCCCACGTACTATTTAGTATGAGATTATTACCTTGAATTAAGGAGGACTGCTATCTAAACAACCAAAAGTGTTATGTTAAGGGCACACTAACTACCTAATTCCATTATTCGTTAGGAAATACTTTTTTTGTATTTTCAAACGAATAATGGATCATGACCTCCAGGTCATGGATCATGACCTCCAGGTCATGGATCATGACCATTTATCAAGAATTACCAAAATATTGGTATGACAAAGAAAAACGTTATAGGCCCTAGCGGCATTGAGAATCAGCTTTGACGGGATATAAAGTTTATTCATTGCTTTATATAATTTTCCACTCACTATCATAAGTCTACGAAGGGCATAAACGTGACATCTCGTAAGCGACAGACAAAAATTATTTTTTGTGAATAAAATAAAATTTAAAAAATCTCTAACGATCTAATGGGACCGCATGCAAAACAAAAATAGAAGAAATGTAAAAGTAAAGTGTTTTAAACGGTCTCACTAGATGGGTAAAGGTTTTTACTAAATTTTCTTTAATTAGAAGAAATGTAACTTACGAGGTGTCATGCACAGGCCGACGACATGCCTTTCATGGATTTATGATAGTGAGTGGCGAGAATAATTATATAAAGCAAGGTATAGGCAATAATAATCACGTGTAGGCCCACGATATGAACATTACAGTTGAACAATAAATATATATAATACGTCTTGAGAATTTAAGAAAGGATGATACCATCTATTTAACAAATTAATAAAGAGTAGCTGATATGGACGAAAAAAAAAATCTATAAAATTGATATCTTTAAAATTATTTCTTCATGTTTGGATATAGTTATATCCCGTATCCATTCTCCAAGGCTTGGTAATCCTGTAAAAACTGTTGCTGAAAAACATTTAGACAAGGAGGGAAAAATGCTGAGAATCATTGCTGAACTGACATTATGAAGAATGTCAAAAGTTACCGTGGATAGTACCGAAGCCTCAGGGTGAAAAATCAGTGAAATGCGGACGACAAAGCTGTTATCCTTCAGGATAACAGATGGACAGAAGAATATCAGATTCACTTCAAGCATGATGATGATAATGATGGTCTCAAGCATCAAGGGTGTCTTGGAGTGACGCGGAACATGTACTTGACACCAACATACATCTAAATAAGTAACAAACATCCAGGAATCGATAGCTTGCAGGCCTGAACTCTTTAGACTCGGCCAACCGATGAAAAAAGGTGAAGCCATGGATTGCAACAACTATAGAGCTATCACTCTGCTTCCAACAGCATACAATATCTACTCCAAAATGCTCAATAGAAAGCAACATCCATTTGCAAAGGGAATGGTGGGGCAATACCAGTGAGTTTTCAATAGGGTGAAATCAACCGCCTACCAGCTGCTCTCGCTAAGGCAAATCAAGAGCGTCCGAAGGGTTTTGTCTAGAGGGCAAACTGGTAAAAAATTCTTAGGCCTGGAGGAAGGGTTCGATGGGCCTTGGCAGATCCAGAAAAGATGACTGAATTCAACAGCAATGTGCATATAATCTTCGTGGACTGCTATTGTGTAGCAAGAAGACGCCAGTAAACTAAAAAGTCCGATTTAGTTTATCTAATGATCCACTTTATCTAACCGAATTTCATGTTCAAAATGATTTGTTAATTATGAAATAAAGTTCTGAATTCGACGGAAGTGTTATTTTTGATTAGTTTAATTTCATTCAAAATAAAAATATACTTTGGAGGAAAACACTTAACTTACTTCCATCATTTTAAATTAAACAAAACTAAGGACACAACAATTCGTACTGAAAGGAAACAAAGGTAAGGGACAAGAAATGGAAATGAAATGGTAATATTATTACTTAATTATTATTATTAATTAATACTTAATTTTTAAAAATACATATAATATGGTTAATTTTTTATTGCAACAGGGGGGAGAGGGTTCCCTACTATTATGAGTATCTTGCTAGGATTACATTATTACTAATAATAAAAAAAATATTGCCAATATGGCTTATTTTCTATGAAATCAAAAAGGGAGTACCTCCCCAATGGCGAGCCGACCCCCATTTAGCATCACATTATCAGTATATATATTAGCTTGTAATGTTTTTTTTTTTTTTTCTGCGAGAACTCTCTGTTCTCTGAGGATGTAAGTTTTTAATTATTCTCTTCTTTAACGATTCCAGTTTAAATTTAATAGAATTATAATCAACGACGGCAAAATGTGTGATAGCTTGTCTACCAGGCAGCAGCACTTGTCTCCTCCAGCACTGGTATTGATATCACTATCGTACGTAGTCCAGCTAGTAACGTTGCCGTCTAGAAACGCTTGCAAAATAAAATCTCATGAAAAATAGATTTTTATTTTTTTTATTTTTTTAATAATTTTATATGATTCTATCTAACTCTGCAGGAATGAAAAAGGCAGCGGTTTAAAAATAAAAAAATTGTTCTCAGTCACCGCACCTAAAAGGCTACCTCATAAAACGAGAACGAAACGAAAAAAAAAAAAAATATGGTGTGTGCGCGCAATACACAACTTTCTCTTACCAACTTATTTAGATTAGGAATTAATGCGTTTTGTTAATTGCCACTTCTCAAAGTTAAACATTTTTCCACATTATTTTATTATTATATATAATAGTTTTTACTTGTGATAATTCGGCAATGCAAGCATAATACTCCAAGTCGTTTGATTTTATAATTCTCTATGTACTTGTTGACAATTTCACTTAGTTACCATGAAACAAATGATTTCCATTAAATGAATAGAACGGTTTTAATTATGAATAATGGTCTGTCATTAAAGGCGTACTACGCATGCGTGGGCTCAACGTTTTTGTGAGTTGATGGAATATTTTTCTTTTTTTCTCCTCTACATGATTACTTGATTTTTTTCATATATCATATTTAGCCATTTTTTATTCTTAGGCGTAACGAGAGAGTAAATTTCACCTTATAAACAAAAACAAATGTACTTTATAAGTTAATAGGAAAACAAAAAAGGCCCCTTCCCGATTTAAGCCCCCTCAGAACATTTTAATAATGATAAAGCTTACTTGATATTAAAGAACACCCAATTTTCATTAAACATGACGAATTTGATAAAAATCGTTAAAGCTGTTTTTGAGATAATCGAAAAAAAGGTAAAAATTGTAAATGAGTTATGAAATAAAGTGCCCCTTCCGGTTGATCAATTTTGATGATATGTTGGCTATCACATCTTTGACATATATACATACATATATATATATATATGTTGATATACATACATCAAATATCCAGTTTGATCAAAATCGTTAGAGTCGTTTTTGAGAAAATCGAAAAAAACTAATAATTAAATAAAGTACCCCCTCCTTTTGAGCAATTTTGATGAAATTTATGCTCTCACATTGCCGGCATATACATACACTAAATACTCAATTTCAGGTTAGTACGGTTTATATTTTTTGAGCTAGTCTGTTCACACACACACACACATAGACCATTTCGCGGGACTTGGTTATTTGGACTCAGGGGAACCCAAAACGTGAAATTTCCGTTGATAAATGGAAGTCGAAATTTTTCACGATCGCAATACTTCCCCTTAGTATATATTTCATATATAGGTAAGTGAAAGTAAAAAGGTGGATTTAGTCTGAGTTATCTTTCCTCGAAGGCTACGTAAATCGACGGCATGGGGAAAATGCTCCCCAGTTTCGACACAGATAAGGAATACCCAAAAATGGGGGGGGGGGGGGGGGGGTAAGTGCGAGGGGGGGGGGGGGGGGGAGTTAGTCGAATTAGGTAAAGTATTTCTGAATCATAGGCCAATATTTATATGATTACATCAGCCGTATATTTGCCTACAATACTAGCTATTAACTATATATTGTATAATGGGGAGTTGGTCCTCAATATCTATATAAAATATCTCTTTACTTTATTTATATTTATATAGATATAATAATTATCTATATAATAGGTATACAAATATATAATATAATAGGTATAATAATTATCTATTGTTCAACATGGGTTGAACTATTAAACTATTTGACTTGAAAAAGGAAGACACAACGGTAAATATCAAAAATGTTATACGTTTCAAAATTCAAGAACTAAACAGAAAGAGCTGAGAATAGAAAATAAATTACTATTATAAAATAAATACTATTTTCACAAAATGCGAGAAAGGAAATAAAATATTAAACTAAAAACCTGTTTATGTAATAGAAAGAAACATAATGATCAAGTCTTGTACACTATATTAAAATATAATTATGCATCTATCCCTAAGCAAAGTCGGAAGCGTTTTTGTTGTATAGCCGATTAAGTAGTATTTAGAAGAATTGGGGTACGCCCGCAACAGCAGCTATAATTTTAAGATTAGGCCGGGAGGAAAAAAAGACCGCTCACTATTCTTTCCCTGCTTTGGTAGCTTAGGAAAAAGTAGCTTATATATATACCTTAAGGATTGTTTCTTCTTTTTTAGTTGGTTATATAAACGTTAATCTATAAACGTTTACATTTTTCTACCTAAAATTCATACCAGAGCAACCTAAAAGAATTTTATTCTATAAGATATGTAAATTTTGCCAAATTTTAATTATCTATTCTCCTATTGTTTAGCCCCCATGGGGTCGGGAGCCAGCGGAATCCTGCGAAAGACACTCCCTCCCCGGGAGAGGCCAAGTTTATTGATATCTGAGCCGACAGTTGCCATGGTGACCGCATCACTATAACAACACCCCGCCAATCGCGGCGGGGCTCCGGTTGCACATGCTCTCTTCCTCAAGGAAGGAAACACTTATACAATACACGAGGACCTCCATTTCTATATCTTCTATACTTCAGATGTCCCATCTACTTCGAATAATATCTGTCAGTGAAAGGTGTTCCTTATGTATTATGTAGATACTTGATTGAGATATACTATTCAGAAAACAGTCAGCTAAATGTCCATAAATGCAAATTGTACATGAGGAATCTCAAAATGTCAAAAAAATATATTATTTAATTCTGAAGAGGAAAGATTGAGTAACACTAGGTTCGATTCCCGGCCGCGGTCAATATTATCTCTTCGAACATAAATATTTATAAAACAATGAAAAATTAATATTGAACAAATAATGTTTAACTATGTAATGTAATGTATAACGGTCTATCAATTAGATTTGTCTATCCCCCTTTTTCCTTGGATCCAGTATGGCGAATGTGGTAGAATGTGGTCGTTGAAGAAAGAAGGATGACATGACTGGGATTTATATTCGCTTTTTTCAAAAGGCTTAAATTATGCAAGAATTCAGTTAAGTTTGTAAATATTTTTACTTTCACTTACCTATATATGAAATATATAGTAAGTGGAAGTATTGCGATCGTGAAAAATTTCGACTTCCGGTTTTCAACGGAAATACACGTTTTGGGGTCCCCTGAGTCGAAATGACCAAGTCCCGCGAAATGGTCTGTGTGTGTGTGTGTGTGTGTGTGTGTGTCTGTGTGTCTGTGTGTGAACAGACTAGCTCAAAAACTATAAACCGTGCGATCATGAAATTTGGTATTTAGTGTAGGTATATGCCCGCGATGTGACAGCATAAATTTCATCAAAATTACTTAAAGGGAGGGGGTACTTTACTTAATAACTTTTTAGGTTTTTTTCGATTTTCTCAAAAACGGCTCTAACGATTTTGATTAAACTGAGTATTTGATGTACTAATATGCCCGAGATATGACTGTAAAAATTTCATCAAAATTGATTAACCGGAGGGGGGACTTTACTTAATAAATTTTGTAACATTTTCACGTGTTTTTTTTTATTTACTCTAAATCGGCTTTAACGATTTTGATCAAACTGGGTATTTGATGTATGTACATGCCCGAGATATGACTGTTAAAATTTCATCAAAATTGATTAACCGGAGGGGGGACTTTAGTTAATAAATTTTGTATCATTTTCACGTGTTTTTTTTATTTACTCAAAAACGGCTATGAAGATTTTGATTAAACTGGGTATTTGATGTATTTATATGCCCGAGATATGATTGTTAAAATTTCATCAAAATTCATTAACCGGAGGGGGCACTTTACTTAATAAATTTTGTATCATTTTCACGTGTTTTTTTAATTTACTCAAAAACGGCTTTAACGATTTTGATCAAACTTTAAAAAAATTTGGGAAATGATATTTAGCAAAACACGTCAATTTCTAATCTAAGTAAGTTGGTAAGTGAAAGTTGTGTGTTGCGCGCACGCACCAGATTTTTAAAGGTATGAACCATCCGATTCACCTCATACCATGTGATCAAAGTCCTGATATGATGAGCCTCAATAGCCGCACATTGAACGTTCATATTTAATATAAAATTTTATAGCCAAAAGGTACATTTAGGGATTTAAAGGGCGGTATTATACATACTTCATTTTGAAATAGATCCACAGCGTAACAGGAACACATTCATTGATTGCTTTATTGCTTATATTTGATTTTATGTATATTTTAAATATGACTAGTGATGCCGAAATCTTGACGGTACTTATGATAATCTCGTTCTTTTTTTGGAATTATTGTCATGTATAATGGATATGATAATAACCTAAAAATATAATCATTTAAAATTTTTGTTGATGAATAATATAAACTAAGTGGTGACAAGGATTAAAAAAAAAGGAGGTAGGTAAAATAATGGTGGGGCATTGCCTTACGAAAACGGAATAACAAGGGATCCGAAGGAAAGAACCGACTGGAGTAGTGTTACATTCAAGAATTTCTTAAACACTTAAAGGCAAGTAAGCCATTTAAGAGTCGAGTAGTGATCAACGAGAGTCCAGATTGGAAGAGATCCTAGTTTACGTTATTCTTATCAAAACTTACCTTCTCGCTCAACAGAGCATAATAATAAATATATAGGGGTGAAAATCAAGTTTCTGTACATGTCCTTTCAGCAGACGTTTACTGTTAGAAATAAGAGAAGAGGTGAGTCTAGCAGGCAGTAATTTTCACTTTGATTAAAAATTATTACTTTATTATTACTTTGATTAGAAATTGACGTGTTTTGTGAAATGCCATTTCTCAAAGTCACACATTTTTCTATATTCATTTACTTATTTTTGTTTAAATTTGCTCTTTAAAGTAGACTATTTTTTACTTTCACTTACCTATATATGAAATATATAGTAAGTGGAAGTATTGCCATCGTGAAAAATTTCGACTTCCGGTTTTCAACGGAAATACACGTTTTGGGGTCCCCTGAGTCCAAATGACCCAGTCCCGCGAAATGATCTGTGTGTGTGTGTGTGTGAACAGACTAGCTCAAAAACTATAAACCGTGCGAACCTGAAATTGGGTATTTAGTGTATGTATATGGCCGTGATGTGACAGCAAAAATTTCATCAAAATTGCTCAAAGGGAGGGGGTACTTTATGTAATAAATTTTGTATACTTTTCACGTGTTTTTTTTTAGTTACTCAAAAAGGATATTTAACGATTTTAATCAAACTAGGTATTTGATGTATGTGTATGCCAAAGATGCGATAGCCAACATTACATCAAAATTGATCAACCGGAGGGGGGACTTTACCTAATAAATTTTGTATCAATTTCACGTGTTTTTTTATTTACTCAAAAAAGGCTTTAACGATTTTGATCAAATCCGTGGTGTTTAATGAAAATTAGGTGTTCTTTAATATCAGGTAAGCTTTATCATTATTAAAATGTTCTGAGGGGGCTTAAATGGGGAAGGGGCCTTCTTTGTTTTCCTATAAAGTACCTTTGTATTTGTTTATATGGAGAAATTATCTATCTCTCGTTTTGCCTAAAAATATGAAATGGCTAAATATGAGATATGATAAAAATCTAGGAAACATATAGAGGAGAAAAAAAGAAAAATATTCAGTCAATTCATAAAACTCGTTGAGCAAAAGCGGAGTACGCCTTTAATGACAGACCATTGTTCATAATTAAAGCCGTTCTGTTCATTTGAGAAGTGGCAATTAACAAAACGCATTAATGTCTAATCTAAGTAAGTTTGTAAGTGAAAGTTGTGTGTTGCGCGACGCACCAGATTTTTTTTTTTTATTATTAAATGAAAGTTTTTACATGTGATAATTCGGCAATGCAAGCATTATACTTCAAGTCGTCTGATTTTTTAATTCTCTATGCAGTTGTTGAAAACTTCATATAGTTACCATGAAACAAATAATTTCCATTAACTAAACAGAACATCTTTAACTATAAACATCGTCTGTCATTAAAGGTGTACTGCGCATGCGTGGGCTCAAGGTGTTTTTTTTTTTTTTTTTTTTTGTTGACGGAATATTATTATTTTTGTCTCCTGTATGTCTATTTGATTTTTTTCATATTTCATATTTAGCCATTTCTTATCTTAAGACGTAACGAGAGACAGATACTTTCTCAATTTAAACAAAACTAAAGGTAATTTATAGGAAAACAAAAAAGGCCCCTTCCCCATTTAAGTCCCCTCAGAACATTTTAATAATAATAAAGCTTACCTGATATTAAAGAAAACTTGATTCCCATTAAACATGAAAAGTTTAATCAAGATCATCAAAGCTTATCGCGGGCATATAAATAGATCAAATACCCAGTTTTATCAAAATCATTTAAGCTATTTTTGATAAACCGAAAAAAAAACATAAAAATGGGAAAAATAGTTATGAAATAAAATGCCCCCTCCGTTTGATCAATTTTGATGAAATTATTACTGTCACATCGCGGACATATACATATACCAAATATCCAATTTCAGGATCGTACGGTTTATAGTTTTTGAGTTAGTCTGTTGACTCACACACACATCATTTTGCGAGACTTGGTTATTTGGACTCAGTGGACCCCAAAACGTGTATTTCCGTTGAAAGCCGGAAGTCGAAATTTTTCACGATCGCAATACTTTCCCTTACCTACTATATATTTCATATATAGGTAAGTGAAAGTAAAAAGATAAGTATTTGAACTAAGTTTGGCCAAAGCCGAACTTTGGGTTGGCCATTTTAACAGAAGCAGTAAAAAAAAATAAAAAAAAAATATATATATATATATATACACATATAAAACTTAAATCTTTTTTTAAGCTTCCATGGTCTGAATCTATTATATGCATTTGGTCTTCCGAGTTAAACCATGTAATAGGTTTAACTCCCATAGCTCCCATCATGCTGTGGTCTTCTTCAGAGCTACTTAGGGAATTCTTGGCGATCGTAAAAACTATTATATGGTCAAACGCGTATGAACAAATGTATATAATAGAAAACTTGTTCGCAACATTAGGACAATCAGACATGTTCGTATGAGTAAATCCTGCATAGACGATTGAAAACGCTATCGAGGATGTTTTATTCCTGAGTTGCAAGTGTAGCTATGAGCGTCGCTTATTATCTGTATATCCTTAAAACAGTAACATCTTTCTCTGATCCTAACTGTCTTGAATGCTCTGTTGTAAGGGTATATGACAAATAGCAATGAGGAAGGAAGCTAAGAGTAGGCAAATAACGATGAAGAGAGAGAAGTTCAGAGAAGTGGTCGGAAGATTGTACATCAATCAATTGATATTGATCAAGTGATCAATTGATATCCGTATTGATTTCTCAGATCTCTCAATTACTTCCATACAAAATAGAATCCCCTTAGTTAGAGAGAAGGTTGAAAAGAAAATAGGTAGATCGACTTAGAACGGAAGGTAGTTTTCACAAACTACCGTGATTGAGGGAACGCGAGTAGAGGTAATTGAATTGGTGGAGAATGAGGACACTGCAATTTGTTTCATGGGCTGATCCAGCCGGCTGGTAAGGGGAGGGCGCAGGACCAAATGGGGGCCGCAGCACCACAGCCCTTCCCCTTGATCTGCCTATCAGCTTTTTTACCTCTATGTTCCTTTTCCATAACCAAAATTCTAATTGTTCTGCATATTATTTGTTCTTTACCTTACTTCCTTACTTTTAGCAAAATTAAATTCTATCTTTAAATGACAAAATATTCTTCAAAGGGGGCTGTAGCCTCCACTTCCCTCCCCCTGCATCCGTCAATGACTGGTTTGTATGAAAATTCAGAACATTCCCATCACGAAAGAAGTATAGATTACAGATTGAACATTGGTGCAAAGTTGGCAACTGCTATATGACAATAAAGCTGTCATCTTGAGGAGTATTGTGTCATCATCGTCGTCTCAAGGAAAGATAAGTACGACTTAATAAGAAAGGAGACATCAATAAAGTATGATGAAAAGTTTTCTTTGCTCTTAGCAACATTTACCTTCCCAATGAGTGAGTCCAGGTGTATGCTCTTCCACCGACTTTCGAATGAGCTCAAAGCTGGATTCGCATCTCTCAAAGAAGATTATCTAAAGCGCAGCAGAAGTTCAGCCTGTTGAACAAGAAAGCAAGAGGTAATATCAGCCAAGAAGTAAATTTTATACCCGTTCGAATTGTAGGAAATTCTCTTTTAACAAGGACCAAAAGAGGGTTGCTATTTTTAATGTTTGTAGGGGGGAAAAAAAACAACCCTGAATCTTACTAACTTTAAAAAGGGCGAGGGACTGATGGAAGATCAGGGAGGTTTACTCTGCGCATGTCGGGAATTAGCGGGGGAGTTCCTTAAATCGAGGCTGTGTTTGCAGCCATAGGACATTGAACTTGATAAAATTAAATGGCTTGTGAATATCAGACAACACCGGCGAATGAGAATTCGAATCGGGGGAAACATCCAAGCCAATCCATCCCAAGGATCCTATTAGAGCCTTCCATGACTAGTCTTTCTTCATTATTCTCTATGCTTTTTCCAGTAGTTCCAATTATTCTCAAGAAGTACATTTATTCTCAACATACTCATATATACTCAGACCGCTGTAAATCATCTGCTTAAATCTTGTGCTCGGTTTGAACTTCCACCGACATTGGAAAGTGATATTGTGATTAACTTCCGTTCTGTTTTTATCTTTTCTTATTTATTTTCTTTTTTTTTTGTCCTCCCATTCCCCGTCGGTTAGGCTTTACGGGGTTTCCCAAGCCAGGGGAGAGGATGGGGGATTATTGTCGAGTATTATTAAATTTCCCCTGGCTCCGGCTTTTTAACTTGCTATCTTTGGGCTCTCAATCATATGTTGTCAGGGCAACGCGTATTTTCTAATCTAATGTCTAATGTTTTTATCTATTTCCAAAAATATTGTTGTATGACACATGACAATAGCACAGTACCCCATCCGTCGTCGAATAGCCAAAGGGAACGTCAGCGAAAAACCCTTCAAAGATCATTTTATGGAATGATGTAGGAGCCAAGGAAAATTTGATTAATGAGTTGCTGTAGCTTTCAGAAACACACCACGTACTCAAACTCTTCTTTCAGATCTTGTGTTTGAAAAAAAATTTAAAATAGACTTGAGAGAATAATCTATAATCTATCTCGAAGGAGGAAAAGATCTTACAGGAAGGATTAGGTGAAGAAGAAAAAACTAAGGAACATTTGGTTCGCCTATCCTGAAGATCTTCAGCTTTTAAATAGTTTGGGTTTGGATTTAAAGTGATGGGCAAGGTGATTAACGCCGTGAACAGGAAATTAAGAGAACTGATGTACAGCGTCCAGACTAATGGTGTAATCATCGACCGATGCCTCTTAGATAGCTGAGGAGAGGGTCATGAAATAAGGGTGGATGATTTGTTATATACTGTAATTTATATTTCTCTAATGATACGAGAAACGATAAGTACATTACCCCATAATGTAAGATCAATTTGAGAAAATTTGTAACATAACACCTTTATCTGCGCATATCATGGATTTTGTATGAAGCTGATCTTTAAAGAAAATGTAATCTGTACTAATATGTTGTATTAATCAAAATAATTTATAATCCTTTTATTTGATGAATAAATTGTGCATGTCAATGAACTGTTGACTATTAATAAATAATCGGAAAATTACCCATTAGTAGCATTCTGATAATGGTCTTAAATTAGAAGGTCCCAAGGTCGTTTTCTTTTTGGAGAATTATCAGGAATAGGCGATGAAGAAAATATTGGAAAGAAGAGGGTTACGATGAGTTGGGGGATTATTGTGAACGGATAAGTGTCTGGATCTGGACAAAACGGCGATCCCAACTTAAGCCACTCTTAGGGACAGTTATTTTTTTCTTAATTGGGATGATAACATTAAGTGAAATATTCACTTCCATTAACCATTGTGTTTTAAAGAAAGAAATCATAAGAAAAAATCCAATAAAGTTAATAAAACTTTACAACTTCAATTACTTCTCTCAACCCTGTAGAGAATCCATGCATTTATTCACAGATGAGAATTCATGAAGAGGATAATAGACGCTGTAGAAATCATAGATGTAGGTACTTTCATCAATAAATGGAAACAAAAAAAATACCTGCAGAGGGAATTAAATATTTGCTGAAGCAACTTAAAACTGTACTTCACAACTAAGTTTACCCTAAAAATACTTAAATTTGCAAGGATAAAAAAAACTTAATTTTCAAGATTAATTAGTACTATATGTGTTATCTTAAACCTTTCACTCTCTTCTTTTTTATTTTTTGAACATGTAACAACATAAATAGGAATCCTACAAAAGTTTTTGGAATTAACAGGTAACATCAAAGGGTTAAAAACCTTCCATCCGATTATCCTTAGTAGCATAGAAGGACGTTAAACAACAAAAACCTTCCCAATAGTTTAAAACCTTCCACAGTAACCTTTTTCCTAAAATACATCCTATTTAATGTTCTTAATTTATTTTATAATGCTAAAATCATGTTTTTTTTACTTGTAGAAAACTTTGTTCACATAACAAGTCATTTAATCTTTAATGTGTATCGTTAAAATTACAGTTACTGAAATTTTGTGAACCAACAGTTTTAATTTCTTCACTAAGTACTCCGTTTTCACAGAAAGGTCACTGGTTAAAGGAAGAAATTAGTTTTCATCGCGAATTGCTGTTCTCAACCTTTCTATCGTCGATTTGAAATTTTCCATTTTTCCTCCAATGAAATCTTCTATCTTTTCTTTGTTCCTGACGAAACTGAATGTCGGGAGGACAGATACTTGAAACATAGAACCCGCTTCTTCGAGTTCTGAGACATCTACCCTAATAAAGACAACGTCAGGATATACACCAGCTAATTCTTCCATCGTTCCTCCTATCAACTTACAGGGACCACACCAAGGAGCTGTGAAATCGATCACTACTAATTTACCACCAGCATTATCCAAAATTTCTTCTAGCTCCTCCATTTCTGTTACGGTTAAGGTATGGGCCTCTTTCATATTTTAGATACTTACTTAACTTAGGTGTTGAAGCACATAATTCTTAATTAAAGATCCTATAATTAGCCCCTGAGAAGACATTTAAGAAAAATTACATAATAATTTTTTAAAAAATACTGTCACAAGTCACATGATTTAACTCAATGAAAATTTATTTGAACGATCTTTCTGGAAAGCATTCGTGAAAAGGGTGAGAGATAAGATTTTTAAATTATTGAATCAGGGAAAATTTAAGGCACTATTGACCTTGCTTAGTAACAATTACAATTTATGTCATTCCCGAAAAAAATGAAAATAAGTACCATTTTAAGGGCTTTGGTTAGCAAGAAATATCCACCTTGGAGAATATTTTATCGCATGATTCTTCTTCTTTTACTTTCCTCTCAACTGGTTTTATTATGGGAAAGCAGTGGTTTATCTATATTTATAATTCTCCCGTACGAGTTTCGTTTTTATACTTTCATTCTTTCACCTCTTAATAGAAGGGCATTAAATTTTTTCTGCTGCAATACTTTCTTTGACAGCAAATAGTAGTGGATCCAGAAACGCCCCGAGGGAAGGCTCATTAACCTCAAGGTAGGTATAGTAAAAAAAATGTTAGTTACCCCCACAAAATTTTCGTCAAGAGGGGGGCAGGCTGGTAGAATTCTTATGCCTGGGATTTGAGATATTTTAACCTTGTTGTAAGACTTTATTATTTTTTAGATAAAACTTACTGATATTTAAAAGTTGAAATATTTGTTTATCTAATGCTTAAAAATGATCGTAATTGAATACGAATTTATTTAATTTGCAATTTTTGGTTCTCAAAATTTCTTGCGGGGGAGGGTGCCCTACCCTGCCCCCTCCTTGCACACGCCCATCCCTTTCTTAATAGTGATGTAGTTACCTAAAATCGATTCCAGTTCTTGGTGGGCGGTGAGGAATAGCCGGCTAACTCGTCCCCTACAACAAGGACGTAACCTTAAATTATTGAGCTCAAAATGCCGAGGGTATTTTAAAAACTTAGTATAAACCTCCCTACCTTCATCCCGGCCGAGGTAATTTCTGTATAGCCGAAAAAAGGCTAAACATTGGAGGGGGGCTCCTTCCATGTTATTCTTTTTCATTTAGTAGGACCTTATTTATTTATTTTCAACACTACCGTGCCTGATAGACAATACGGGAACAGTTGGATGCTTGGCATTCCTGGGCAGCATCAACTGCTGCTAATAATACACAACAGTATTTTTCAGGAGCCGTGCATACACCCTGCTGCTCCTATTTAAGCGCCATCCTCTTCAGTCACTCTTCTTTTTGGGTGTCTTCCTGGTGCAGAATCTCCATGGATTGACGCAATCCATCTTAAAAGCCTTCTCTGAAGATCTGGTACCTCTTCTCTTCTTGAAAGTAGCCAATTAAGAGGCACTCTACAAGCATAAAGATTTTTCTGGAAAGAAAGGTCTGCAATTATAAAATCCAAACCTCATCGCGATTAATTTGAAAAAAGTTTCTTTTATGTTGATCTCGATTAGCCTGCATGAAAAACGTTATATACGCTCTGGAAGATATCACAATGATTGCGTTATCATAAATAAACTTCTAGAAGTCTTTCCGTTCATCCAGCGGGACAAACTAATTATTTCCTATAAAACATTTCAAAGCTTTAATTAATTCTAAACAAGTTTGGAATTTTCCATTTCAAGTTAAGATTTCTCCAAATCAACATAACAGCAACAACTAGGAAAAAAATTACATTTCAAACAATTTAGAATTCGCTATTATGCAAAATATTACCTTCATACTTCTTATTTTTTTCAATTTCAAACTTCAAAGAAAATTTTTACATTTTCATCAGCAAAGATGAATTCGGTAGATTTACAATGAAATGATCCTACTTCGGTTTCAAAATTTTTATTTTAAATAAGCTTTAATATCAAGATGAGAAATCACTTAAAGCATACCAGCCATTTTAAAAAAGGATCACTGCATAAATAGACGTAGGTAATATGGACAAACTTGAACAGAATTGGACCATGAAATTAATAAGTTATAAGTTCAACTAGAATGGTTCGTTCGGTGAAGCCTACAGATCATTTTGTACATGCTTAGACCTATCGGTGGGACTATCTTATTATTAGGGTAAAGGTACTGAAGAGCGGTTGATGGGCGGGGCCTGTTTTGAGAGGTTATGTGACCGTGATGTTATCGAACTCCCATCGCCTTTTTTTCAGTTAAAAATTGCCTTGATTGGCTTTAATAGATTCTAGCTTTCGACTCCCGCTCGCTCTTCAGAGATAAATAAACCCCCAAAAGAGTCCTTTTCAGTGGTGATCGGGCCTTACTTTGAAGGGCGCCTTAGTGAACGGCGCATAAGCCGCACTTCAGTACTTGTACCATTATTTGTTTACAAGTCTACCTCCAATGTCTGCAGAAGCAAGGTGAATAGAGAGAAGGTGGACTCACTTGGGTAGGCAAACCCGCACAACCCCTTCGAGCTTACGTCATCGGACGCATTACTCAGCCCATGCGTATTGAATTCTCTTTAAATACTACAATTTTTCGCAATGCCGTTAAAGTGAAAAAGATTAATATTTTCCATTATTTTAAATTCTGATTTCACAACTGAGATTTTATCTCTACAAACCTGACCATTATTCACGAGCATCAGACTTTTATAACATAAAAAATTAGGGTTGGTATAGTTTTTTCTTTTCATAAAACTGAAATAATCTTGTATGTACAAAACAATTAATTATATTTTCCTTGTGATTATTTATATCTGGTGTGACCACTCATTGGATTTTCGCTAATGACTTAATAACCTCAACCAGGAAAGATTTATTAATTACAATAAATAAAAACCTAGAAGTTATAGAACTAGTTTTCATTTGTATAAAATGGTAAAATATGGGATACAAATTCATTGAAGGTAAAGAAAAATCAATAAAATGTATTGATTATTATGATAATGTAAAAATTAAAAAAAAGAAAACCAATGTGCATTAAACAATTTATTTACATAAAAATATATTTTTATGTAAATAAATTGGTTTTATTTTTTTTAAATTTTTACATTATCATAACAATCAATACATTTTATTGATATTTCTTTACCTACAATTACATGAACATACAAAGTCTGGCATTTTCAATGTTGAACTCATCAGCTCTCCAACATTTCATCATCCATACTTTCCTCAGGTCTTTGTCTCGAGGAAATCTGTTGAATATACATTAAAAGGTTTTTAAACTAGGTATTAAGAATATAAAAATCAGTTTTATATTTCTTAAGAGTTCAAGACATAAGCTTACTTATGAAGTGAAGATGTGGTGAATTGTTTTGAGTGTTTTTGCATATTGCCACTGTGCATATTTTGCATCCCAATTTTATTATAAGCAACCACCTACTGTAAAATTATTTAAATCTTTCCAATTAATTATTAACAAAGAACTTAATTAATTAGGTCAAAGAAATTAGAACCTTATTTAAAATTAGTACCAAGCAGCCACTCAATATCAACTGAGTTACTGGAAAATTTGCAACTAAAGTTTCTAGAAGGAAATCTATTCATTATTTCAATGGACTTTTATGCTACACCTAATAGCTAAGATGAAATTACTAACCAGCCGCTATAAAATATAAAAGGATACTGTGAAAAAGTGTTCATCAACTTGAAGTATCTGGATTCACATAGACTTCTACCTTCTATAATGAAATTACAAACTTAATGTAAAGAATTCAATTTTTAGTTTAAAGTTTTGATTAATAATTAAGATAAAATTACTAATCAGTCACCAAAAATATCGTCGATTGCTCGATAAAATAAAAACTTAAACAAAATTTGAACATAAGCAATGGAGTGAAACCTACCCACTGACTATCCAAGATTATCAATTTACGGATGCGTCCGATTTCGTCAAAGGTCTCGGGCAGCCATATTGCCCCTTAGAAACTGAGCCCACCTTTTCTCTACTCACCTTGCTGCAGAAGAACCTCTCTGTATAACCTTCGGTACAAAGAAGGTTATAAACTTATCTTTCTCACGTGTCTGGAAGTTAATTTTAGTGAATATACTTTAAATTATACTCTGCGAAAATGGGCAAAACTAAAAAGCGTTACAACTGGAAATCCAGGCAGGTGGTGAAAACAGAAATAGATAAAAGTGAGGAAAAGAAGGTAATACATATTTCTACTATTTCATTTTTGTTTAATTTTGGACAGAGAATTTATTCAGTTTGTTTTGTAGATCGTCGTTGAAATCCCATCTGCAGGACATTATGATGAAGCCAATCCACTTGTCATACCTTCTAAAAAGCGAAAAACTAAATTGGAAGTACCTAAAACACAGGTTAAACGTCTTTTATCTAAGAAGAAACGTAAGGAACTAGAAAAAGTTGTTGAACGAAAAAAAAAGAAGGAAAATGTAAGTTGGTTCTTGTTACCATGTTTAAGGTATTTATCATTAGTTGACATTTCAAGCATGCTGGTTTGCAGGGGAAGTTATACCATAACCCCTTAATCAGGGAAAGCCTATAAGTTGAAATTTACTTGCAATTACAGGCTTGTAATAATAAAAATACCTCATGATCTTTAAGCTAATATTTTTATTAAATTATAACCTGTGAACTTATAGCTTTGTTTACCATTTGTGGTCACCTGTGGTGTAGTGTTTAGCATAGCCAACTACTACACAGAAGGTCCCTGGTTTGTAGACCACCAGGTGGCCCTAGGATTTTTTAAAGGGAGTAAAAAATCCTTGGCTATGCCTTAATTAAAAATCCTGACCAAAAATGGGACATATAGTGGAGGTCACAAACCTTAGCGATATCAGGGACTTGTTAAAATTCCCTATCCTAATTATACCTGGTTAGGTAAAATTTAGGACTTCCACCGTAACATTGTCGGATCAGCCATAGCTGCATAAAGTGATGTTAAATAAACAAACTTATGGATTTAAAAATTAATCAAGAACAAATTTTTTTAAACTAATTAATTAGAAGATAAAAGATTAGATCACGGCCGGGGATCGAACCCAGGTCCTTCGCATATACGTTGAGGTGCTCTTACCACTGAGCTAACCGTGGGGCCATCCCGATCGTGATCAAATCTTTCTCTTCTGCGATCCCACCCACCTCGCCAATATGCGGAGGACCTGGGTTTGATTCCCGGCCATGGTCGAATCTTTTATCTTTTAATTAATTATTTTAAAATTAATTGTTTAACTAATGATCAAGATTAAATAACATACTTTTTCTCTTGATGTATCTCGTTTGGAAGAAGAGTGTGACATTACAAGAATTTTCATTTTTTTTTACTGAAAAGGCTTCAAATAAAATCTTTATATTTTAAATATATGTGGTTAGATATTTTTTAATCATTATTAAATACTTTTTATATGATGAGAAAAGAATTCCCAAAAGAAATGGGGGGATGACTGGGAATCAAACCCTATTGAAATGCCCTTAGCTATTCAGCTTAAGGTGTTAAAACTCCTAGCCATCAACCTGTTCTCTTCAATAATCCAGGGTGCCAGGAGTCACTACGATGCAGCAGTGTAACAGAGTGCGTGACAAATGTGCTTATGATAAGATCTAATTGAAAAAATGTTGAACGTCAACAGCCATGTGAACATATTTTTCTAACCCATTTGGCCATCCCGCCACACCACTTACCTATGGAGCAAGTTTTAGTTCATTACAACTTTTACTTAAATGGTTAAGCCTAACCTGATTTTTTTTCCATTGCTGTACGGTGAACTATATTTATTTCTTCATAATAAAATATTAAAAATGAAAATATTAATGAGTAATATGATTTATAATTACTTAAGTTACTAAAATGTCATTACCACGCACTATCCCACTCTCGATTTTGTAGGAAATATGTATTTTTTTTCTTTTGAAACCTACGTTTAATGATAGTGAAATTTATTTCCACTCGTAAAGAATAACTGGAGCATTCTGAATTATATTTTTTGTTAATTATAGTTAACTGTATGTATTTTTAAGTAGTTTCGAAACTTTGTCCCTTCACTTTGACGTCAATACCACTTACAAAACAAAACGGCAGAGATAAAGCCTTGAAAAAGGAAGAACAGTGGGGAAATTTCTTTTGAGTATAGTGATCACCATGGAGTTTAAGGAAAACCACCTGTGGATTAACCGATTTCAGTTGGGAGCCGGCTTTCGCGCATGTGCCTTGTAAAAAAAGTCACGTACTTTTTTTGTTGTCATTACCACCGCTTGTATTAACTTACTTTTCAAGTTATTTCATTCTTTAATAATAATAATAATAATACTTTATTGTTAGCTATATACAAAATTTACAAAAGGATTAAAAAATAAAGTATTTCATTCTTTATATCATATTTGTTTGACTATCATCTGTCTAAGTCAGTTGGCAAAACAAATTATCTCAATTAGTTACACAGCGGTTTTGGCCGAATAAACTACGTGGAAATGTCATTACCAAGTTGAAAACTCGTGTCATTACCACGCCCGAACATTAGCTCGGTAATGACATAAATTGTGCCGTAAATGTTTTTATAAAAATTGCCCATAATCTGAGAATCACCCATAAATTGATTAGGTAAATCGGGGACAGTTTTTGCTTAAATTATTTTTCGAAGCCTTTTAAAATATATAAATATGATTTTATGTTTCAGAATTTTTTTCCCATAATGAAAAATTACTATGGCAATTCTTATGGTATCATCCGATTCTGCATTAAATGTGGAATAAACTAAACAATAAATGCAATTAAGGCAGTTTTACAATTAGTCATTGACGTACGTAACTGAAATCATTGCCGAGGCAATGAAATCATAGATTGAATTATCTTAATTTCAAGTAATGATCATGAGCTGCTATTATGCTAGATTTGCTGTGGATGGGTCCAAATACATGTACATTTTTTTTTTTAACCACGCTAAAAAAGTTCGAAAATAAAATGTAAAAATTGCCCGTAGTTTGAAAATCACCCATATATGAAATATATAGTAAGGGAAAGTAGTACTTCTTGTCTTCAACAGAAATAAACATTTTGGGGTCCCCTGGGTCCTAATAACCAAGTCTTGTGAAATGGTAAGTGTTTGTAAAAAGGTAACGTTTTGTCCTACAAAATTGAAATTATGAATTTGTGGTTAGTATAGGCCTGTGATGTAACAGTAATGATTTCATCATAATTTAGAGGCCATTTTAATCCGTCAATGTTTCTTTTTATGATTTCTATTAACAATATTGATTAAATTTATCATCTTTAATCAAAATAAAGTACTCTTTAATATGTGGTTTGTTTTATCATCATCAAAATGATTTGATAGGACTTAAATGTCTAAGGAAAGAGTCTTTCTAAAAGTACCTTTAATTTTTAAATACTTTCATAAATATCTTTGCTTAAGATAAAAAAAAAAAAATAATAATAATAATAAAGATTAGCCTTCGTCAGGATTTGAATCCGGATTTTCGAATCACTAGTACAGCATATTAGATTGTCAACTTTTCTTAAAAATATTAATTTAATTATTTTTCTTTTCTTGATGACTTGATAATTATTTTGATATCCGGATTTCCGTATGACTAGTATGGTAGCTGTTGCCACCAAGCAATTCCACTCTCTTCACTGACCAGCTTTAAATCGGGGTTCATATCCTGGCCAAGGCCTATCTCTTCTCTTCTTATAAAAATAATTATAAATTATCAAAATAATTTTCAAGTCACCAGGACAAGAAAAATATTTGAATTGTCTTTAATTTTGTTTATTAAAGTTTAATATAATGTATGTATGTCCTAAGTATTTTTTAGCAGCGGTCATGCGTGTGTTGAATACTTGTACTTCCATCCCTGGTGAGTGCCAAAAAACCTTTATGTTATTATTGGTAGGATTAAAAAGTGTGTTAGTGCCTCCATAGCTGCAAACAGTGTTGACTAAGCATTGCCGAAAATCACCTTTAATATGAAGACAATTTATTTTGATAATGGCTGAAGCTGGTAGGACTTACAAGTGGATGCACCTGATAGTTGTGTGTGACTATCAGATATCTTCACAAATTTATCTCCAGATTCCTCCTTTATTTAATAATAATAATGATATTGATTTTTTCTTTTAAATCTGTATTTATTTAAGGTTTAATTTTAGCGTGCTGCTTTATTAGAAAGCCTCGCAAAAGTGCAGGCAAAACCAGAAGAGCTTAATCAAATGGTATCAATTTCAACAGCTATTACAAAAGGTTTAAAACGGCGCTATAGAGATGACGATCCTTTTGAAACATTAGAAGGTGCGGATAAAGTAGTGAGTGCTTCTGGAAATAATGATGATCAGCAACCTGTTAATTCCATTAAAGGTGCAAGAAAAAGACGTAGACTGCTAGCAGTAATTAATAATTTTGACAAGAAAAAGAAAGTGCGTGACCCCAACATTGTTGGATTTGAGGTAATATTTCATTTTTACTTTTTGTTGTCCTGTTGAAAACTTTGTTTTCATTTTACAAAGTTTGGTTGCAATAACATTGCTTTGTGGAAATTTAATGTTTTTTTACATTATTCTTTAGTAAAACTTAAAATTTTTAATGCAATCTGAATGTTGTTACCTTCAGGAATGTACCAAAATTTGGTAATATTGCAACGGTAATAATTTTGGAAACTATCCTGTGTGTACCAGGTCTGCAAGTTTAAAATGTCGTTTATTTCTTAAAATATATACACAGTAATTTAAAAAAAAAAAGTATAATATATTTTATTCAAAGTACTGGCCCTCGCTTTTTACACATTTTGTCCATCTCTCGGGCAATTTATGGATACCATTCCAAAAGAATGCTTCATCTTTATTTGAAATCCATTCATCGAGCCATTTTCTTACATCCTCCAAATTGTTAAAGTGTTGCTCAGCCAATGAGTGTCCCATCGATGAGAAGAGATGATAATCAGAAGGCGCCAGGTCAGGTGAATACGGCGGGTGGGGTAGGAGTTCCCAACCAAGCGAAGAAATCGTTTCCTTAGTCAATCTGGCTGAATGTGCAGGAGCGTTATCATGCTGAAGAATGACTTTGGCGTGCCTGTGAGCCCATTCTGGGCTTTTTTCGATCAATGCGTGACTCAAATTGATCATTTGTTGTCGGTAGCGGTCGGTATTGACTGTTTCGCCGGGTTTGAGAAGCTCGTAGTAGACTACTCCCTTCTGATCCCACCACACACACAGCATTGTCTTCTTCCCAAAACGATCCGGTCTTGCACTCGATGTGGATGGTTGTCCTGGCGTTACCCATGATTTTATTCATTTGGGATTCTGAAAATAAATCCATTTTTCATCGCCAGTTACAACTCGATGCAAAAAACCCTTTCTTTCGTGGCGTAAAAGCAGCATTTCGCACACAGTTTTTCATTTTTCCATCTGTCGTTCGTCCAATTCATGTGGAACCCATTTTCCAACCTTTTGAATTTTTCCCATAGCTCTCAGGCGATCGGAAATGGCTTGCCTAGTGACATTCAACTGTTCTGCCATCATTTGTTGGGTTTGGGTATTGTCTTCGTCTAATAAAGATTGCAATTCGACGTCCTCAAACTTTTTTGGTCGATTTTCTCGTTTTTTATCAGTAACATCAAAATCACCACGTTTGAAACTTTGAAACCAATGTTCACATGTCTTGACGGTTGGAGCAAGATCGCCATAAGTCTCAACAAGAATTCGATGACATTCAGATGCCTTTTTCTTTTGATTGGATAAGAAAATCATGACATGCCGCAAATGCTCTTTATTTGGCTTAAAATTAGACATTTTTAACACCAAAGAAAGGTATGATACGTCCACGTAAACGACTTAAAAACAACTGACTTTTGTAAACAAATGACTAACAAACAAAATAGCGTTTAGAGATAAGCAAATCCTTCAATAGGCTAAGAGCGCATTCTATTGGAATTAAAACGACATTTTAAACTTGCAGACCTGGTACAGTAACTTAAAAACCATTAAACTCTACATATTTGGGCCTATTTATATTAAACATACTACATATGTATATACAGTAGAATCCCAATGATTCATACCCCCCTAATTCATACATCGTGATAATATTATCCACCTGATTTGTATAAAAAAAAATAATAATAATAATTATTTGCTCCCCTAATCCATATTTGTTTTTGTCTTCATAGTATATTAAGTATTCAATATTTTGATTTTTTTTTTTAAATCTGGTTCAGTCGTCTTATACCTTTTAAGAAAAGGAGAAGATATTGAGTGAGAATTTAACCGTTTCGAAGAATTTCTTTCGTTTACCTTTTTTTAAGGGTTCTTTTTGTTGAAAGTGATAATTTTTTTTCAGTTTTGTATTGAATATATCTGTAATAAGGTCTGAACAATATCTTTCCATCTAGGAAGAACAAGGTATCAGTAGAGTCATGGCCGGTGAAGAAAAGCAAATTGTTTTAACGAAACGTTTTAATGTTCCTCGGTTGAAAAAAACATATATTTAAAAAAACTCATACAAAATCTCTCTGGCTACGAGCATTAATTAAACCACTTCAAGATAAGTGAATGCCCAGAACTAGATCATTTAAATGTTAAAAACTATGGTTGACACAACTGCATAATTCAAACTTGGCTATTTTAGGTAACATTTTAAAAAGAAAAACCAAAGTTTTTGTAAAAGAAGTGGGAATTAAAGATTTTTGAGCAAATGATTATTAGTTTAATCAATTCAAATAAAGACCCCATTTCGATGATTGTTTAGTAATAGCAGGAATGATAATCGGAGAGGAAATTTTAGCTTCATCTGAGGACGGTGATAGGGAATAACAATAAGAAGAAATTAAACCGTCGATTACTCCAAATGACAAATGAATACATAAACTATGTTTATAATTTTTGTTTTTTAGCAAAATCAGATGTTGTTGTAGAAGTATTCCTTACTCTAAACTTGCTAGACAAAGCTATGGAGAGGAATAGCCTCCAAGGATTACATAAAAACAACTGATTTTTTCAAAAGTAAAATTGTAATGTTTGGTTTTTCTATCTACCCTTTCTACATGAATAGTAAAAAATTTTTGTATTATTTTTTTTGGTTAATTTTCTTTGTTCCCTATTAACCCTTTCATGGCTCCAGACGAGATATCTCGAGAAACAAAGTCGGTCCCCACACGCTAATGACGAGATAACTCGTCAAAGGCTGCCGTTTCCCACACGCTAATGACGAGATATCTCGCAATTGGTTTTTCACTTATTAACCGTCCTCAGCTTCACAAGAGATAAGTTGTCGTGACTGAGGCAGATCCTAGGGGATCCACGGAGACTTAATAAATAGATCTAGCGGCCGCTAGGCTGCAGTGGTATCTCTATTACGGAAATATTTGTGTCGGCAGAAATATTGTAGCTGCCTGTCATCTGGGTCGGCCGTTCGGGGAAGCCCGGCACAACCCTTTTTACCTGCTAATTTTTTTTTTTCTCTCCCTTATCTCTCCCTCGGCAACCGTCAAGGGTCTGAAGGACATATTTTGCCATTATTCATTCCAGTTCTAGACGCTCTGAGCGATAGTTCTCTGTGTTTTTTTGGTGATATTCTCTGTTTTATTTCACTATTATTTATTAATTAAAAAAAATATTACTTATTAAAAATTTATTAAATTAAAAAAATGTTTATAAAGTATTAACATTATTATATTATTGTTCATTATTACCTTCTTATATCACGTAATCTCTTATTTCAATCGGTAATCTAGCATTTTAATTTATTGAAATAATGATAAAGGTATTATAGAATCATAAAAAATAAATAAAACATTAATAAATAGTTGGTGAAGGTTATGAGGAGTTGAAGAAGTTAAAGCAGTCAGCGGCGGAGAGTGGCCTGCAGGCCTTAGCGTGGAGAGTGAAATCCCTGCAGACTCGCTCAGCGTCTCAGGGCAACTCTCGTTCCGTGTGCTTAGCGGTTAAAGGGTTAATAGAAATCTGGATAATTTGTTTTCTACCTTAGGTCCCATGACAATACAAATCATTGAGATTCTACTGTATACATATTTGATCTACAGTTAGATTTATTGTTAACCACAATTCTTAATGTATTATCATTAGACCTTCATTCTATTATTTTAGTCCTCTTCTGAAGAATCCTCTGATAGTGATGATGAAGCTATTAGCATCAAACAAGAAATTCTTGATGAGGATGAAAATGATAAATCTGAGTCTGTTAATGATACTGAATCGGTTGATACTGAAGACATTCCAAAAAGTACCCAGGACAAGCCAAATGGTGCCTTGGAAAACAATGTTTGTAAAGATGTTGAAGTTAATGGCAAACTAGCACAAAATGGGATTGGTGAAGTTAAAGTGGCAGTAAAGTCAAAACCATCTGTGCCAAGCATTCCTGCTGTTTATGTTCCTGTTGATAGGAAGCCAGAGATCCAAGAGGCTAGACTAAAACTGCCTATTCTGGCTGAAGAACAAATAATTATGGAAAGTATCAATGAAAACCCAGTTGTTCTAATTGCTGGTGAAACTGGAAGTGGCAAAACTACGCAGGTTCCACAATTTCTTTATGAAGCAGGTTATGCAAGGTGACTTTGAGTTTTTTTTTGTTTAATTATTAATTATATTTATTTATTTACTTGTTTTAATTCATTTTTGTTTTTCAGGGATGGTAAAATCATTGGAATTACTGAACCAAGGCGTGTAGCTGCGATTTCCATGGCTAAGAGAGTTGGAGAAGAGTTGAATCTGAATTCTGATGAAGTCAGTTATCTCATTAGATTTGAGGGTAATGTTACCCCCACTACTAAAATAAAATTTATGACAGATGGTGTATTATTAAAAGAAGTTCAGTCTGTAAGTCTATTAAAAATATTATATAATACACATTAAATTTTAAATATTTCTTCTAGTATTGATATCATTACTATTTACATTAATTTTAACAACTTTTTACCCATGATATTTTATATCATAGTAGTAATTATATCATTTAACAGTTACTCAATAAATTTAACATTTTTAAAACTTAATTTGTGTATTAAAATCCATCTTAAACAATATATAACGGGCTGAGATGAAGATGATGTTTTTAAAATTAGATAAATCTTGGTAGATATCATAAGTTTGAGAATTCATAGCACTTCAGATTATTTCCTGATAAGGAAAGGAGAGGTTGGTTAGATAATGGCTATGAGTGTAGAGAAAGAATATGAGATCGAAAATGATCACTACCTCCTGATGTTGGATAAACTATCAATCAGCCTACCCAAGTGTTCCAGTCCCAGTGTTGCAGCAGTTATCCAATTCCATCTCTACTCCTGGGCATATGAATTTCTCAAAGGAAAATCTTTAGACTAAATCCTTGCCAGATGTACAGTTTGCCATAACCTACCGAGTCAAACAAACTTACTATACTCTGGTTCCTTAAACGTTTGAGTCTGATATATACGGGATTTAATGTCCAAATCATTAATTCAACAGTGATATTTTTTACTACCCCTTATAGCTTAGCAAAGTACTTCTGGTATTATGTCTAATTAGGTTTTACCCCCAGATATTAGTTTATGTTCTAGTTTTACACTGGAATATCTCATTTCAATTTTTTTTTTTATTATTATAAATTCATACATTATATTACAATATGTTGAATTTCTTGGTTTGATGAGTTGGTTGCCTTTGAAAAAGAGACATTCTATCTCTCAAATATGCTTTCACAAGATTAGTGCCTCTGTACTCATAGACATAATTGAGGTTCGACTTATTGCGTGAGGATAGAAAATATGATGATGTGACCGACTTTTATTTTATGTATATTTTGGTTTAGGAATTATGTTCCTCCTATGATAAGAACATATGCCTTGGCATACGTGTCATAATCTTGGAATGTATATGTATATAGAATCAGGGGTTAATGGGATCAAAGACTAGCATAAGTTGGTGAAAATGTCTGCTCACAATCAAGCGGGTGCCTTACACATGATGTCTTTTGTGTTTACGATAGTAAATGGTATGTCTTTTCTTCTCCAATATACCAGACCCTGTCCATTATACTTCTCAGATAGCATCCAGATCAGTATTATAGCCTCAAAAACTATTTTAATAAACATTTGAAACTATTTTAAAGTATTGTAGCCTTACAATATTTAAAATTTAAAATTACAATACAAACTTTATACTGGTCCTAGATATCTGAGGAGTGCTAAACCTTACATTGTATTGCCACTTGGGCATAGGAATCTACAGCTTACATTTTTCATAATGCCTGCTTTTGCTGATGACATATTCATATATCTTCCCAATATCAGGATCTACAACACAATGTAAATATAGTGCAAGAAGTGAATATAGAATATAGTGCATCAAAAGAATAGTAAGACAGTCCCACTGAGCAATGCGAATACTGAGGTTGAGCAGAACCTAGATCAGGTTGAAGACATAAAATATTTAGGTTCTTTTATTGATGGTGAAGTGTTGCAAAGTTGAGAGCAGCTGGAAGAATTCCATTCAAACGTTGAGGTTTCCTCAACAGAAAGATGTGACCAAGAAGGCAACGTTTCTGTCTAGAGATCAATATTCCTGCTTCTCCTTTTTTCTCTTCAGGCCCATGGACCCTCACCTTATAATGTGAGGGGCAATGGAGATGGGATATCTGAAAAAATTTGAATGTAAGACAACAGAAGCATTAGGTTCAACCCCAAGTTACACAGATAGAAAATAAACTAGGATGGTTTTGTCACCTCCTTTGAATGAACTCAGAAAGAGTATAGAGGTTTGCAATGTGATACAAATGGAATAAAGAAGACCATAAATCACATGTGTGGATGCTTAGTGGGAGGTGTTCCGGAAGCGAGGACTGGCTAGAACAAGAGGAGAGAACTGCTGCAGGAGAGGGACAGTTGTTGGAGACTTTACAGAGGGAATCCTCACACTGGCCAGTGGTAGTAAAGGATTGAATGATGACAGTTGGTAAAGGGGTAGTTCCTTAATATATTAGCATCATTTTTCATTATTGCTGTAGATTATAAAAACTTTTATGGTAGGGAGGATGAAAATCTTCTGAAATTTGTGAAAATAAAGTTTGTTAGTCAAAAACCATTTTTGTTTTCAATATTAATTAGATATCTTTTTCTAAAAATATTAAAGTTAATGTTTTGTTTTAGGATTTTCTTCTTAACAAGTACTCGGTAATTATATTAGATGAAGCCCACGAGAGAAGTGTTTATACTGACATTCTTATGGGCCTTCTTTCTCGTATAGTTATTTTAAGAAATAAGCGAGGTATACCTCTAAAATTAATTATTATGTCAGCTACCCTAAAAGTGGAAGATTTTACTGAAAACACTCGTTTATTTAAAGTACCTCCTCCTGTTATAAAAGTAAGTAAAATAGTTAAAAATTTCCGATTTCAATATAATAGAATAAGTGTTTTTTACTTTTACTTACCAATATATGAAATATATACTTACCTAGTAAGGAAAAGTATTGCGATCTTGAAAAATTCGAGAATTCCTTCTCGATTTGAGAACTCCTACTCTTAACTTATATATGTATATATATATATATATATATATATATATATTTTTTTTAAATAATTGATTTTTGCCCTTGATGTATGTATATGTCTGCGATGTGACAGCAAAAATTCATCAAATGGAGGGGGCCCTTTATTTTATAAATGTTGTCTCATTTTTACGTTGTTTTTTTCAACTTTCTCTAAAACGGCTCTAACTATTTTGATAAAACTTGTCATATTTAATTAGAATCAAGTATTCTTTAATATCAGGTAGGTTTTATCATCATAGAAATGTTTTGATTAAATTAATATATATATAGTGTGTGGTGCGGTGTTGTGCAATACACAACTTTCATTTACCAACCTATCTAGAGTAGAAATCTATGTATTTTGAAAAATGTGTAAACGCTATTTAACAACTTCACAGAACATTACTTTTTCAATTTTTTTTTGCTATTCTCCAAAATGCAGAATAATATAATATAAAGATACTTTCTATTTTTTATTTTTTTTTAGGTGTCTAAAAAAATCCTAAATAAAAGATTATATTTTTATTCCTGATAATACAGGAATGCAATCATAATTCTCCATCGCATCTGATTTTATAATTCTCTATAAAGTTGTAGAAAAATTCATTTAGTTACAACAACATAATTTAATTGGAAATTAATTAATTAATTTAATTTAATTGGAAACAAATAGTTTTCATGAAATATGTATGTTCCAATACACGATGACAACTCTTTCCCTTGAACAGAATGCCTTTACTTATAAACGATGGTTTGTCATTAAAGGTGTAGTGTGCATGCGTGCACCTGGTTTAAGAATTGACTGAATTGTTTTCCCCTGTATTTGTTTATCGATTTTTTTTTTTTTTTTGTTTAATATTTCTTATTTTTAGGCATAATGAGAAACCGTTAATTTCTCCATATAAACAAAATCAACTTTATAGGGAAAAAAACTTTAAAGGAAGAAAATTTTCCTTCGCCATTTAAGCCTCCTCAAAACATTTCTATGATGATAAAACCTACCTGATATTAAAGAATACTTGATTCTAATTAAATATGACAAGTTTAATCAAAATAGTTAGCGCCGTTTTTGAGAAAGTTGAAAAAAACGACGTAAAAATGAGACAACATTTATAAAATAAAGTGCCCCCTCCATATGATGAATTTTTGCTGCGGGCATATACATACATCAAGGGCAAAAATCAATTATTTAAAAAAAATATATATATATATATATAAGTTAAGAGTAGGAGTAACACTATAGGTAGCTTAATCCCTAAGTTAATCTTGTAAATACACAGTATGTATATATATAGGATTATTGAGGAAATAAAGTCAGTATTATTCAGGCTATTCTGGTGTATGTTTCTTGTTCCTTTTTCCTTTTTTTTTTATTGAAAGTTAGTTCAGTCTTGTTATCTGGTGCCGAAACCCGGGAATTTCGGAGCATGCGCGGACCTGTAAATTTCGCTCAGCTGGGTAGTGAAGATTGTTAGTGTAGTGAAGTTTAAGGATTAAGTGCAAAATGGCGGAAGGAGTTGTAACGGAAGGAGTTCTTAAAAAAGAAAGAAGCCACCAGAGACTAGGAAAATTTACATCGCCTTGTAAAAACGTATATAGAAAAAAGCGGTCTCAGGAATCAAAAAGCCAGAATGGTTAAACACCATATTCACCAATTCAATATTGGAGAAGAAGTTTTAATTAAGGCCCTAAGAACAACCAAAGATACAAATAAGCAAATTTCAAAATTTACCCCAATATACCAGGGACCTTACACGATCATCAAAAAATATGGCGAGACTGAGATCATCTGGTGAGGCCGCTTGGTCTCCCTAGTTAGTGCCCGACATCTTTCTGGACTATTTCCTTTTTTATCGTCTTTTTATTTAAAAACCTTCTAAATTCCTTTCTCCCATAACGGAGCAGTAATTAGGACTTGTGTCCTGGTACTGTTTTGTGTAATGGTCTTATCTGCTTCATTTGAGGTCTGGGTCCCCTCAAGTGTATGGTTAAGATCCATCCCCTTCCCTTCTGGGGTAGTAGGAAGGACTGGTGTTCTGGATACTGCTCTCTGAGAAGTCTTAGATGCTGTATTGATGGGCTGGGTCCCCTTTGATACTCGGCTCCGACTGGGAAGTCCTTAACTCGTATGGAAGTCTTGGTTAGATAGCGTCCTGGTGTGACAAGGTCCATGCTTATCTCTTGGAATTAACCTTGTTTCACCTAGAGGACAACATTGCTCTGGCAGGATATTCCACTGAGTCTCTTACCCTCGCTTAGATAGCGCCCTTAGGTGATCAAGGTCCATGCATATCTCTTAGAGTCACCTTTTTCACTTGGGCAGCGAAACTCTGGCGAGACATCCTTCCTAAATATTTATTCTCGCTTAGATTGCGTCCTGGTGCAACAGAGTCCATGCCTATCTCTTGGGAAACCCTTTGTTTCACCCATAGGACGGCATAGCTCTGGCGAGATATCCCAGTAAGAATAGTTCAGAGTTGACTGCACCCTTGTCTTATAGAGTGAGATTTATTAACATCGCCATCAGAGTAATCAAAACACACATCAGAGATATTAGAGACAGGCGAGGTATTACATATTTGGCATCCCTTGTGAAGGATAAGGATTGAAATAACCGACTTTTGGATTAAAAGAAATGGAAAAGCCACAAACAGAAGAGATTAACAAAGATATGGAGAATCAAGAACAATTCGAAGAAGCTACTAGTATTATAGAGGAGACCAACGAAGAAAAGGGTGCTACAGCTGTCAAAAGTTATAATTTGAGACCAAGGAAGGAGAACACTGGCAGAAAAGGAGCGAAGGAAGATGACTATGAAGCAGAAGATCAAGAAGAGAAACTCCCTAGAAGAACAGAAGAATGGATGGAGATGATGTTCTCGAAATTCACAAAACATATATCAGAAGAAATGAAAAAACAATCAGAAGAAATGAAGAAACAATCAGAAGAATTCAAGAGCCAATCCATAGAGACCAAGGCTGAAATGACAGAATTAATAAAGAAACAATCAGAAGAAATGAAGAAACAGTCGGTTCTCAAGAGCCAAGGCTGAAATGAGAAAATTAATAACGAAAGATATTAAAAACTAGTCCGATAAATTAGAAGAAAAAATAACGAATGTGACCAATAACATGGATTTGGTAATAGAAAGTTTAGGAAAAAGACTGGAAGGGATACAGTCATACTTAACCAATCAAATAAGAAAAAATGAAAAAAGATTGGATAACTTGGAACTAGAGATCGAGACGAAACCTTTGCAACCGAACAGATTCGAATGGACAATACGGAAAAGGGTGAAAAAATAAAAGATCAAATTTCGAAGGAAAAGGAGGAAAGAAAAAAGGACATTGAAGAGTTAAATAATCGAATGAATCAAATAGAAAAGATCAGCTCTAGGACAGAATTAACAATGCCCAACATAATACAGGCTGCTACAAACGGTCCACCGAACACAAATAATGTAAATGATAATATATTCAAGGCACTGAACTATACGTTAATCCAACAGAACAAAGGAACGGTTCAGAAGCCAATATTTTTTAGAAACAGTCGAAAAGACATCCCTACACAATTTATTGATTCTTTAAGATCACAGTATAACTTATGGGGACACACTATCCCTTTCCAGGATTTTATAAGACAAAACTTGAAGGACGAAGCATTAGTATGGTGGCTAATGCACGAGACCAAGATAACTAACATTGACACCTTCATCGAAGAATTTTTAATTATGTTCTGGAAGGAAAATATGATCCCATTTTCCGGGAAGAACGTAATCATGGCAGTTATTGCAATTACACAAATATAACTCCACAGCAATATTTCTGCAACATGATAGTAAGAGCTCGTGCTTGTGAGCACAAACTGGATTAAGAATTTATTTGTAAATCCATGGCGAAACAATTTGGAAAAAATATTGAAGAAGTAATGTTATACCAAGGTATTAAGAATATAGGTGGATTCCTTGAGGTGCTGAACCGCTTCGGGAAAGACCGAATCCTCAGAGAATTCAACTACAAAAATCCTACAGCACAATATAATAAGGAAGCAGGTCCATCTCGAATGAAGATTCTCAACAGGAAAGTGACCCAAGGAAGAGTGTATTTCAAGGAAAGGATAATCAAAGGATTAACCAATCCAGGAATAATACGAAGCCATACCAAAGGAAACAAGTTCCCACAAATGGAGGTAGAACATTTAATAACCGAAACTGGACGCAAGCAAACCCTCGGGTAAATCAAATTAACAAAGTAGGTGGAAAATTGAATCAAGGATACAGCAACCGAGAGCAAGAACAAATAAAAGATCAGGAAAATCATCAAGATCCAAAAGATAGGGCCATAGTAGAACAAAATAATATGGATCAAATAATGACCGTATCTCCAACCAAACAAAATAAGCAACTTAGTGATTGACTTATAAAAACTGGGGATGTTCAACAAGAAGGGCATATTAGCTCCCTGTTCAAGGAATTCACGCAACTTCTCACTAATAATGAGGAAAATTTTAACAGTTTATTTAACCAAAAATGTCCAGAAATAAATATATCAGCTAACAATCTGAATCTACATGCTCTAATTGACTCAGGAAGTGAAATATCATGTCTAAAACAGGTATTACAATATAAGTATTACATTAATCATCGTAACTTGAATCTTGCTTATAATAATTATTTAATAACAAAAATTTTATTATAAGAAGTAAATAAATATAGAAAAAAATTAATAATTGTTTCTGGAAATGGGTCATTCTCGCCAAAACGTACAATTCGATGGTCCTGCAATTTTCGAGTAGTCAACGACAAGTTTTCGAAGTCTGGAAAACATTTTCCGAAACAAAATTTTGTGCTCTTTCTGGTCATCCTCATTTGAAAATGACTAAATGAATGCTTAACTACGAAAATTCTAATTGTGTACTCAAAAACATGGTTCTTCAGTGTCCACATGAAAAGGTAGTCAACTTTAGCCACTTGGCACGGGCGCACATTTCAACCTTTCCCAACTTTTTTTTTTCTCATTTTTTCCCATTTGATCTAAACTTTCCGAATCTGAAATAAATGAGCTTTTTTTCATGAAAACTGCGGGTCCCCGAGCAGTAGGTCAGTCATTGCCGCTTTCAGGATTTCTTCAATTTAGGCCACCCAGATGGCTCGGAGGGGTTTTTCCCACTTGTGCAGTGATGAGTCCTCCCCCCTCAGTTATTGTATCAAGTGAACAGCAAGATGTGGTGAAGTGAAGAAGTCGGCGCTTTCGTGGGTTGACAAGCATAGGTGCTCAGTCCCTGTCACACTCTCACAAGGTTAGTTGCAATATTATTTCCGGTTTTCTTTCATTTTCTCATCACTCTGATCGATAGGTTTACAGATATATTTCGGTTTTTTATTCAAGATGAACACAGCAGAAATGAAAGCCCAAAAACATGGTTTTAGTCAGTCCCTGCCACCATATCTTAGGCAGAGACTGACAAGCCTCACCAGGGACTGAGAAGGCAACCATGTCACTGGATGAATCAGAAGAAAATCAAACGTCAGACCAACGATCCCCTGCACAACATGAAGACTCTGGATTGAGGACTCCATCAACAGGACCAACACTATCCCTCCAGGCTGTAGCTGAGAAGAAAGTTTTCAAAAATAATTGCGCTCTGCCCAAAAAATCCAAGATCTACAAACTAAAGTCAACGCCTTTTTTGAAATTAAGTGAAATCTCCAGGGCAAACTCTCAATCGGCTCTGTAACAAGATTCACCACGACATGGGTGACAAAATTCTCCTAGAAAAATCGTACGGACTGTTCTGGAAGAGAGTAACCCAACTGTTGTCGAGAGAAAACTACTGCTTGGAGAGGTCCTTCAACGAGAGATAAACGAAAACGCCAAAGCATTGACAAATCAGGCCAAACATGACTTGACTAAGGTTCTCATTGGAGATGGAGCTAAGATACAGAAATATAAGCTTGTTGGCGAATTCTCATCAATAGTGACACAATGAGCAATAGAGAGCGCAATCAGTAGTGGCTCAGACAGACTCAATACTATGAAGACAATTCACAACCAACTGAAGGAGGATATTGTCAGATTTCTCGAAGAAGACGAAAACTAAAGGTGTTTACCCGGAAAGAAAGGTTTTATTTCTCAAGATGGTGTAAAGAAACAGAAAAGGTTGCTGCTGGAGGATATGAAAGACTTTCACAAGAAATTTCAAGCTGGCTGTGAATATAATGTCAGCTATCCGAAGTTTTGTTAATACAGACCATTCTGTGTATTGACACCAGACGTCACCAAGAGGGAAACCTGCATCTGCCAAACTCACGCAAATATGAGTTGAGGTTGGAAGCTCTCCGACGTGCAAAATTTATCCGCAGTTGCAAAGTTTCAAGGGTCAAAGAGCAAGTCTGGTGTGATCCTCTAATTATTGAATGCTACTACCGCAAATGTTTCTCTTGTAGAGATAATACAATTGTTTATGGAGAGGAAGGGGAATTCGATGGGTCTCAATTAGTGGCCTCCCACCACCAGTGGACAACTATTACATAAACAACCAAACAGACCAAGTGAACAGTAAAGATGGTAACAGAGAAACACTTGATAGAACTTATTGAGGAGACTGATGGAATCGTTGGCCGCTTTTTAGAGCATGAAGCATAGCGCTCTGAAGTATCTGAAAGAGAGCCTTGAGTGTGATGAAATCCCTATCCACTGTGATTTTTCATAGAACTATGCTACCAAGTACTCGAGTGAGATTCAAGCCATCCATTTTGGGGGAAATCCCCTGTCAGTATCTTTATACACAGTCGTCGTATACATGAAGAAAAGCAATGAGGTCACTCCATTCAGTCTCTGCACAGTATCCCAAAACCTGGATCACAGTGCTGGAGCAATCTGGGTCCACTTGCAACCAGTATTTGGATTCATTAATTGTCAAATCACTGAAATCATCACACGAGTCCACTTTCTATCAGGAACATCAACTCAATACCGCAATGAGACCTTATTTTATTTACTGCAGCATCGCTTACGAAAGAGTTTTCCCCATCTCACCATGGCTATCTGAAACTACTGCGAAGCAGGCCCAGCAAGAGGGCTCCAGATGGTGTTGGAGGAATGATTAAAAGGACAGCTGACAAAAATGTTGCTCATGGACATGATATCACTGATGTCGATTCATTGATACTAGCATTGTGCACATTGTATAATGTGCTATTATTCAAGCTCAAATTCCGAGTTTTGTCAAGAAAAGCACGTGAAATGGTCTATAATCCCCCCGGTCGTCGTGTATGGTAGTGATACATGGGTGATGACAGCCCAACAGGAAACAGTGCTAGGTGTGTAGGAGCGAAAAATATTGAGAACGATCTATGGGCCAGTCTGTGAGGGAGTAGTGTGGAGATCACGCTACAACAGGGAATTAAAGGAGTTATACAGTGATGCAGATCTCATGACCTTCACATCAATGCAGGACGAATTAGATGGCTGGGACATGTGGAGAGGATGCCGGAGGACCGAGTGCCCAAGAAGGTCTTGTATGGCCGACCTGGAGGAGCAAGACGGAGAGGTAGGCCACCACTTAGATGGCTGGAGGACGTCGAGGCGGATTTGAGACGGCTTGGCATCAGGCAGTGGAGGGCTGCTGCAGTGGCCCGAGAGCAGTGGCGAAAAATTGTTGAGGAGGCCCAGGTCCCACACGGATCATAGCGCCGAGGAGTTAGTTAGTTAGTTAGACTAGGTTAAATTAAATTTCTTCCAGATGTTCCTCTAAAAACTGGTTGTTTTGAATGAAAGCAGTATTGTAGTCTTCTTCTTAAGTTTTGAAATGAATTTTGAATTTTCATTCAAGATTTCTCAGTCAAGGTACAATTGTGTTCCATAAAAGTTACTAAAATGTGTTTTCAAGTTCCTCAGTAACTATTGAGCTTTACTAGTCTAAGCTCATTGATAAAAAAAAATAACGAGTAAGCTGTGATAATGTGGCTAGGTTTTATCCTCTGATTAACCAGTTGTATTACGTAAAAATAATTACAAGACTGAGCCAAATGAGGCATGATTTGACTAAATCAGTACGAACTCATGTGATGTACAATAGTGTTGCTGTTAAATGTTTTATACTTCATATGTTTGTATACCGTTATGTTTTGAGAGTTTACTTCTGACTGATTATGTTCGCATTTCAGAATTTTATCAATAATGAGGGTTAAAATCAAAAGGAACTCGTTTGGTTTGTGTAACTCATCGCCCGGTGAAAGAGCAGTTACTTTAGTTGAAGTCATATTATATATATATACATATATGGCATCAGTTACTTCATTTTAATTTAACATTTAATGTAAATTCAATACGACAATAATTTAAGTCGTGAGAAGAATAAGGATTCCCTACCCCATGTCAGTCCCTGACTTCATAAAAGTCAGTCCTTACCCAAGTGCGTCAGTCCCTGTCTTTTCAATTTTTTATTGATGCCTATTATTAACTTAAAAGAGGTGATTAAGCTCGCCGAATGATTTAATTACATTTGGGATGGTGCAAAGCACGCGCATAAATTTTTTTGATAGTCTACGAGAAAGTTTTAACTTTGAAAACTGACTCCCTCAAATTGTACGTTTTCGCGAGAATGACCCAGATATGTTTTCTATTTATTTGAAATTGTTTATCTCCACATCAAAAAGATTAAGTTCTAAGCATTTTTCACTTAAATTTTCTTGGTACAACCTTGTGAAATCACATATAGGTGTCAAAGAGGATTAAAACTGGTTTTTCTCAAGATTATTATTTTATCTAAGCATTTTTGGATTAAAGTTTTCTATTTTAATTGCTCAAATTTTTTTATGTATTTTTTTTTTACATGACCTATAAGCACCTTTGTTTGTTGCAATGTTTATATAATACTACATTACCTACGATTTTACTATAAGTTGACCGATTTTCGATTCTCTTACTTGAAAAAATGATTGTTAAGGATACATATTTATCCAAAGCTCTCTGGACTTAAGTGCCTTTTATGCTTTTAATAATTGCCTAGATTTATTTTCAGAATATCTAGAAGTTAAACTATTATATTGTTCAAACTATTTTTTAATTTAATTAATGGGAGCTGTTAATGATATGCAGTATTAGGAATTGTCCCACTAATCAACTATTTCACTAATATTTCTATGCCATCTAATATTCAATTGTTAATATAAGGAATCTCTTTAAAGGTAGAATCGCGTCAGTTTCCTGTCACTGTCCACTTTAACAAAAGAACAAATCCTGATTACCTGAAAGAGGCCTACAGAAAAGCTTGCAAAATACACACTCAGCTTCCAGATGGAGGGATATTAATCTTTCTCACAGGTATGGTAATAAATATTATTTTTAAGTTCTAAAAATTTATATACTTACTGTCTCTTACGATTTCAACTTGAATACTATATTTTCTTATTATTTCAAAGCATAATGATTATCTCTATTTAGTTTTCTAGCATATTGACATATTTAGTAGAGTATTCACCAGTATGCTTGTAATTAAATTCCATTTTTTTAAAATCTCATCCCATTATTCATGTTCAGACCTAAATTATATTTCTGTATTTAAATTTGAAATACTTTTCTTCACAATCTAGTCATTTTATCTATAAAAAATTGTACAATGAAAGCCTGTTTTTGATACCTAGAAGTGTTTTTGTTCCAGTGTTGCATTCAATTATATACAGCCAAGCTGAGATTTTAGGTTAAAAGTGATGTACTCTATTTTTTATTCAATATTTTGCAGGTCAGCAGGAAGTAAACACTTTAGTGTCAAAGTTGCGAAAAGCTTTTCCGTATCGAAAGGTTGAAAAAACATCAGTTGCTATGCCAGTTGAAGAAGAGAAAGAAAAGGAAGAGGAAGAAGAGAAAGAAAAGGAAGATGAAGAAGATGAATTAAATCTTGATAGAGTCATGCAAAAAGTCAAAAAAAAGAAGAAAGAAACTCCTATATCTCTTCCTGAAATCAATCTTGATAAGTTGGTCTTGAATTATTTATTTTTCTTTATAAATTCTACAAAATTTAATTATCTGTTAATTTTATTTTGATTTAACTTAAAATGAAAAGTTAAAATATATATTACATTTATTACCTGTATAATAAACTGCATTAAGAAATATTTTAACGAACTTAAATTATTAATCATGCACTTTAGTTAACATTTGTGTTCAGCAGTTTATTTTATTAGACCTGTTGATCAAGTATATTATAGATGTACATGGCTCATTATAAAAATATGGGTTATATCGTGTAACCCAGCTTCTATGGTTAAACTGCCTGTTATAGAAAACTCAAAAATTTCGGAAAGAAAAAGCAAACTGGCTGCTGTACGTCTAATATGGTATATGATGTCTAAAAGTTGATAATATTCACTATGAAAAATTGTTAACCACGCCAATTCTCACTCCCTACTACGCTTGTAACACGGGCTAGGTGTTGAATATCTCAAATTTTTATGTTACACTAACTGAGTGGATTTATTATTGAAAAAACTATTTTTGCCTCCAAGTCACTCCTTTTTTCAATACTACCTGGGTAAAACCTGAAAATAAAATCCTGTAACCATACATCTGATAGTTTTATTTTTGTCACACACTTTTTTCTCACTCACTACAAATTTTTTTAAATAGCCTTCCAAAAGAGGAAAAGGTGTACTTCACTTTTTTAAAAATTTGAGGGAACGCAGGTAATATATATATATGTGTAATATATCGTTGGAAAACTTAGAATTTAAAAAATAAAAATATTTAGTTTATCATATGGTAGAAGGTCGCTGAGCATCAAGAAAATATCTACTTTCAGATTACTTAAAAGCAACTATTGGTTTCCATGATATTAATCACAACTGTCTTGAAACTATATCAAAACTCAAAGAATTACAAAAAACCTTTTTAATTTTGTTTTAAAATGAAAAATAAAGATGTGAAGTACCCGTTAACTAATTGCTCATTGTTAACAAAAAGAGGTGATATCTTCTATACACTATTTATATTTTCACTAATCAATATGTATTATAAAGCAAAGGGTACAATATGCGTGCCGATAAGGCTCAAAAATGACTCAACGTACGATCAAGAAAGTTATGTCAGCGTGTTGCTATATAACCCCTAACGGAGAATAAGGTTTTCGTTTTTCTCTTACGGGTGTAAAATTGAAGAGAAAAGGACTGGAATTTTAAGCCTCTCGCACCATGTAATTAGCCAACCTGAGAATGACATATGAGTTTATGAATGAAAAATTTAGTTCGAGCTGCAGACTACCAGGAAGCGCTAGGGTGTGTTTCAATCAATGTTTATTGTTCATCCATTCAGTTCAGTTTGTAAAGTTATATATTTTTTCAGTTGTTCTTTTTAAATTACTAAAAAATCAAGCGAAAATAATTAGTTTTACCTTTTCTTTCAAAATAAAATAATGATTTTACATATTTGCAATCAATTAGAAAACCAACTGGATACCTTACAAAATTAGTTTTCTCATAAGGAGGTTAATTGATTAACACATTACATTTAATCAATATACTTTAGTAAATAACATATACTTAAGTAAATTTAATGCAATATGAGTGAACATTTTTTAGTAGTACAGTGAGCGAATAAAAACAGACATAAAACAAAAAAGGAGAGCTAAATTGACTGATTATAAATTGAAAATAAAATGTTTGAAGTGTTCTTATTGTATGTAATTATGAAAAATTGTTTTATTACTATGTATGATGAACATTCCAGTTGACAAAATGACTAACTCCAATTACAGCATTTTTTCAACAAGATTTTATCACCCCTCATAGTTCAGGATAAAAAGAAATATGATGAAAAAATTGTGCCCTCATGATATTTTGGTTTTCACTTTGTAATAGTAGGTGCAGAGTCCGGCCAAATTACGGGGGGGGGGGGGATATCTTAAGGGAGGTTGAACAGGAAGAATGGTCTTTCAAAAAAAAGTTTCTATAAATCTTCGGTAGTTACTAAACTTCTGGATCTAATAAGACCATCACAGTAGTCGGCGCTTAAGTTGTACTCGAAATATAGTTTTTTTTTAACTTACTATCTGCTGACTGCTTGGAATGGGTTTATAGGATTCAGGATCACAGACACCATCAAAAACTATGCATGAAATAGCTGCAGCAAAATTGTTCATTCACCATTTTCAACACCCTTTAAAGTATATAGGGTTCCTTATTTTGGCGGACTCTGCAGATCTCGAATCTTAATATTGATACCATGTTAAAAGTTTCAAGAAAGTGCTAATTTTGTTCTATATTTCCTTTAATTTTAAAGTTTTTCTGTTATTAAAATTACCACACAACTACCGATGAGAAGCCGGGCACCCTAGCTAGTAAATAAATTAAGCACTAATTAATTTCCCTGTCTGAGAAAAATAAAATATCAACGTCGTTTTCTAAATAATACTAAGGTACTTAAAATAGAAAATTGAGTTCCAATTTATTATTTGTGTTGTTATGAATTCTTTCCATCGATCCTTATTTACGATATATCGTCAAAAAACATGATCGTTCAGTCTAAAACTCGATAATTATTTCTTTAATCTCTTGAAAAATATTCATATAAACAAAATCAAATGACTCCCCTGTAAAGTTTGGAGGCAGGAGTAAATGGGTATCTTCCAATAAAAAAAAAAAAATTCATTGATACATTAAATAAAGTTTAGTATTCACTCTCTGGTTGCACTTAAGTATGCAATTTTCAAAAAACTGTCTATTTTTAGTCAAAAAATAAAGGGTGGTAAGTGAAAGTTGTGTGATGAGCGCACTGCGCCAGATTTTTATACTTTCTCATTCCCTTCAATACTTTTGTTTGTATTGTACTTTACTTTACAAGTGAAGTCTTTAATCCATTAATGATAAATAGTTCATAAGAGCATAAAAGTGGACATTGCGTGAGATATTTTTAAGGTGAGAAAATCTGTAGCCTCTCCAATGCAAAGCATGAAAACATTCAAATCCTCACTCCCTACAACTTTATTTCCTACAAATAATAGGGAAAAATCAATTTTCTAGGGAGTGAGATAAGATTGTTGAACTGAAGTTTTAAGGGTTATTAGGTACTGTGGGGGAGTTTTGAAGGGCAATGTAAAGCAGGTCCACCTCAGCTTGGTGATGATTCTACCTATTTTATTTACTTAGCCTATTGTAGTTTTTTTTTTAAGTTATTGTTTTCCTTTTTTTGATTGATCTTTTAAAATATATATTTTTAATATAGGCTACTTTGCATACTTAAATATAAGTTTGAAGTTTGGTGTTACCTGTTCTTTCTCACTCTCAACGAACGATAAATTTCTCAAAATTTTCAAAAACTGATATTTCCCAAAATATCCATTGAGTGTCCAATGTGTGTTAGGACTTGTTTACGGACCCATATACTCTATGGAAAAAAGGGTATAAAACGGAGATTTTTTTATTTAAGCTAATGAGATCAAAACATCCCATAATTTTAAAATAACCCACATCTCTTTCTTTTCTTTTTTTTTACTTTAATGCCATATTATTTTAGCTATGATGTTGCACCTAATGATGATACTGAAATGGACATTCTCGCGAGTGATGAAGAGCCTGATGAAGAAGATTGGGAACTTGAAGGAATGAAAGTAAGCAATGCTCAGCCACTTTGGGTATTACCTCTATACTCCGTACTCCCATCGCGTGAGCAAGCTAAGGTAAGATAAAAAAAAAAATGTAACATTTATCTTGTCCTTAAATGAGATAGTACAGGAAAAATATACCAAAATTGACCAAGTAAAGGAAAAAATTTGTAGTTTCTTAAAAATTTTGTCATAAATTTGTCTTAAGAGTGAGCTTCGAGATCTGCACAGTCCACCCAAACTAAAGGGAGGCAACCACCATTTGGGTGGGGTTCAAAGGTGGGAGGGAGGTCTGTATAAGATTGTTTAATAGAAACAGAACAGAAACTCAATCTTCATTATTTTTAACATGAACTATTATCAACCAGTAACAAACATAAGCTCCACCATATGATTTTAAAAATAATTAAATTGGTTTATAATCCAAGGAGGTTCTCCATATATTCCACTCTGCAAATTAATTTTGTAACAAATAGGTGAAGTGGTGGTGCGTCGATTTTGATAGGTTTTATGCTTCTGAGTCCAATGAGACCATTCCCATCATAATGCAGTCAACAGCTCAAAATTTATAACAGATTATAGAAACAAAACCAAATTTGATGAAGGCTCTCCTTCTCCACTCTCATTCTTGTATTGGCCCTGAAGAAGCCCACAGCTAGATGGGTGAAAGCTTGGCTGTTGGAAAACCTGTGACATGGTCAAACCCTGAAGAAGAAATGCAGACAATTGAATAACATGTTTATGTGACGGTATTTGATTTTCATTTGTAATTCCTTCAATCTTGAATCTTATAAAATATTGATAAAAGTTACAAATTTTGTTGTACTATTGGCTATTTTTCCTGTACTATAATATTAAAATGATATTTATTTTTCAGTATCACTAATTAATTACATATGAAATAATATATCGAGACATAGATACTAAAGGCAGTGGTGATAAGCTGGATTTTTTATTTCTTTTTATTATTGGATCATTTTGCTCAAAATAAGTTATTAAGGCGCAATTCTGCTGAGGTACTTTTATGGTTATAGATAATTGCTAAGTGTGAGAAAAGTTTCCTCGAGGGCGGAAAACTTATTGCATAAGATCTATATTTTGAGAAAAAGATCACATTAGCCTATCCAAAATGTTTGAGCAGGACTTCACAGCTCCTGACTCATTAGTTTAGAGTTCAAAGATATTTTAAAAAATTATGCAGGTCAGGAACAGCTCCTCATAAATATCTGATCATGTCATATAGTAAACTATAATTTTTATTAAATATGAAGATAAAACTAAAAAAATCCATAAACTGAATTTTTAAATTTTTCTCTTTTTGCATCAGCCCACACATATTATTTACCAAGAAAATATATGAACTTATAGAATTTCTTTTATAAAATATTTTTAGGTGTTTCAAGAACCTCCTGAGGGTTGCAGGCTTTGTGTTGTGGCAACAAACGTCGCTGAAACTTCACTTACCATACCTGGTGTAAAATATGTAGTTGATTCTGGCAAAGTTAAAACTAAGTTATATGATAAAATTACTGGCGTGTCAGGTTTTTCAATCACTTGGACGAGCAAAGCAGCTGCTGACCAGAGAGCCGGCAGGGCGGGCAGGACTTCTCCAGGTCATTGCTACAGGTCTAACGATTACCTTGTTATTCCCTTTGCATGTCAACTCATTGCATGTTATTTGACTTTAGTCATTCTCATTTAATCATTTCTTTATCTTTAGTCATTCTTAACTCAGTCTAAATTTTGTGGTTGCTCTAAATATAAATAGCAAGTTCAAACATGTTTGCTCATCTATTAACGCCAAAATAGTTGGCATTTGTTTTCTTATTTCTTTCTTGCTGTTTTATATTTATTGTTATTTCATATTTATTTTTACTAGATGGTGTATACCTATATAATTAAAGCCGTAAATTGATGGATTTTCCTTAACAAAAAGTATACAACATCTACTATAAATAAAATAAAAGTGTTATAATATTTTTAGTTACATTATTATAGTGTTGAGTTACTGTTTATTGTACTATTGACATTTTGCTCAATATTTTTAATATAGTTAGTTTATTCTAAATTTCACTATATGCTCTTTAGATGAAGACCTTGAAGTATATTGTTGTAAATTTTGATTATAATTTTCGATATAAATACACATTGTCCCTACCAAGTACTTCTGTACTACTGTACTCTGTAAACCTTCAGTTTTTCAAAAGTTTCAATCTGTTTATTTATATTTTTAATTTTCTTTTAGATGGTATTAACTTTTAAGGGCGGATTCACACTATTGCTCCGCTCACGGTCCGCTCTCGGTATGGCAAAATATTCTAAAGAGAAATAGAAACAGAGTATTCCACTATCGATACCGCTCCGCTCCCGCTTCACTCTCGCTCTACCCCATTCACACTATCGCTCCGCTCCCCGTCCGGTCTCACTGGCAAAATATTCTAAAGAGGAATAGAAAGAGGGTAATCACAATATTGGTACAGGTCCGGTCACGCTCCGCTCCCACTCCACTCTCGCTCTACCCCATTCACACTATCGCTCCACTCCCGGTCCGCTTCCCTAAAGTCTTATCATATTCCCATTATATAATTTTACACCGTTCACAATTGAAGCCATTAATAATCAAAGCCGTCTGTATTTGGATTTTAATTAATAATTAACTTTCAGTTATTAAAGTATTTATTTATTCATCAATTTTATGGCCAAAAAAAGGTCAACTTTTCGTTTGTAGAAATAGCTGTTAAGTGTAGGTACTTTTCTTGATGAAGAAGATAACATCATCAAAACATATAATAAGAAGAATATATTGCAACACTATGATAATTATTAATAATAATTATATATTAATTTAATTAATGATGAAGAAATAATTTAAATTTTTTTCCGAATGTATTCGAATACGCTTGAAACGATAAAAAAAAAAAAAATTACCAAAAAGAAAATAAAACACGAAATCTTGTTGTGAAGTGGTTTTTCCACGATAAAAATTCATTTTATGTTTGAGATATATTTTGCAATGAATTAATGTTAAAAGCGGTCACCGATTTATTTATTGACTGCATACTAATTGCTATTATAAAATATCGTTCAATTTGAAACGAATAAAAATGCAGTGTATTATGAAAAATATCAGATCATTAACAAAAAATATATATTAAAGCAAAAAATAATTAAAATATGAATCAGGAAAAGAAGAGAACACAATTGGTAAATTGCAGCATTTACAGATTTGAAGCTTATTCGAATACATTCGGAAAAAAAATTAAATAATTTCTGCACCATTAATTAAATTAATTAATAATTAATAATGATCATAGTGTTGCAATATATGTTATGATTATTATGTATATGTTTTGATAATATTATCTTCTTCATCAAGTAAAGTACGCTTAACAGCTATTTCTACAAACGAAAAGTTGAACTTTTTTTTGGCCCTAAAATTGATGAATAAATAAATACTTTGATAACTGAAAGTTAATCATTAATTAAAATCCAAATACAAACGACTTCGATTATTAATGGCTTCAATGGCTTCAACCGTTCAAAAGTGAATGGAGTAAAATTATTATTTTTTTTTTTCCTTGGCTCTACAGCCCTTGCAGGGCCTTGGCCTCCTCTACAATGCCTCTCCAATCCTCCCTGGCACCAGCTCGGTGTAAAATTATATAATGTGAATTTGATAAGACATTATGAGAGCGGACCGGGAGTGGAGCGGGAGCGGAGAGATAGTGTGAATGGGGTAGAGCGAGAGCGGAGCGGGAGCGAAACCGATAGTGTGAATAGGCCCTAACAGTTTCTTGTCATGCCCTATGCAATAGCAAAATGTCAAACCTAAAAAACAAATTTTTCATATTTGACAGCTTGACTTATTTATTAGCAACAACATCAAGTGATTCAAAAACACAAATCGTATTTAAAAATTCATATTTAATGAATGGCCTTTTACAGTAAACTGATGATATATTCCAAATATGTATGCTATTCAAAATAAAACATTACACTTAAGTTAGGTTTCATAAATATTTCAATTGCCAAATTCTATTGTAATCACCCCTGCCAGTAAAATGTGAAGCAACATTTTGTTCTAAACCTAGTTCCAAAAACTTAATCGCATAAACAGTCCTGAAAAGATAAGATTTTCACCTAATGTTGTTTGAATTTTTTTTCTCTGGAAAATATAATTTTTCTGTCTTTAAATGAATGTCTTTTTTTCAGAGCAAGTATTGTGCACAAATTTCAGGCAGTAATCCTTTGAAAAATTAAGTTACATAGAGTCTATGATGAAATATTGTATACAATATTGCTGTGGGGCTGATTAAGTTAATAAGCATTGTGCCGATGGGTAAAAGGTAGTGGCAGGCCAATACGAAGATGGGGGATGGCATTCATGTGGCATATGGCACCATCTGATATGTTGGATGGACGGCAGTCAGTGTATGGATGTGTGTTAGTAGCGATTGGTGGGGTTGGCATCGAATAATTGAAACAAAATACTTTTTTTTTTTTTTTTTGTATTATTATTAGAAGGAAATAAATTTTAAAATTATCATAGAAAAAATACTGAATTTAGTTTCCTAGTTTGCTTAGCTCGGAAGCTTGCATAGCAAGTGCTACTTGATTGTATGATCTACCTTCTGCTATAAAAATCATACAAAACATTAATAATGCCAGAAATAAACTTTGTTTTGTTTATTTTAGGTTGTACTCATCTGCTGTTTTCAATGATGAGTTTGAGGGATGGACAGTCCCTGAAATGCAAAGGCGACCCGTTGATGAACTTGTTCTCCAAATGAAATCCCTAGGCATCCAACGAGTAGTAAATTTTCCTTTTCCATCTTCTCCTGATTTAGCACAATTAAAATCAGCTGAACAAAGACTTACATATCTGGGTGCCCTGGAGAGAATGCCTAAAAAGAAAGGTTAATAGATTATGTGTACTATTATGGCAAATGTCTGAAAAAAAATCATTAATGTATTCTTAATATTTATATGTATTTATCTTCATTAACTTTAGCCTAATTGTTTTACTGAATAGGTATCTTGTAATAATTTCAGGTGATGATGTTTGGGTTGGTAAATTGACTCCACTCGGAGAAGCAATGGCTAAGTTCCCTGTAGCACCCAGATTTGCCAAAATGCTTTGCCTTTCACATCAGCATAATTTAATGGAATATACGATAACTCTTGTAGCTGCACTTTCAATACAAGAACTTCTGTTAAATGATAATGAGAGCCAAAATAAATCAAGAAATAAAAGGCTTAGCTGGGCTGGCCAGGGAAATTCAAAATTATTAGGTAGATTTTTTCTTAATAGTTATTTTATAGTATTTTTATTAAAATATCCTCTATTTTGTATAAATCAACCAGAAAAATGAAAATATATTCTTAGGATTCTAATTCTTCTAAGATCGTATAAATTTTTGTTTGCTATGTCTTTCCCTTCTATTTTTTGCCAGTTTTCACAAAATTTTCCATTATTAGTGCTGATTTGTCAAACCTATAAGCTTTGTAACTATATAAGATTAAATGATATTATGTTCAATGATATAATCTAACAATTACCATTATCTTTGTTTATTTGTTTAACGTCACTTTATGCCACTAAGGCTAATCGGACGATGCTACAGTGGGAGTCCTACATTTTGCCTATCCAGTTATAATTAGAATAGGGATCTTTAACGAGTACCTTACATCATACTGGCTCGGGACCTCCCTACGTCCTTTCCGAGGGACGACATGGCTAAGGATTTTTTACACCCATTAAAAAATCCTAGGGCCACTGCTAACGTTATCTTTAATTTCATTTATGTAACAATTAAATCTTGTTTTGAAAACAATAATACTCATAGCAGAGAGTGGGGAAGTTTAGTGATTAATTACTGAACCCACGACTTTTGTACTTGTGGTATACTTTTTTTAATTGTATATATTTTAAATTGTACCATGGAGAAATCAAAATTTAAAATATAAAACTACATATCTCCTATAATGGGAAGTGATTGAAATTTAGGTCTGAGTCTAAAATTTAAAATATAGCCATTGCAGGAACATTTAAAGATAAAATTAAGAAAATATTTAACTTAAAGAGAAATATATTACAGTTATTTAAATTTAACTGTTTGTAGAATCTAGTTAGCACCAAAATACTTTTTTGTAACTAAAAACATCTGGTGTAGTGCAAGCATCACACAACTTTCATTTACCTCTCTTCTTTAAATAAGAAAGAAGTCACATTTTTATAAAGTGACCTACTTTAATGGTAAGGGAAAGGGAACAAAAAATATTTTTTCTCAATGACAATTATTTTTGTTCATTCTATTGATAAGTGGTTAATGTTCTAAGAACTTCACAGAGTAGTGTTATATGATGGAGATTTACTCCTGGGAATCCGTACTTCAAGGAAATTTGTTTAATTTTTTAAATAATTGTTTTGTTGGCAATTATAGAAATAATATTCGAGCTTTAGACTGAATGATCGAATTTTTCAACGATATATTGGTAAATAGGAATCAATAGAAGGGGTCCATAATAACGTCTGATAATGAATCAAAGTTTGAGTACTTGAGTATTTTTCAGAAAACGATGGCGATGTTATATTCTTCCAAGGTAGGTCCAGTTAGTCAAAATGTAAATTTCTGTTGAAAACAGGAAGTTGAAACTTTTCAAAATCGTAATACTTTCCCTTACTATATATTTCATATAGACGTGAGTGGAGTGGCGGGATGACCAAATGGGCAAATGTGTTAGAAAAATATGCGTTGCCCATGGGAACGTATGATTGAGAACCCGAAGAGAGCAGGTTCAAATTTCGGAGTTAGGGGAAATTTATTAATGCTCAGTATTAATCCCCCACCCTCTCTCCTGGCCAGGGAAACCCTGTATAGCCTAAAAGGCGAGGAAGGGGAAGAAAAAGAAAAAAAATATATATATATATATATATATATATATATATATATATATATATATATATATATATATATAAAGTGAAAGTAAAAAAGTATTAATATGCAACTTTTACTTAATTAATTTTTTGAAAAATATTCTTATCATAGGTGATGCCATGGTGCTTTTGAGATCGGTAGGAGCTGCAGAATATGCTAATAGTTGTGGGAAATTAGAAGAATTTTGTAATGAGCACAAAATCAGGCTGAAAGGAATTATTGAAGCCCGTAAAATTAGAATCCAACTGACTAATGAAATAAACCTTTTGAATCCAGAATTAAACCTTCCTGTTAATCCCAAATTGAAACCTCCTACTGATACTCAGGTAAACAATAAAACTTGGTGATGAATTTTAATAAATATATTGCAACATAATACTTTGAATAAATTAGAATTTTCACCATTTGTTTTAACTTTTTGTCCTTCTTACAGGCTAGACTCCTCAGACAAATTGTACTGTCTGGAATGCTTGATCAAGTTGCCAGAAAGCTGGATGAGCCACAAGAGTCAACTGTGAAGCAGAGGCCTCTCTATCACACTCCACTACTAGAAGAAGTTGTTCAGGTCCACAGTAGTAGTGTGTTGTACAAAGAGTACCCAGAGTGGATTGTTTACCAAGAAATTTACCAGACCAACAAAGTATATCTTAGAGGTCAGTTAAAAGATGAATGTTTCTTTTATATAGTTTTTTTTAATACATTTGCAAAGTAATACAAAAAAAATGTCTGTCTTATTTTTTGTCTTTGATCCAGTGTAAGTATGATTATATGCAGTTTAGCCAAAAGTATTATGTTAAGTAAAATATTACTTCAACTTACCAATTGTATCTGATGAATTTCTATTATGAATTGTATCTAGAATTTCTTGATTACATTGAAGGGTTATCAAATAAAAAGGTTTCCCTAATATCGCCCATGCTTTAAATGTATTATGAAGAAAAGGCCTAGATGAGATATGCCAAATCTTATGATAGATTTTTCAATAAGATATACTTGTTTGAAACATTTTCTTGTCTTTTCTGTCAATCTCCATTTAAAGTTAAAGTAGTTTATTGGATTTAGTTGAGCTAAACTACTGGGTTGAAATTTGAAGTTGAAAGTTTTTAATAGAATTCGTAACTTTAAAAATGTTATCAATAATTTAACCCTCCGGCAGGCGCACTGCGGCATTTAGACCGCAATCTGATCATTTGTCAAAATATTAGGAATACTAATTGGATCAGTGAGCTGATGGTTCCAGGTATTTGTAGACCGACATGTTCTGACAGTATTAGACGGTCATGCCTGCCGTTTTCCTCAGTAGTTATATTGCAGTAGGTCTGTAAGTGCGGTCCAAACACGGCCGCGCCCCCTTTCGTGTTACAGATTCAGACAACCTCTGCTGAAGTATTTCGTTTTTTACCTCGTCTAATATTGTTTGAATTATTTTTACACATACTATTATTTTTAGTCTTGTTTTACTAAATTAGTATATCGTGAAACTAGCTGCGTATTTGATTATTCCTTTGTTAATATGAGCAACATTTATTATAATAAGCAATTTATTATTATATTATCTCTATACATTATACCACCAATTGTAAGCTGTTGTTTTTGTTTTATTATCTCCAAAGCTATTTAAATTTTGTTTTCTTTTTGCTATCCTTTTCTTTATACAAATTATAATTTTCATTCATTAGAAATAGTTTAAAACTAAAGCTATGAGTAAACAAGAAAAAAAAAGTAATTTATTGCTTATTTTCTAACAAAATGTATAACAAACAAAAATGCTGTCCAAACGCCGCGGTGCGCCCGCTGATGTAACTCAAACAGGCGTGCCTGCCGGAGGGTTAATAAATGGAAATTCAAGAAAAATACATCTTGGTGTAGGCTTTAGCTTAGTTTTTTAGCTCAATGAAAGAATATAATTTCAGAAATTAAGGGGACCATTTAAAAATTGGAAAAAATTAAATAATTTGATAAATCTACTGTTTTTAATTTTTAAATGTCTTATTAGGTATAACTGCAATAGAACCTGAATGGCTTCCAGTGTTTGCAAAATCTTTGTGCAGACTTGGAATGCCGCTGGAGGATCCAGAGCCACGATATGACCCAGTCACTGGTTTGATTTATTGCCATGTAAAAGGAACCTTTGGTAAATATGATTCATTTTAATCAAATAAAATTCAAAATATTTTGTTTTAATACCTAAATGGATATTTTATTGTTTATTTATTTTATATATTACTATATATGACTATTTTATATATTACTATTAAAAATAGGTATTTTTTAATTTTGAAGCAATGTTGCTTCTGTCTACAGCTTAATAAAAATATATCATCTAATATTGACAGGTTCTAGCTAAGGCATGTTCAAACTCTGGAAACTTTTAGACTTGATGATTTCAATGATAATTAATGCAGTAATTGGTTTCTTTATGGAAAATAGAATGAAAATCCTTTTTTCAGGAAGAAGAGGTTGGGAACTGCCTGCTGTTGAAATTGAATTTCCTCCTGTATTGGATAAATATAAATGGTTTGCGAAGTTTCTTTTGGATGGCTCCATTTTTCCTAAGCTGAAAAAATTCACAAAAAGGCTTCTCTCAACACCTAAGACAATGATCAGATCATGGGCAAGGTATCATTTTTATAATATAAAAGCCAACAATAAAGCTATGTAATTAATATTGACTGAACTCTAAAAAATGTGTTCATTATTGCCAAAGGTTACAGCCAAGAACTGAAATTCTTTTAAAGACATTGATTCAAAAAGAAGTTAGTTCAAGAGATAAGTTGTTAAAAATTTGGGAAACAGAACCAACTTGTGAGTATTATAATTATATATTAATTTAATAACTAGCTTAACAATGCTTTCCTGTGGCTTAGCCTAATATTACATTTTAGGGAAGTAAATCAAGTAAATATCAGGAGAGATTTACCGAGGCACATATATAAGTGCCTTCTTTGAATATATATATATTCCCTACTGAAATGAATAAAGATTACCTGTGAACTAGGTTTTATTCAACACAATGAAACATAATGAAATTGATAAATAGATTTTTAAATAAAGTACAAACATGTGATATAAAAATATCGATAAGTTCATATCATTCACCACACGTTGGATTTTATGAAGTAATATAGTCTTTTAAGTAAGCTGGTGGTCGTTTTGTCCTCGAGCTGACTCGTAGTGGTGGATTTTCTTTCGCTGTGTTGTTCCCATCTTCTCCGTGGTTGTGATTCAACTGACTAGGGCCGGAGAGATCATGTGCTTCATCAGGAGGTCTTACTTCAGGCTCAGGCAAGACTTGTTGATCCGCTTCCCTTTCCGTAGGTTCCAGTTGAAAATAATCCACTACTTCATCACATACTACAGCAGGGTTTTTATAACTCCCTACAGGTGCCAGGTGTTTTATTGATACCGTGGTTTCCCTTCCATCAGGTTAGCGAATGTGGGCATAGTCGGCGTTTGTGTCTAAAAGCATAACCTCCTCCACCAGTGGGTCCGTTTTAGTCTGCCGTATGAATTGCTTCAAAAATACTGGTCCTGGATTCATGAGCCATGCGGGAAGTGATTCCCCATTGCCAGTACGTCTAGGATGTTTGAACATTCGTTCATGCGGGGTCTCATTGGTAGCTGTACACAAGAGGGAGCGTACTGAATGTAGAGCTTCAGGCAAAACTGAGTCCCACTTTGTAATCGGTAAGTGTTTTGACTTAAGAGCGAGTAATATTGTTTTCCAAAGAATGCCATTATATCTTTCGACTTGACCGTTACCTTGCTGATTATAAGGCGTAGATCTACTTGATGCCACTCCATTAGAAACCAAGAATTCTTTCAATTCTCGAGATACAAACGAAGTCCCTCTGTCCGAATGGGTGAATGCTGGGGCACCAAACAAGAAGAATAGCTGCGTGAGGGCCATAATAACAGACGCCGAAGTCATGTCGCGACTAGGGAAGGCAAAAGGGAATCTCGAGTATTCGTCTATTATCACCAATAAATATTTGTTACCGTTCGAATTCGGAAGAGGGCCCTTGAAATCAATATTTAGGCGCTCGAAAGGAGCAGTCGATTTGATAAGTGTTCCTTTGTGCTTCAAGAACCGAGGCTTTATTTCAGCACAGGCATCACATGTTGAGGTAATTCTTTTGATCATTTCAATCAGGGAAAACGGTAAATTTTTGCTACGTACCCAGTGATACATTCTTGTGATTCCCGGGTGACATAAAGAAATATGTAATTTCCGAAGGCGGTTGTCAGAGTCATCAATGCTTGAACAAATCCGGGATAGCGCATCTGCTGCTGCATTCTCTTTCCCAGGCCTATAAACAATATCATAATGAAAACAAGACAGTTCTAAGCGCCATCTCAATTTTTTTTAATTTTTTATTTCCATTATGATTGGAATCAAACATAAATGCCACCGAACGTTGATCCGTTATAAGATGAAAATGTCTCCCTAGGAGATTGCATCGCCATTTTCGAATAGCTTCTACTATTGCATAAGCCTCTTTTTCTACTGAAGAGTGCTTCTGTTCAGGGCCCAATAAAACTCTGGAAAAGAAAGCAACGGGACGACCGTCTTGAGTAAGAGTTGCAGCAATAGCATCGTCTGAAGCGTCAGTTTCGACAGTAAATGGGGCATCGTCTGCGATAGGAGTCAATGAGGCGTTTTGTATTTCTAATTTGAGATTTTGAAAAGCATCAAGAGCAACTTGGGACATGGGAAATGTACAGCGACTTAGGGGCAGTATTTTTCTGGAGAAGTCTTTAATGTAAGTGGCATAGTGAGCGAACATGCCAACAGCTCTCTTCAATGATGAAGCGTCCATTGGAGGTCGGAGATCTTGGAGTGGTTTTAGCCTTTCAGGATCAGGTTTAATCACCTTGTTGCTTATTGAGTAACCTAAAAGTTTAATTGATCTCAAAGAAAACATACTTTTTTCATTATTCAGCGTCAAATTGTACTTTTGAGCAGTATTCATGAATCTTTTCAGATTATAGTCATGCTCTCTTTGATCTCTTCCACAAACAGTGACATCATCGATGTATGCAAAGGTATCTTTCAAACCTTCATAACGAATTATTTGGTCCATCACTCTCTGAAAAGCAGCTACACCGTTAGTTACCCCAAAAGGAATTCTTTTAAACTGGAAGAGTTGCCCATAAGCCTCAAAAGCAGTGTTCGGCTTATCTTCGCATTTAATTGGGATTTGATGGTATGCATTACGTAAATCGATAGTACTAAAAACTTTGTATTGTGTAACCTTGTTAACTAAATACTCTATTCGCGGAAGAGGATATGCATCCAAGAAGGTGTAACGATTTATTGTGCGAGAGTAATCGATCACCATGCGTTGTTTATGATTACTACTAGAGATAACGAGAATCTGAGCCCTCCAAGGAGATATGCTAGGCTCAATTACATCTTCAGTTAGGAGGCGCTCTATTTCAGCTTCTATGAATTGAGAGTCAGAAGTGGTTTGTTTGCGCGACTTTATTGCAATTGGTTTACAATCTGGAGACAGGTTTTCAAAGAGTGATGCGGGACGAACGTTTGCTATAGCAAAACCGCATACTATCAGAGTTTCTTTAAGGCCTCCAAAGGATAAGTTCACATTTCCATGTTGTTGAAGTATATCATGGCCAATTATTACATCGGTGCATAAGTCAGGGAGGACAGACAAATGAACACCTTTGTAATGGTGACCCAACATAGTAATGTCAACTACGCATTGGCCTGAAGTTTTTGAACATAGAGATGTAGATGCCATTGATATTTTTTCTAGAAGAGGTATAATCTTTAGATTTAACAAAAACGCAGATTTTTCACTAATGAAACTGATGGTGCTCCCAGTATCGATTAAAACACGTACTTCCGACCCATTGACAACAGCTTTAGTCGTCGCCTTATTCAAACTACGCTCGACAGAGCCACAAACGTTGCTTGCTACAATAGTAGCAGAAGTTCTATTCTGTGCTTTGACAGACCGGCAAACCTTCGCATAATGCCCTCTTTTAGAACACCGATTACAGGTAGTATTCCTAGCAGGACATTTACTGCGAAAGTGTCGACTGAAGCCACAGAAATAACATTTGCCTGATGTGGCTGCTAAGGTTACATTTTGTTCGCTAATGTTATCACTATTAGCTCCCAAAGCCTCTCCAATTTCAGTAGTTTTGCAATCAGGAATTGCATTAAGGGAATCTATAGGATTATGATAAGAAGTAGCTTGGACTTGAGCTGATTCGAGAGATCGAGCTAGATCATGAGCTTCCCTTAAAGTTAGGGTTGTACTCTCCAGTAATCGTTGGCGGATGAATTGAGACTGCAGTCCACTAATAAATAAATCTCGAATGAGATCATTACAATTAGTTTCTGCTGAGACTGCTTGGCAGTTGCAATTTTTACCTAGAAGTCTAAGGGCCTCTATGTATTGGTCCACCGTTTCGTTGGGCTGCTGCGAACGGGAATTGAGTTTATAGCGGGCAAATATTTCATTGATGGGTTTCACATAGAGTCCCTTCAAAATTTCTATAGCCTCTGAATAAGTATTAGCGTGACTTACGTGTTGGTAAACTTCCGGAGCTATAAAATTGAATAGCAGTTTCAACTTGTCCTCTTCTTCAGCTTTAGCAGCGGCGAGGAAGTTTTGAAAATTGTTGTACCAATGTACCCAATGTTTATCGGCAGAAATGGAGTTCGGATCTACATCGAATCGGTCAGTAACCGTTCATTACTAATAACCGGTAACCGCTCCATTATTCGTTTTTTTTTTTTATATTGTGTCGAATAAATTGAAATGAATAAAGATTACCTGTGAATTAGGTTTTATTCAACACAATGAAACGTAATGAAATTGATAAATAGATTTTTAAATAAAGTACAAACATGGATATAAAAATATCGATAAGTTCATATCACCTACTTTTTGAGTTTTTATGTAAGAAACATAACAATATACGACATAACATTACTGATTTTCCAATGTCACAGATTTATTTTTCATTTTGTCGCAAATGAAGAAAACATCATTTTGAGAAAAATTAATTGGAAACGAAATTCTATTCTTTATAACATTTTTTCCATTAAGGAAATTGATATAAAAAGTAGAGACCGATGCAATGTTATCTAAAACTTCATCAAATCAAAAAGTCAACATCTGCTACTTTATTAGTTTTGACCTAACAAACATTCGTTCATTTTTATATACAGGAGAATCTCGATAATTCATATTGTCACAGGACCAAAGATAAAATAGAAATCATCGAGACTTCAAATAAGAGGGAATAAAAAATACAAACTAAAAAAATTATTTATTACTATTCACATACAAAGAATGTAGGTCAAACATTAAAATTTTACTTTTTAACAAATCAGTTATTTTCTTTGGATGTAATCCTTAAAGTCATTTTCTGCCTTTAGCTTTGTCCAGTGTATTTTAAGCAGGGTATACTCTTCTAAATCCACTTTAAAATGTGTTCTCAAACTTTAACTTTGATTTACTCAAAATGGGAAACTTTGATTTTACTCTTGGATAACTGGTTCCACTTTAGAACCAAACATCGTGTATTTGGATGAAATCAATTATTTGATCAAATAATCACTTCAGAAATAAATATCTCATAAATAATATCCAAATAAAAAGACAAATTAAATTATTTAAGAAATAATTTTTTACTACTGAATGATTTATTTTGCAAATGTTATTTTAAATAAATTATGACAAGGTCTACTTGGCATAAGCCATCTTCCACTTTAAACTCATTGGATATGTGAGGGTGAGCTTTCACTCAGCATTTAAGAGCCATTTTTATCAGTATAAAAAGGTTTTTTGGCATGTGTGACTCATTTAATTCAGCCAGCAGTTGTTTCTTATCAATACTGTCGTAAACCTGCTTGAAGTCTTTGAAGCTTTGTTACATTCATAAGACTTATGCAGGGTTTCCACGAGTGGAAACACTAGCCCTTCAGCACAAGGCTGTTGACAGAACTTTGTATGCAGTATTTAGCTCTTTAATAACCAAAGTGAGTTGGTCCTCTTTTTTTAAAATAGGGCAAATAATTGTTTCTGATAGTTCTCTCGGTATCTTTTCATCCGTCCATACATTCCATATTATGTGGTACAATATTTCCCAAAGATCTCCTCCACAATAATTAAGAATTTTAATAGGAAGGCCACTAATGCCTTCGGCATTAGTATTTTTAAGCTCCATGATGGTTTTATGACTACTTTTCTGTCTGGCGTTTAATTCAGCATCCTCTATTCCATCTCTGTTTCCATCTTCCAAGTTGGCTCACATGGAACAAAGCCTTTTAAATCATTTTGGTAATATTGAGCCTATCTTTCAATAATAATGGGTTTCCTTCTTCATCCATGTCATAGTTCAGGTGAGATTTGAAACCAGATCAAATGTTCTTCGTACCTTTGAAAATTTTTTGCTCTCTACTTTCTCACATGTTCCAGATTTCTTCTATTCTTTTGTTTTCCGTGGCTCTTTTTTTTTTCTTTTTATTAAGGTTCTTTACTTTTGCTCTCACTTTTAGATATTCTTCATATATTTTCTGGTACTGGTCGGGAGTAGTTTTTTCTTGGCAACATGTTCTAATATAAAATTAAATTAGCAAACTTTTAATGTTATTTTGCTATATTTGTTCCTGTTTTATTAGTAGTTATACCTTGTTATGAAATTATCTTTGATACTCAACTAATTGTAACACTTATGTGGGTTAGCAATTTTTAATTTAACGAAAATAACAGTATTCAATGCCTCTCAAATTATGAGATCTCAAATACTGAAACAAACAATTAAAAAGGTTACAAAAATTATCACTTCGTAACACAGAGATAATCATATGACTTGCGCTTCAGAACAAAAGTAACTGTCCAGTCCATCTTTCCTTATATATAGTCGTAAGGAGAAGAGTCAAGACACTCCTGGAATGGCGTAGTTGGTTCTCGAACATCCTAGTCACAAACACATGCTACGACTTTTTTTTCCAACTGTTAGTTCGTTCCTACGAAAGGTCTAGGACTTTTAAACCATTTGTGTTTTTTTTTTTAACGTTACAATATTTATGTTGTTTTAACTTATTTATTTATCTTAATGAAATCTAAATTCTTTACTAATAAATTATAATGAACATTCAAAATTAGTGTCCATTAGTATTTGTTACTTTTTTAAAAACTTAACTGTATACTAAACTGTTATTTATATTCGTTTTATATTTATATACATTTGTGAGTATATTTATTTTATATGTTTATTACATATTTATTTATTTTATCTTTTTTTATTGTTTTAAAATATTATTTTTGGTCTCTTGAGCTGTTAAATTTTTTTTTTTTTTTTTTACATAGATTTACTCGAAGTTTATCAAAAATGGTTACCAGAAACAGAGCATAATGAGACTTCAGTGATGTGGCCTCCTATTGATTAACTTTTCTTAAACTATATTATATTTAGGAAGCTGTTATTCGTGATAGATAATCACCTTATGTAAATATATGTACAGATATATTAAAATTGTGATAGAGGTGTTATCATGCAATTCAATTACATAATATGTAATTATTTCAAAATATTTAATTTATTTTAAATGAAAATATTGTATATATTTTTTTTTAAATATGTATATATATACTCAGTATTTTCTATTGTGAATTAAAAAATGTAGAAATTTAATAAACATATTAGATATCTTTTTTTTTTTTTCTGTTTTATTAAAATTTGTTAAACTAAATTTGGAGTGAATGGGTCTGGTATAATTATTGCGAATCCCTTTTAAGAAAATACAAAAGATAGAGGAATGTATGATAATAAAGAAGTATTGCAAAAAACAATTAGTTAAATTTCTAAATTAACCCCAAACTTATATTGAAATTGGTTCTTTGCGCTGAAAAGAAGTTCTTCATTTCCCACTGAAAAAAATGCTGTTGACTTTGTATTGCATTGGAAAAAAAGGAATTATACTTATAAGGAATATTACTACAGTGAGAGAAGAGTGTGCTGCTTCACTTCTCTCTTAGGTAGACCAATGTGTGAAATTCTGACGATAGTCCTAGTGGAATAAATATGGGATAGTCAAGTTGGGAAAAAAAATTGATATCTGTCATTCCAGTGAATAAGTGATTTTGTCGAATTTACTTGCTTTCCAGGGCACGACTTCGTTCAGCATTGATATAACATCAGGTTTTCATTATCAAGCATTGAAATTTCTTCAAAACATTGACTACCTTTATTGGCCATTAAAACCAACTTAATAGATCTTAATCAGTAATAAGATTTTAGAGTTGACTAATTGTTCACCAATAGATTATAACGGGTTTAACACAAATTATAATAACTATAGTTGAAATGAAGACCTGACTTATACACACTCTCTACGAAGAAACCGCCTCCATGCCTTTTTAGCCACTTAACCCATTTTGGGCTAAATTCAACTTAACCACTTAATCGCTGGGATGGCAGATATATTACATTTCCATAAGCAATTATGCCGTTTTGAAAAAAATACGTCAGCAATATTTTTTTTTTTTAAATTAAGAAAAAAACGAAGAAAAGTTTTAAGTGTTTAAAGATACTTTAGCGATGTTTTTAAAGATATTATGGAGAAAAGATGGTGTCGGAGATCTGAAACTTGGATGGTAGGGGTTTCTTGTGAGAACGTACAGTTGTGTAAGTCAGTAGACATTTATTGCTCTGGGGCTTGGCACTTTTACCTATCTTAATCAGACAGAGCCTTGTTGTGTCTTTACCAGTTCAATATAATTCATTTATAAGTCATCAGATCTCAAAGTATTTTTAATTAATTTAATGTTTAATTTTTAATTAAATTCTCATTGAAAGCTGTTTAAACTTTTCCATGGATTACCGTAAGTATTAATTTGGATTTTATACCTGATGGAGGAAGCAATTAATTGAAACAAGTACAGTTTCAAATTAAGCTACTGCAGCGAGATAGTTTGAATTTATTATTTCAGCAACGGGTTAAAGAATCAATGCAGGTAGCAGAGCCAGAGAATTTTATGATTTTACCACGATTGCTTTATAGAAGACTGCTTCTATAAACTATTCAGAGGTCTTGGTGAAAAAAAAAAAGTATAAAAGGAAAAAAAGTGGTTAACAAAAGACATCATAAGGGCAGAGAGGACCTAACAAGCATTTCTTTAATTGCTTAGTTCAAAAAATGAGGAAGACAGGGAAATTTATGAGGTAGAAAAAGAAAGATTAAATAAATTACCAAGCATAAATTAAAAAGTGGAAAAAATGAAATCTGGGAAACACACGTGCTAGAATTAGCACTAAATTAGGTGTTGGAAGGGTAATAGAGGAATATTCTGTATTAAAGTGAAAGAGAAAATGAGTAAAACAGAATGCTTCCCTGAATTTAATACAAATGATTGACTGGCCAATTATGATGTCACTAGGCATCATCACCAAAGAAGAATCGGAATCAGACAATTAACAACTTAAGAATGTAAAATCTGAGGTTAAAAGGGCCAAACTGCTTAAATATGGCAGTAATGAAGTTGCAAAGCTGGTCACTGACCTTATTCATAAACTTGAAGAAGACAATGTACTGCAAGCAAGATACCTCACTTCTCAATTCCCTAAAGAAGAAATAAAAGGTAATGACAGAACCTTCTATTTGACAAAACCAATTATGAAGCTACTGGGCAGAGTGAAAAATTAAATTAAAAGCAGAATATATTCAGAGAAATGTGAGTTTACAGAGCAGAAAACCTCCACATACTTTTAACCGCAGACAAGTTTTTTTTTTTTTTTTTTTTGTTGGTCCTCCCCTTCCTCGCCATTTAGGCTATACGGGGTTTCCCGGGCCAGGGGAGAGGGTGGGGGATTAATGCCGAGTATTATTAAATTTCCCCTGGCTCCGGGTTTTGAACTTGCTATCTTCTGGTTCTCAAATCATCTGTCTGGTTGTCAGTGGCAACGCGTATTTTCTAACACGTTTAGCCACTCGGCCATCCGCCACCAGACAAGTACTTATAAAACAAGCAGGTTTACAGACCTGGGATAATGATCCTCAGAAATTACCTTGGAAATAGCAGGTATAAGCAATGAAGATTGTCCCTCACAACAAAGTGAGGGTGACCTGATGCTTTTATTAACTTGGCATTAATCCCTTCAACCCTGGCCCAGGACAAAGCACCATGTATCCAAAAACACAAGATAAGGCAAATATGAAAAAAAGTATCAGCAATGATATTATACACACAACAAAGGAAATTTATATAATTAATAAGTGCCAAATAAAAATAAAATATAAAGTTTCCTATCCCAAGGGTGATTGAGGAAAGTGATGTGGCTGAAAAGGATAAAGTGTTGGAATACGTTTGGTCCCTGACAACCAATGATAAACTGAAATTATGAAGCTCCTGAGTGCCGGTGGTTTTATCACAACTAGTCATTTATTCCCACCATCATGCTGACAAAGGAATGCCCTGTATAGCCACAGAGAATAAGAAGCAGAAAAATAAAAAAAAAAGTTCTCAATCACAAGATTTTCAGAGTCGTGAAGACCTTCTACAGGTAAACTTATTATTCAAAATATTAATTGATGCTTGGCTAAAAAATTTGACATATATATGTATGGCCTAATCAATAGCTTACACATACACTGATGACCAGGTGATTGTCACACATATTTAATTAAAATTATTTCACTAATAAAAAATGGGGACTAAATTTTAAGGACACTTCAAACTTAGAAAACCCTTATTAAAAAAAAATTAACATATGGGGCCCCTCAAGAGTTTTATTTGGTATTCAATTTAGGTCCGTCTTGCCATCCTGATCATTTAGGAAAATGTCATTACTTGATGATGGTGATTTCAATTATTTCTCTTAAGTCAACTCAGTGCACAATTTTCCGTTTTTTCAAGGTCTTTACTTCATTAACCTACCTTAATCAAAGTCCTGTTAAATTTATAAAAAGACTTATTCTGGAATTGAGCTGATCTTCGTAGCGTGTCATACTCAAAGTTGAGTAACACCAAATACGTTATTTGGAAAATCATTTGAAATCTTGAATTGAAAGCACATTCTTATGCGCATACATTAATAAGCATTTAAATGTATACCTCAGATTGAAAGATTATTCTGGAATGATAAAGAAATGTTAAGTTCAATCTACTGTAGAGGTGTCCTTAGCAATCCTATAAGTATTCCTTCAATGTAAGAGATCCATGATTGTATTATGTTAATTAATATACAGGGTGTCCAAAAAAAGTGTTCGGGGTTTGAAAGTTGAATAAAATCGCAAATATAGAATATCAAGTAGGATGTTTACGTTTTATTTAAACACAATGAACTGGAAATTTATTTAGAAAAAACAATATTGTCTAGGTGTCCACCATAACGCTGTTGGCACTCCTCGAATCTCAAACGCAGATTTCTAAAACCGTGTTGACACATTGTTCCTGAGATTGCCGTCATTTCTGTTCTGGTATTTTGCTTCAATTGCGTTAGATTCGTCGGTTTCTTTTCGTATACCCTACTTTTAAGGTATCCCCACAGAAAGAAGTCAAGAGGACTGAGATCGGGACTCCTGAGAGGCCAGCTAATGGTACATCTACGAGAAATCATTTTGTTTTGGAATAATTCGTTTACCATAGCAATTGATAAGTCTGAAGTATGGCAAGTGGCCCCGTCTTGCTGAAACCATGTTCTAGAGTTATATCCTCACACCTTCAGTCATCCTCACCCCACCCTTTTATAACAGCATCTCAAAACAAAAACCCGAATACTCTTTCTGGACACCCTGTATTTTTTTAATTTATCAAATTTTCACAATTAATGCTAGAAAAAAGTTCACAGCAAAGAAATCTTTGCTGATATATAAATATTTTATGATACTTACAGGACTTAATTATAAGCATTGTATCATTGAAGGTTAGTAATGATATATTATGATTGTTGTGGGAAAAAGAGAATTAGCCAAGGATGTCAAGATCCACATATAGTTATGACTGTCTACCACCTCATACTCTGGTATGGAGTTGAGAGTTGGGTACTGATGGACAGACAGGAGATCCGAATCACTGCTGCACGGATGAAGTTCCTACAACTGCCGAAAAAAACAAGGGGAGATCACATCCGCAATGAAGGATTTGTCAGGAACTTGAGGTGGCCCATTGAAAGAGCTCCTACAAACCTGCCAGCTAAAGTGTACCGGTCATGTTTTCAGGAAGGAGGACGACAGAGTTCCTCTCGAAACCATGGAATATGTCCCAGATGGTAGAAGACCTTGAGGGCGTCCAAGAATGTTGAATCTTGATTTTTCATCGATTGGCTTTGCAGAGTGAGGGGGAAGGATCTCCGACAAGCCAAAAACCTAGCGAGAAACAGGAAGGAATGGTATTCCTGGCTAAATGCTACACTACGCTGAAAGGCATTAAAAGGGGAAGCACCAGAAAATAATAAGGATTTTCACAATTAAATACTAGAAAAAAGTTCACAGCAAATTAATCTTTAAGATGGGATGAATCTATTTACCTGATTTATAAATATTTTATCATACTTACAAGGACTTAAATATAAGGATTGTATCATTGAAGGTTAGTAATGTTATATTATGATTGTTTTTATTTTGGATTAGTATATATATTTACAAATATTTCTAAATTTGTTTTAAATTGCAATAACAATTTTATAACAGGTGTATGTCTTACATATCTCTTCTTCATTAAGTATTTTTAATGAAAATTACTTATTTTAAAATATGTACAAGTTGAACCTGTACTAAGTATTGTAATTTTTTCCCAAATAGATTCTCAATTTATAAATTTTGTCATCACACATTTAACCCTTTCAAATATTACAATAAAATTGTTTTCCTATTAAACTTCATCCTAAAAAAATTAAAAAATATCACTCGACAATACCCCACCTTAAATGCAGCCAACTTGGACTGACAATAGGAAGATGCCTTCCAGATTTTACTATATTTTTATTTGATTGGCTATTGTATATTTGGACTGTAATACAGTTCTTATGGACGGTCTATTACTATAAACAGGACATTGTAATAAATACAATACTTGTACTATGTTGACATTTTGGTTTGGTAATTAATTTAGATTTTATTTTACACTGTTGTATTAAAAAATAATTATATTCTGCCTAATTTTTTAATTAAATATATTTATTTGTTTTAAATAATATAACCCAAATGATAAAACGTATGCAATAAAATACTGTGCACCAACCTAAGTTTACATTATATATATTTTTTATTAATCTATAAATTGAACTTCAATACTTTACATAGTACTCCAATTACAGTTATAAACATAAGGCTGTTGCAGCTAGCAATAAAACAATGTCTCAAATTTAATAACCCGCATTTTAACATAATTAGATTTATAAATCTAATAAAAAATAAAAGATTAAATCAATAACTATTCATAAAACAATACATTAAAACATAAATACAGCACTTGGTTCAGAACTGATGGTTAATAATAATGTTAACCTACGTTTAACATCAACTAATCTATCTAAGTTTCTAATCATGTCTAAGCCGTCCTATGAGTGACATTTAAACAAAACGTTACCTTATTTACCCCAGATCTACAATTTAGTTAAATATATTTATCAGTTCAACATAAAAACAAAATTATTATATAAATATAACACCCAATAGGACGGATTGCAACACAATAAACAAGTGCAACATAACACTACAGCCTACATTCGACTCTGTTGCCACTAGGGTTCTTTTAGGAACTGTAAACAGAAACTCCCGTTTCTTAATAACTATTTGACACGTGCTCAATCAAAAGAGAAGGCACAACGTCCCCCAACACCCTTTTAACTGACCATCAGGCAGTATTTCCATTTGTTAATTCATATGAATTTTTAGAATAGAAACATGAAAATTTTATTATAATTTAGATTGAAAAAACGATTAAGCAATCAAATTTCAGTTTCATTAATCAATATTGTGTTCCTTAAAATTGCTGAGGGACTGTCCAAAATGTATAGGAACCACAAATCAATTTTTTGAATCAAGTCAGCAGCATTGAAACAATAATTAAATGAAATAATTAAAAATAATTATGGCATTGATGTCATGTAATAGGTATGGCACTGAGTTTTCACTAAGTTTTAATTTCTTATATTAAATTTTTGATTAAAAATAAGCTCGCAAAAAACATCTTCTAAAACCCTCCCCACGACAAAGTCTTAACCAATGCTATAGAAATTATACAAATCTAACAATTTATAAACACTAATGACTTATCAGTACTACATTAAATGAGTATTTACCATCTTAAACCAATATGGGCACAATTCAAATTATAATCCAAGTGTATAGACATAACTAAATAATTAAATATCTGAAATAATTTAGAGTACCTTTTACAGTACGTAAACTTATACAATTACAGAACATAAAATGACTTAACAATTAAAATAACTGTTAGTACTATGAAAACTATTTTAACTTTTAACCCCAAAGCTTCCTCTCATCATTTAAGCAAGCACCATATTTTTATTTACATTCTGTACAATTAAAATTTAACATTACATAATAGCATTTGATAATGCCATGTTTATATCCAGATTCAACAAATAATTATTTAGCATCTAACAAGCAACTTTCTTTTTGTTTTTTTATTTTTTAAATATATATATAACTAAGTATTGTGTATTCATTTTCCTAAACTAATAATTTACTTGCCACTTTATGCTCACTGGGTGTAAAACTTAACTAATCACTCCGCAAAAAATGAAATATAGCACATTTAAAATATGTATGATTTCTTTATATAACAGTTCCAATGTAGTTTATATACAAATATAAAAGATATTCCTCTTTCTTAATTACTTGGCTTGGGTAGTATAAATTTTATGGATACTAATTATCTAATGAGGTACTTTTCACTAATGTCTTTACAATTTTTTTTTCATTTAAGATATTTGCTATTTATAATAGTTAAAGAATAAATGATTATGTTGATGGGAAATAAATACATTTCCCAATGAAAATCGGTTATGTTGTTTTTTTTTGTTTTGTTTTTTTGTGAAGTGAACCAAGACTGACAGAAGTCAGCTACAAAATAACAAACATATCAGTCTCATTATCACTTCTAGATTCCTAGTTCTTAAGATTCCCTCATATTCTAGGTGGGTCATAATAATTCACACTATCAGCTAAAGTTAATTACATGAAATATAGTATTTGTAAGGCTAAAGTCAAATCAGTCTTTTGCATATTTCATGCCATTGATTTTAGCTGTAATCGAACATATATTCAATAAAAAATAGTCATAAAATTAAAGAATGTTAGTCTTGGTTTAAATTACAGTCGATGGGAATCTCCAGAGCGAGGAAAGATATAGATTTTGTACTTAAGGTAAATAACTAGAGAGCTTTCACAAAAAAATAACAACTATTAATTGTATTACTAATTACTATAATAATATACCTGTATTTGAATTGTACATAAATGCACTTTGAGGTAAGTAGATGTATATACTGCAATTTCTTTTTTAAATATTTGTTAATTTGTTAAAGTACTTGTATTATATAAGGTTTACTATATCAAATGGGCGATTTTGGAAGCATTTGTATAAATATATCGGAAGTTTTTGAGGTGCCTACATTCTAAAAAATAGCGATTATTTAACACACAATGGACGATTGTATTAATTATTATTTACAAGTGTTTACTGTCATCCATTTTGGGAAATATCCTATAAAAGCTCACACTTTATTACTTGCACCATTAATTTCACTATTTTTAATGACACGTACATCAGTACAATTAATGCATAACTAAGGACAACTTAGATCAGTAAGTACATAACTGCAAACAATGGGGGATTCATTATCTGAATTAAACAAATAAATTAAATAATTGAAAAGTATAGCAAAAGGTGTTTTAGGTTTTTTAATTTTTAACTTGGCTATATTTTTGTTGCAAATCAGTATATATTATAAGAATGACGATAATTCCATCTTATAATAAAATAATATGTTCAAACTATAAGCTAAGCGCTAAACTATTTTCTTGTAGCATTAAAAAATTATTTATTAGGTGGTGTATTATCACTTTATTTCAAGGTATTATGCTAAAACTTTATTTTTAAATAATTTATCATATATTATAGAGTTATTAAATTAACAGGTTATATTGCTTTTTTAAATTATTATTAACATAAAATAATTGAACAGAATATACCAATTATCTGTCATTCTCATTTTTCCTAGATTAAATATATATTTATACACATACATCATATTTATATATAATATATATATAAAATTAAAAATAAAATAAAGCTTTGAGTGTTAGAATGCTTTGTACTCAACATCATTTGATTAAGTTTAAAATAATATCCAAGTCTTTAAAGTGTTCAAATTAAGGCATAAATCTAAAAAACGCTTATAAAACTATTAACACCTGAGATTGTCATCTATAGCTCTTGTAGAAAATATAATAAATATATCATCATTAAATTGTAAATATGAGGTAGAGAGCTAATTTTAATATGGCAACAATATATAGAAAATCAACTTATTTAACTTTGTAATAATACCTGAGGTAGATAATGGAATATTTTGTCATTATTACGTCATGAAATTTATAAATAATGACTTTTCTAGAATACATTGCATACTGCGATTTTAAATTCCTGAGGTAGATAAATCTGATCGAATATGAACCTTACTCCTACAGGGTGAACCCGTTTATTGCAACTGTTACAACTGAGGTAGTTAACACTGAAAAATTTTGACTAACAAGGGTGTAAGTCTACTTTTGAAGGTTTGTTAATAGGGCTTTTTATTTTATTTTTTATTTTAATGGAAAATCTATTCCTTATTAATTATATTTTCTTTAGTTTGTTCAACATGTCATTTGCGATTAAAATAAAAATAACTTTACAGAGCTATATAGTTTTTAATTTTTTTTAATTAAGAATACCTCTCAATATCTTAGAATACGAGATTTTGTTTTCAAATAAATGTTTATGTGAGTACCCAATTTTTCTAAAAATATTTATTTCCGAGCACCCTTATTAACAATAATAACGAAATTAGTAAACAATTTATTACAATCAGTTATTATTGAGCGATATTAACTATTTCTACAGGTAAGTGATTTGGGTTCTATCTTTAAATAAGGCTTATAAAGAATAACCAACTATGTGGAATGATTTTGTGTTACTCTGCTTTGATTGGTTCAGGTTCCCGTTCTTCTTCTGAATATTCATCTTCTGGTTCAGAAGATTCTTCCATAGTTCGATCATCCATTATGGCTATTCTCCTCTGCTCTTCAGATACCTTTGCAGCTACTTTAGCTGCCTGTTCAGCAGAGAGGTGTAAATTACTTGAGTTCTCTGCTATAAACTGTAGGTAAGTGTCAAGAATAGCAGAACCTGTAAGAGGTTTTGTATGAGGAGACTGAGGTGGTGGAGAAAGTGGCCTGATATCTACCGAACAAAACCTTGACGCATGATGGCTGTTCATTGTAAGGTCCTCAGGATCATCAGGAGATTTCAATTCAAGTCTTACATCAGGCCTCGGACGAGGAGGACCTGTAGGGGATGATCGTGCCCTCAACTCTGCAGCAGACACCTACAAAATATTTTTATGATAGTAAACTACTGAAAAACATTTTCCAATTACTGATTAGACAAAAAAAAAAAAAAAAAAAAAATTGTTCATTATTTAAAGTTGCATTGAATATAATTATTTTAGCCCATTGCACATTAAATTTGATAAAAATCATGTACAGCCTGCCCAAACGTCAATAAGTGTTAAACAGTGCAAACCTAGATAGACTTGAAAAATGTTTATGGTCTAGATGGAAAAAGGATTTGCATATCCATTGCTAGGGGTCTCCTAAATTCTCCATTTTATTTTAAAAACCCATTTAATAAAAGCCCAAAATGACTTAGACTATTTGTGCTTGTTTGTATTTTAACAAAACAAAGAAAAAGAATATTTTATCTTTCTGCACTGTTCTTTAGGGATTAATATCTAGAACCATTAGGAAACTAGTGCATTTCTACAAAAATAATCTTGTAACATGTAACTAGTTCATTTATAAAAGAATATTTTATCTTTCTGCACTGTTCTTTAGGGAATAATATCTAGAACCATTAGGAAACTAGTACATTTCTACAAAAATAATCTTGTAACATGTAACTAGTTCATTTCACTAGGAAGTTCGACCAAAGTAATTTGTACTTCATGCACTAGACTACCAGGTTCTCTATTCAATGTAAACCAAAAATGGCCAAATCTTTTCTTAATACTATTGGGATGACTGCCCTTTTTGTAGCCTCAATTTTCTACTCAGGCGGGCGCCTAATCATGGTTAATGTTTCATCACCACCAATGGTGGTGTCGCAAAGGTTAAAATGACCAAGCCAATGTTGCTCAGTCCTTTCATTCATAAATGAGCAATACAGGTTAGAAAGAGATACAATAACTGAGTAAACATTTGTTGTGTGAAGAGTTCTCGTTCAGATAAATATGGCTGGTTAAGAATTAAAAATGTAGAATATGACATATAAACAAACATTCCATTGAGAACCGACAAAACTTTTTTGTAATCCTTGAATAAATATAAAACTTAAGTTAAACCTACGTTAAAACCACTGAACTCTTTTGAAATAAATAATTAATTAATATGAAATGAACTATTCAAAGGACCATCTTTCAGTAATCAAATAAAAAAATCCAATGAATATTGATGTAATGTTAAATATTAAAAATCCAGTATTGGAATGTAACATAAAAAATTCAAAGACAACTTCATATGTAACTTTGCAAAGACTTGTGTTGTTTCCTACTAAGTTTCAATCTAGCTGTTAATAGCTGAAGACCAGCAAGAACACAGATAAATTACTTATCATTCAATAAACTATGGAGATGATTTCTAATTATTAAATAATATAAATTTTATCTGACCAATTCTTCCTTTCCTTAATAACAAACACAACTTTTCCATTCAACCTCATTAATTCAATTAGATATGAACAATAAAAAGGTCAGAAACATATTAAGTAATAATGAACTAATAATGCATTAGATGGAGGATAGAACTAGATAACTTTCTTGGTCTGACTAGTTTATGAGAGAAATCAGCTGAGAAGATAGCTACAGTTATAATTTAAAACAATTTTGTATTTACATAAAATAAAAATACAGATATCACAGATAGTAAAAGTTTACTTGTGATAGATTAAACAAGAAAGAAAAATTGTTACCTTGACACCAGCTTTAGCAAGGAGACGAGACGCCAGCTCAGGGTCAAAAGGTGAAGGCATCGGGAGCACGGGGAGATCCTTTGTTGATATCCCTCTGTGCTGCCTACTCATATGTGAGTGAAGAGAGTTTCGAGACTTAGCAACAGTACCGCAGAGGACACATCGATAGCCAGGGCACACAGTATGCTTGTCCTCGAGGTGGGTCCGCAGTGTATGTGCAGACCTATAGATCTTCCCACATTTCGGGCACGGCCTTGGGTCAGTCGCCCTTACTCGCATCATATCCAGTCCCCGCCTTGAAACTGTAATAACAGTTTTCTTCCATCATAAAATAGACTGAAATTGTGTGGCAATATACGAGACCATAGTAGAGTTATATAACTATGATTAATTAGCCAATAGAAAAAAGAAAAAAAAAGTGAGAGGAAATTTTGAAGAATGAAGATATACAAAATTTAGAATTAAGAGCGAACAGGCATCATGTGTGGGAATCATGATTATTTAACATAGGATATTAATAATTGAATACTTCACTGAGGCATTTATTTCAAATAGAAAAACTTATTCTTTAATTAATTTACAAGATGTGGTTAAAACAATTGTTTCAAATAAATGGTAAAGTTGAATAGTAAAAACATCTGAGTTACTAATAATATTTATGTTATTCATATTAATGCGCTAATGGTAGATACATAGTAAGCCTTAAAATGTATTGCAGTAATAAATAATGATCCAAAATATTTTTTAAACTAAAAATAATAGATCACAGAACTTAAATTAAAAACTAAGTATTAAAAAAAATGTTTAAGACATAATCAAGTTAAAAAAAATATGTTTCTATTTACAATAGTTATCTAAAAATAAAACAGTTCTTTTATATTTATTATCTTAAGCTAGCCAAGCTTGGAACTTTAACCTAGTGTAATTAGTCAGAATGGACAAGAGAAACATATTGCTCGTTTTGAAGAGGAGTGCCAAAATGCAATTTTTTTTTTTTTTTTGAAGACTTAAAATCACATCTTCCTCTGAAAAAATACCAGATTTTTAAATCAAATATGAAGCTCAGGAGAGCAGTCAAGGCTGTCTTCCCTTGAGTGAGAAATAGCAGTAACAATCACAATATACCTCTACCATAAAATTTCAGTTTTTTGGATTGAGACACTCTTATTCCTAACGAGTGAATCATGAATTTAAAATGAGTAAAAGACTAAACCAACAATTTAATGATCAATCAATAGAATAAAGGAAATCTTGAAACACAAATTTTTAAATTTCTTGAAAATATACAAATGTTTTGATAACTATTGATCCTCTTGTCTGTTCTTGATAATTTTTACAAAACTGGGACTAGACATTAATTAAGAACTAATAACTCACATAATGCTCAAGTTTAGGTATAATTTCATCACTATCGTTATATTTTAGGGTAAATTAAAATTTTAATCACAATAATGCCAAAAGGCTTATTTAAATATAATTATATACAAATGAAATTTGCAATCATAATAGGACTTATTTAAAATATATAAATATTTATACACATTATTAAAACTGGTAATATTAATGAACAATTTTAAATCCTATAAACATTTTTTAGCTTTAGGATGCTTGAAACATAAAATGTTATGTATTAAGGAACTGATATTCAAGGACTTAAGTGAACTTTAGGAATGAAATAATACTTTTTAAAAGGGAAACCTTGTACCAAAGGAATTATGATTACAATAATCTTTACAATATTTGTTAGAAGATAAAATAGATTGAACTTATAAAAATATAACATAGCTACCCATTAACTTTATTTTAGTCACAGCATGTCTTTAACAAAGATATTATCATTTTTCGTACGACATTGTGGTATTACATGTGTCCATTTAAGACTCTTCATTTTAAGCCATATTTGAGAGTGCTTCTCTCTCATGTGATTTCTTACTGAGTTTGGGTGAGAGAAGAGGCGGGCGCATGAAGGAACAGGACATGCGGGGGAATCACGCGGGTAATGCACATCGATGTGATTGCGTATTGTGAGAAGGTCTGGGCACCTAGCCTCGCACAAAGGGCAACTGTAGCCTTCATCTGTAATACCACGTCAACGAGTCTTATATAGACACATCCAAGACCAAAATACAGGGCATTTACAAATTTAAACAAGTTCATAATATAAAAGTAATGCTATCTTATAAAATAGGAACTGTATTAGTTTATGTAATAATTTAAATATTATGTTAGGTCATACTTACAAATATTTCTATTTATTGTAATATAAAGCATATATCACATAAAAATGCAAATAAGATCCTTTTTTTTTTTTTTTTTTTTTTAAATTTCAATCATTTCTCAACTGAAATAAGATATCATATTTTATAGTGGATAACATAAAGTTATATTTTGTACACAAGAGAGAAATATCCTTTACTGCCAATTAAATAATAGTAGCTACTCAATGAGCTTAAAAACTTATAAAGTTTCTTTAAAATTTTCAGCATTATGACACTACATCTATGAATCAGGAACACTTTTAGATCTTATACATGCAAATTACAAATAAAAATAATATTTATAAAAAAAAAAAAAAAAAAATTAAATACCTCACAATACATTTGCTCTCAATTATCTTAAAGATCATTGATATTCTGAGGAAAAACTAATATATGATACATTGTATATTTTCCACTGAGAATAATGATATAAGTTACTATATACTATGTTTGCTTTCTCTGCCTCACTCCATGTGCTTGAAGTTGATGGTTGATGAGGTAATGCTTAGTTTTGCAATGTTTGTGGCAAATGGAGCAAATATACCAAGAACTCGGAGGCGCATGAACATTGATGATGTGTTGCCTGAGATTTGAGACATTGCTGTATACACGGGAGCAGTGCGGGCAGGTCGGCCGTTCAGGAGGGGGTGGCCCTGGAACACCACCACCCCACTCCATTAGAACATAACAAAGATATTACTTTAGTCATAACTTGTATTCATGTTGAAATAAAAATTCTTGTTTGTTCTTTGTCTAATTCCGTGGGTCTGCAGGAGATGATTGTAAAGGTACTGGCGGGTTTTGAAGTACTTTCCACAGATGTTGCACTGAACCCATGCCCCTGGAGCATGAACATTAGCAATGTGTTGTCTCAGGTTACTCGTGCTTGAATAAATTCTTCCACAATCCCCGCAAAAGGGCTTCTCACCTCCTGGAAACCCATTATTTTTTCACACCACATTTCACTATCCTAATGTTCCACTTTTCTAATTTATTTTGACAGATGATTTTCTCTTTTTTTTTTAACTTTACACTAATGGAGAGATAAAAAACACTTTTTTAAAGCAATAAATATAAAATAAAAATTAAAAAAAATATTAAAAGAAGGGCCAAATTTACAATATCACTTATAGAAAATAATCCTTAATACAATTTATATTTTATTACAGAATTTATTATGGCACAATGAGAATTCACTACATTCATGTCTTGATAACTAATATTTAATTTAATATGATAACAAGGAATCTTATTAATTCCAGTTGAATGAACTGTTAAATCTACAATTAGAATCATTTCCAAAATTCATGAACTGGTTTTGTGCAAAACACTGTCCATTTCCCTGTGACTGTTAAGAAGGGGGCAGTTGATACATGGGTTGATTATATGACTTCCTTTGCCTTATTCCGTGGGTAGCGAGCAAATGAACTTGAAGATACTGCCTAGTTTTGAAGCTTTTGGAGCAGACGTAACAAGTTTCCCACCGCGGAGCAGTGGTGTGGACGTTGGCTATATGCTGCTTCAGGTTGCTGTTGTTGCTATACTCCTTCCCGCACTCAGGGCAGATAGGCTTCACTGGTCGATCAAACCCATCGATCCCTGCATCGCCCACATACCGGCTTTTACTAAACAAATCCCCGCACACCTCTTCTCAAAGAAAGAGCAATCAACATAGAAATTGTTTAATGTTTCTCTTGGATAATTTACCGCCAGCACAGATGTCCTTCAATAATTGCAAGAGATGATGAAACAAATGATTTTGTGATATGATATGCCAATTTTGAGGGGAGGAAAGTTATGCCCAAATTAAAACGTACAATAATTGCTTTTTAAATAAAAAATTCAAAATGTCATATTCAGTCAAAGAAAAACAAGTATATATTTAATTGCTCCTTCTAAAAATTAAAATCTTAATAAATACTAACTTAAAATATTAAATAACACTATTTATAACCTCTTTTAAAAAATAATTAACTAACTTAACCAGCATGCCTTAATAATATAATAAATGTTTCAGAATAAAGTTAAGCTTAGTACTTGAATTTGACTTATTACTGGAGAAATTGTATTGTGACCACTAAAAATGAAAGGTAGATTTCTAATGCAATGTTCCTTCAAGAGATGTTATTTTCCACATAAATTTATAATAAAAAATGTATATTACTAAAATAATTATAATATTGCCGATAGTAAATTGAAACTGAATTTTCAAATTTTGAGTATTTTACAGAAAATGACGGAAATATAGTGCAGTATTCTTCTTAGTTAGGGACAGTTAATATTTCTTTATTTAAATAAATAATTAAGAAAATATTTAACACGGTAAATTTTATTGAATAAAGTGTATGAATTGCCAATTTTTTTTTTTCCGATCAATAAACAGCATAGAGCAGCATCAACAATTCTCTCGGATTTTCTACGTTTTCCCTTCTAAAACGAAATTAAAAAGATTGCAGTTCTTTAAGTTTTGATCTAATTTTATGACAGTTACTACCATTTCTATGGAAACCAATAGTTTCCGCTAAATAATCTGAAAGTAATAATTATTATTTTCTTGCTACATCAATACAAATTCATTTAAATGACCTTCTACCTCTTTGTAAACTAAAATTACCATTTTTCAAATTCTAAGCTTTCCAAAAATATAGTATACATAAAATTGAAATTTTTGCTTTGGGGAAATCATTTTTTCTTTTTTTCTTGATTATTGAATATTTTCATATTTTAAATTTAGCCATTTCTGCTTACTAGGGATAATAATAAGGGACTGTTAATTATTCCAAATAAACAAAATAAATGTTATATAGGAAGATTTTTTCTAAGATCAGATCGTTTCTATGATGATAAAACCTAACTCATATTTAAGAATAATACTTCATTAGGATTAAACACGAGAAGTTTAATCAAAATAGGTAGAACTGTTTTTGAGAAATCGTAAAGAGAGACCCCCTACATATACTAAATTTTGACAAAATCTTAGCTGTCATATCACGGGCATAGACCTACCTCAAATTTCAGTTTCATAAGAAAAGTCGTTTCTAAGCTAGTCTGTTAACATACAGACAGATAGATGTGTGCATACACACACACATAAATCAAGCCTGTGTGGCCATGGTTTCTGTTATTCTAAATTAAATCAGATATCATACTTTTGCATATATAGTAAAAACAGATATCACAATATTAATCCATATCATTGAGATAATACTGTTTTTTCAAACTATTAAAGGTGAAATTTCTTTGAGTTTAAAATAAATTAATGCATTTTACTCTTCAATAAAAAAAAAAAATATATTTTATTTGTTTTTATCCCCCCCCCCAAAAAAAAAATTAATAAAGGACTTTTTTTTCATACATAAAAAACTGAAAATAATGATGCTAATAAATATTTAAGCAGAAATTTATTTATTCTCAATTCAATTAAGGCACTGTTGGTTAATAAATTAAATAAAAAAAGAATGTTTAAAATACAGAGGTATGAATAGTGGTGAATAGCTGAAGATGAGCCTATTGCAATAATTTAAAAAACAATGAAATATGAATAACCTTTTATATTGCAATAGGCTCCTCTGAAACATTTTTGATATCTTGCATACTACTCACCAAAGCTGTTGTCCGGGCCGCTGTTATGCATTCCAGAGGGTCCTGGAAGCAGCCCTGGAAGTCCTGCAAAGTGAGAAATTTATTTTAAAGATAGAAATAATAACTTATTTAAATTTATAATTATATCTGCAGTTGATTTACAAATCATAACTAGATTATATTTGGGTTTGACCAACACTTTTATTTAATATTTTATATTTTAAAAAAAATTAAAATTATAACTGTTTTCGATCCAAGGGCATCACTGTGGACTCTTATGAAGATCCACAAGTTGGATCAAAACGTTGGCTTTCCAATGTCATGAAGGGGGAACGACATAGCGGAAGATAAGTTTTAAAACATATTTAACAAAAAAATTGTTTAATGTAACCTTTTTTACTTTGGAAACTATTTTATATTACAATAAAAATTAATTTCTCATTGGTATTATCGTAATTTTCAATTCCCTATTTACATTTAAAAAACCATGGGATGTGGTACTGAGTACTGCACACTCCTTTAATTGTTACAGCCAATGATGCAGCCCTAACAGTGTTCAGAGACTGGATTTAAAAATGGAGAATATATTTTTAAAACACAAGTTGTAAGATATATACATTTGTACTACATTGTTGATATTACTCTATACAGTTGTACCACTATAACCACAATTTGTCTAGCATTCAATATATACTAAAAATATAATACATGTATTGTATTAACGTTTTGTTAGCAATTGTTGAGGAAGACCATTAGGCCAATATCACACTGTAATGTTTTTTTGTTATTTTCTCTTATTACAGTATCCACTTTAGGGAGACTTCATAGGAGGTCTCCCAACCAACAGTGTATATCCACACCTGATTTAATAGAATAAATAATTATTTTCCATAATTGGACTCAAACAAGGAATGTGTACTCAAAGGGAGTACAATTATTAACCCACTAATTAATATATTATCTGTTAACTACTAAAAATTATTTCAATGGGACAAGCTACAACTACCTTGGAGACCGAGAAGAGCAGCTGGAAAATTAGGTGTTCTTGTAGGGTCCATAATCATACTGTTATTATGGTGGTCCTGGCTGTAGTCTGCTGGCTCAGTTTTTGGCTGAATCAAATCAGCCATTGAATGTGGGCCATTTCCTCTTTCACTAAGACCAGTGTCTGAAGAATTACTTTCTTCACCAGTAGACTGTGCATGAACAGAAGAATCTGAATTTCCTTTAAGCTGAAATTATATAGAATAGTATTATTAATAGATTAAAGATACAAACAGATTGTTATTGAATAAATCATTACACATACAGAAATATTAACACACTCATTCATTTAGCACAAAGAAATAAAGATATTGGACGACCAAAATGATAAATTTTGCATACTTAGCAAAATTTTAGGAGAACAAGTTGGTAATACAAATCAAAGTTTTAACACATCTCAACTGATCAAGATATATTAAATAAGAAATTTATATACATATATATAAAATGGATTCCAGTATAAATTTATACTGTAATATACAAATTACACTATACTATATACTATATACTATATATACAATTTAGAATAAAAGTCAGTCATACCTGATTATTATTGTTCATCGGTATATTATTATGTGTATTCGATTCCAGAGCTTGGGAAAGAAGAGATTCTCTGTTGTTATTTTCTCCATGCAATGTGCTACTATTGTTTGTTTGACTGTTGGCAGGTGATGGCGAAAACCTGGCTACAGGTTGGGAGAGCTCAGAACTCCGGCTTCGTTTAGGCGGAGGTGAATCTCCTTCGCTTTGAGGAATATGAGGGGATCCATGATCATTGTTGTTAACCCATCCTGGGGGAGGTCCTCCCTAAAAAAGTATTATACATAAATTTAAAATGAAATAAGATATTATGAAATTGCAAATATATAAAGATGAAATAAATTATACCTAAACATGACAAGGATTACACATTAGGCTGCTGCAGTTTTAAAAATATAACATGTTACGCTGCTATAGTATATATTTATGATGGGTGATGTATGGTGGTCGGTAATATTCTTAATTATAATATCTTCTTAATTTCATGTAATATTATTATCATTAATAATTATTATTGGTTCGAAATGTTATTGTTGTTTTTTTTTGGGGGGACCCAGTGGCTGAGTGGACTTGAGTCTTGGTGCTTTTCTTTAACAAGTACCTCTTTCTTGGAGGCCTCGTTCTTTTCTTGGACAAGTACCTCCAAGTTCAAGCAATGTTTAAAAGGGGGTAACAGCCTGTAAGTAGCCAACCCTGAGGAGAGTAACGAAAAATTCTAAAATAAAATAATAACATAGGTGATGGGTCTGCTCAAGTGGTGCCAAATTGAAAATGGACCCAAAGGAGAATCTCCAATAGGGTGACAATTGGATAAAACAGGCAAAATCAACATATATTTCCACATTAATTGACAGAAAATTTATCCACCTCACTATTAAGATTTCATTTTCTTTTTTTAGATAAGCCTATACTAATATTTGACACCATTAAAAAAATTTCTTTAATCTTTTAAAATATTGTTTCGTACTATTAGAAGGTTTTAATCCAACCAAAAAATTGAGTTAAATAACTCAAAATCAAGAAACTCAATAAAATGTAATTTAAAAGTGAAAACAAGAAGTTTGTGAACATCATTATCTTAGATGATTGCTAATGAGAATTATTTTTGGTGAAATGAAATAATCTATCAACACATGATAACAGCTATAAGTCAGATTTTCATAACAAAGACAAAGAGAGAAATAATTAAATACTATATATTATAATAAAGTATATATATTATTTAATTAAATGTTATATATATTATATTAAATTATTTTTAAACATCAACATTATATTTTTATTATAGTTTTAACATAATATATGTTTTTGTAAATTTAACAACATCTTTTCCCCCAAAGAAGTAGTAACTCATATCATGATATTGAAATAAAATAAATAATTTTAATTTAATATGAAAACATTAATAATTATGTAAAATACTATGTTGACAATAGAAATTTATTTTCTATATCATTTATTCAAAACGGTAAAAATAATTTAAAGAGCTAAAATAAACAGTATACAAAAACTTAAGTAATTTAAGAATAATTCATCAACAACTAAATATTATATTTTGATAAAACATAAAAGAAGTGATATTTCTTCAAAAATAATGATTCTTAGTCTGAATTTGAAATTTAAACGTTATAAAACATATTGTTTTATAAAACAATATCACATATCTTCTACAATAAACTATAAATAGACATTTAAACCACTGCCCCTATAAAAATTGCCAATTCTTCATATTTAGACTCAAAATGTTTCTGTATCAATATAGACAATTATCCTTTTGAAACAAAGGGTATTATAAATTATTATATTTAACTAATAAAGTTAAACAAAAAAAATGTATGAACAAAAAAAAAAATATATATAATATTTATATAACTAAATATTTTGATAATTAATTATATTCATATTAAATTGTATAAGTATATTATTTATTTTTTTTAGTGCAATTTTTATATGATGAAGTATAATAAATTTCCTTAAGTAAAAAATATAGTTATACAATTATTATTAATACAATTAATAATCAAAATATTTAGGTATATATATATATATATATATATATATATATTTTTTTTCTTTTTTTTTATACATATAAACATTTATGAGTCATGGCAGCAAAAAAAAGCCTCATTTAAAAAAAAACATAAACAATAATAAATATCTGAAAAAAACAATTGTTTTTAATAATACAATATTATGAATGGTGTGTCAAATAAAAATAGAATGATATTTCAGGTTATTCGATAATACATTTACTACTCACAGTAAGGAGTTTCTGTTGTTCTTTCGGCGGAACGTCTGCTAGCCCCCTGATCTGAAGAGTTTGTGCGGTTTTCAGGAAATCACTTAGCTGTTCTTGCCCAATGTGAACCTCTCCATTGTACATGAACCTCAGAAGGGCTTCCATGTCTTGCTCTCTGACATCCCGTAGGATGACAATAGGATGCTGACAAGGATTGGCCTAAGGATAAGGACAATATCAGAATAGTGATGATTTTTATAAAACTTTGAATACATTATATACACACCAGCAAAAATGGTAATAACATAAATAAAAACTTAATTTACAGCACTAAAGTTTAGAATTTAGTTCATGGCTTGAGGTATTAAATAAATCTAAATCTAAAAATAAAAATATTCACATTTCAAATGTTTATAATTAATTAAGTTCATAGACAAAATTATTTTGAGATTTAATATAACAAAAAAAAAAAAAAAAAAAAGAAGATTGATATTAATTATTCCTTTTAAAATAAAAAATTACTCACATTTAGCTAATTAAACTTCACAGAAAAAAATAACTTATAAAAATAATTTGATATCAATGTGAAACATCTAATATAAAACTGTAATATACTTTTTATAATATAATTACACTGTCATCACTGTGATATTTATGAACAGTTTATGATAAATAAATTTAAAAGTTACCTTGAGACTTAAAAAAAATATTTTGAAAGCCCATAGATAAATTTTTTTGTGAAAATTGATTTCATTAAAGAATGCTTTCTAATAATTAATAGATAAATGAGGACTAATAGTTTATCATTTAAATTTTTAAAAGAATTTTTTGTTTAGATTTTAGATGGCTGATCATTTTTCTAGTTGATTCTTTTTAGAATATGAAGCTAAATAATAACTATATTACAAAAAATATCCAAAACTGATTTTTTCCAGAATTATTTTTAATATCATAAATTATTTTTAATAGTAGTTTGCAACCAAAAAGTAGATTGAGGACTTTAAAACACGAATCTTCTTAGTATTTTAGTACCAAGCTTTTGTAATATTTTTAAATGTGAAATATTTAAAATAAACATTTTTGTCTATGATTGTTTAAATAACTACTTAAACTACAATTAACATGTAAATGTGGTTTGTACCTTTAATTAAATTTATTCAGATTTCTAATTGAATATTATTAGATCTTAAGTTTGTCATTATTATACTATAATTTTATTGTACTATGCTATGATTTGGTTCACAAGAAAAAAAATCTTAGTTTCGGTAATCCTCTTCCTAAACATAAAAATATTAATAAAACCATATGATTAATTAAGTAGCAACTTCCTTGGAAGAGAAAAAATAACCCCCTATACTGTAGAAAAAAAAAAAAAAATAACGGAGAAGGAAACAATCAAATGCAATTTTTTTCTATTATATAAAGTGGTATGATAACTTGAAATTTTACTGAAGGTATAATAGCAGTATACTATATGATAAAAGCTACTATACAATATACAATATCACCCAAAATATATTACAGAAATTAAGAAAATGATTCTTTAAAAGGTAGTTTCATAAAATTTATTACTTTTAATTACATGTTATAATACAACACTTCTAAACTTAAAGTTCGTGGGAAATTTCTGGGCAGAGTAAGATTCAATCATGATTTGAATATTATTAAGACTAATACAATTAAATAGAATAAGACAAATTTTACCTTGAGTAATGTGCGAAAATAAGGACTGCAAGCTGATAACACAACTTTATGGGCAGTAAAAGAACAGCCATCACAAGCAAGTGTCACATCAACAAAATCTTCTTGATCTCGCAGATGCCTGAATGAAGAGAGAATACTTGAATGGAAATCATTCCAACGGAGGGAGTATTGCTGTTCTGATCCACCGAGCCCACCCATCACTGCACTTTACACTCGAGATAACACTCAATGAAAAATTTCCAACAAAAATGTTTCACTTAATCTCCTACTAAATGTGCAGAATGCCAAATGAAAATAAATACTGTCACGTGCAGTTTGTAGAATTCATCATTCCAGGCAATCTCGATGTCTTCTGTGATTCTTTGATGCAATCAGTAGAAATGGGAATTTCAAAATAACCATTTTCTGTAAAAAGAAAAAAAATCTATCAAAACGAAACCAATCCTAACTGAAAAGATATTTAAAATTAAATTAAATTTTGAGCTCAAAATATCATGAAAAATGATTCTTTTAAGGGTCAGACCTAGTCTAAGGTTTTGAATTGAAAAAAGGTATAACAAAATATCATAATTTAAAATAAAAGAGTGGTCAAAGTACATTAATTAGAACATCATTTTTGCTGTAACACCAATATAAAATTGCTGAATAGTTGCCAATTTATGGAAACATAAATAACTCCCACAGAATAAATTTGATTACACTTACAAAAAATATATAAATTAAGGGAGTAAAACAAATATATGAAATAAATAAATGCCATTAGATAAATGAGGGTTGAAATTTTCAAAAATAAAATCATAAGAGTGAAAAATAAAATTATTTACAAGTTTGCTATTTTTTTTTATGTTGTTTCAATAATGGTGTAATACTTTAAAAAAAGGAATTATAGCAAATTCGTTTGAACGAGATAAATATAAAAATTAATATTAATATTCTAGAGAAAAATACTTTATTTATTTATTATTACAAAAATATTTACTTTTATTAATTATCAGAGAACATATTGGTATTGACATATATTATTGTTTATGGAAAACATCAAAAGAAGTACTGATTATTTTAGCGAACCGTAGTTATGTCAAATTAAGAAAATATATAAAATAAAAAAGTTTTTGTTAAAGATTGTTCAATTTATGTTGACCTACCGGCAATGTATCAGTATACACTAATAAAAGTTATAAATGAATAATTATGGTTTTCTAGAATTATAAAATGGTTAGCACAATATAAAGGAGGTATTCACTCAGCAGTATTAGATCGCAGCAAAGGGGTAGTTTGGAGAGGGTGACTATCACTACAGGCCGCCCCTTAGGGGAACCTTATCAGAAAACTATCGGCTGTCAATAACTATTACTCACATTTCACTGTCGCCCACTGTGAACAGTCCTCAATATCTGTAGTATCACTAAAATGTCCTTTATTCGATCACAGACGGGTTAAAGTAACCGCTTACCAAGAGCGGACACTGATCTCGAGATGGACCGCGGCTGACTCGAGACGACCATGCTATCCCCCTCCTGACGAGTGGTGGGAGTGGGAGTGAGAGAGAGAGTGAGAAAGAGAGAAAAGGAGGGAGAGAGTGAGTGAGAGAGAGAGAGAGAGCGGCACAGAGAGACTGATAGGACATAGAGCGCTCTTGCGCACACAGAGCCGACTGCCGAACCCGCGGGCCGATTGATGCTCAATACGCTACCCCCCACCACCTCTCCGCCTCCCCCTCCACCCCACCCGCCCAAATTACATTTCCAAATGTCACCCCCTCCTCTTTACTTCTACTCAGTATTTTTATTTACATTTTCTCTCTTCCCTTCTCTTATTTTTACTCATTGAGTCATGCTTCTGACGGCTTTCTAAAAATTTCTTTAGTGGTGTTATTTACCCTTATTAATTAGAAAAAATGAATGTAAACCTACGCAGTTTAATTACTTATTACAACTAAGTAATCTTCGATTAATCGTCACTAAAGTAAAGCCCAAGATATGAAAAGTTATTTTATCATATTATTATTTATTACCTCATACAATTGTTAATCACCTTTAATCTTATATTATTTCTTATAGACTTTTAATATATCACCGCGACTTTCAGTATTGTAGACTGCTATGCTAGCAGGTGACCCGCCATAATTTGTAATATTGCCTTCAGCATAGCGGAAAAATAAGCGTGTCCCCTACAAAAAGCCAAGAATCAGTTGTGATTAACTAAAAAGGTATCAAATTTTTCCCGATCATGGGAGAGAATATATTAAATATTAAAAAAAAATCTTAAACTTCAGGCCATTATCTGGAAAAGTATAGCCAATTAAAGTTTTAGTAAAGATTTTGTTTTATAATCTGTAATTATGAACCACTTCCATGCTTTCAGCATATTTTTTTGCAAATTATTCTACGTTATAATGTTCTTATATTAGACAAGTGTTATTTTTTTTTTTTTATATATACTTTAGTAGATTCAATTGATTGCTATTAAAAGGATAAGGTATATTTCTAATGGTACTCTGCCATGCTGGTACTATTCGCTATAATCGCCAAGTCTTCGGTTTCGGCGATGACAGTTAATCGAAGATTTACTGTATATTAACAATAGCATCCGTTAGATTTTTTCCAGAATGTTTGGAACTCAAGTAATCACCGAATTTTGACCGGCATTTTTACGAACAATTAGCAAAAAATAATCTCGCACAGCAAAAATTTCTAGGCATTTATTCCAGCACTCTCATCGGGATAAACTTTTCACTCTTAAAGTGTCATTGGAGACCATTTTTTTTTCTACAAAACAAAAGATAGAAGAAACACAAAGGTAGTCAGGTACTGAACGAGCATGCAAGACCAAGTCGAAATAATGAAAGTGTTTAAGCCGAAGGCTCTCATTCTCTATTTTGAAAAATCATTAAATAATAATAACAAATAAAATTCGGATTTTAATTTTAATTTCTTTAAATTAAATAAAAATCACTATTTTTTTTTTATTTTCTAGATTTCATTTGGTAGTTGATGAGGTTGAGATGAAAACAAATGCCATATGTAAAATTTAATTTCAGATTTTTTCCAATAGTTTCTAGGATTATTCGAATCAAACCAATATCTCACCAACTTTTTATAACCCCGAAAGCGTTTGTTACGGAAAACAGCTTAGACTCTTCATCAGAATTTAATAAAATAAATTAAAGATTATGAAGAAGAATTAAGCAGGAATATGACATTGTTTAAATTTTAAAGCAGAAAAGAAATAAAAATAAAAACTGACAACTTAATGATTATGAACTGAAGCAGGATAGAGAATTTGTATGATAATCATTATTTTTCAAAAGTCTTATTATTAATTGATAATTTTTGTCGGACATTAATATAATCTAAATACACAGTACACTGCTCATCATTTAGAAGTAAACTTATACACATACATAAAATTTTGTATCTAAGTAGTAGATAGACCGTTGAAAATATTGTTAATAGTACACCCACCAAGACGTCTGATAAATATAATATATTTTCGGTATAATTACATGGAGCTTTCGGCGTCCAGCGCCATATTCATCTAAAAATATAATGAACAACAAATATAAAGACAGTATGAAAAATTTATAAAACTAACACTTTTATATAATATAGTTTGTCATTCTATATAATATTATTTATTATATAGAATGAAAAACTATTTATTAATTAATAAAATTTTATATTCCAAACAATCTCGTCACAGTTCACTTATACGATGTTTTATGCAATTTACAACTATAATAAAATATATTTTGGATTTTCAAGTATCCTAAGATACAAATTTTTGTTAAGGATGTTTCTTAAACTTTTTATTGTTTAAACTTTCATTTTTTCAAACATTTTTTCTTAAGCATAATGACTAGGTTTGAATGCTTTGTGAGTAATTAAGATTCTTATGCGTTGTACGGGGGTCACATCCGTATGATGGAACTGCCTCATGCAATTTTCTTCTGTAATTTCAAGGTAATGATTCTAATTGTGTTTGTCTTAATATTGTAAATCTTAACAACGAAATTAAACATTCAGAAAAAATATGTTTACCTTTGCATCATCACGATTCCATTTCAACCAACACAGATATCATTAATAAATGACTTATACGGCATTTAAAAATATTTACTAGCCTAAGCAACTTGTATCAATGACTTAAATGTCTGGTAAGTTCAGAGTTTTTTCTTAATAATTTCTTTACATTTACCTAATAATCTTAAGCGGAATAAAACAATGGAAAAACTTTCCTATAATTTTTTATCAAAACTGTATAATTAATTATTTTCAGAATAGAATTAGGCCCAGGAAAATATCGATAAATTTCGTTAAAAATGATATGTTTGCTTGGTACCATGTCTCTGCAGTGCAACACCAAATTAACTTTTTTAATTCTACAACTTTTGGGGGGGGGGGGGGCAATTATTTTAAGGGTTATTATTTTTTTTATTTAAGAACTCAAATCCTGGAACAAAACAAACAAAGGAAATATGGAACGATCCGCAACTTAATGTTTAGCAAAGTAAAATTTAAATATAATCTTCCTCCAATAGCGACATTTTTAAGAAAAGGTTACAAAATTTCATGGAAGGTGGAATATTTACGATCAAGAAATATATCCTCGGTATCAATGGCAATACTTAATAATACTTAAAAATGATTTACTATAGATTAGAAGAAAAAAAAAATTAATTTTGGGATTAAAATTTAGGCAAAAGCAAAATAAATCAACTTAACTCAAAACGTCACGTAGGTACTAAAGTGGTTTCACAATGAGCAAAAAACCATTCTTATTATTTACCTATTTAAAAAAATATATTCAGAACATTAAGCTCTAGACCAATTTCATAATTTAAAGATCTGCAAACACAATGGTTAATGTAGTTTATCCCAGTAAGAGAACAAATATCATGATTGGTTAAAGTTTAGTTCACAACTTCTAATTTTGAGGTAATGATATATCATTCCTTGTTTTTCTAAACTGAAATCAACATTAAAATAGATAATATTTACATATGAAACGTGAACGAACAACCTAGCTTCAAAACATTGAATAAAAGAAAACATTCCGAACAAAGGATGTTATGTACCGGAGAAGTCAGTAAATATAGAACAATTTATTGTTAGGAATTCTTCAGCATTTGTGTGAAAACATATGTATGTATTAGGAACGTTGGCTGAGTCATTCTGTATTTATAAAACTTCCTCGCTTTTTAACAGGCTTTCCCAGCCTTGGTTAAGTTGAATATTGAAAGTGTAATATTGAAAAACACATCCTAATTAGTTTTATTAATATTTGGTATGTTTTCCAACCGGTAAGTTTTCAACTGTCCCCGAAACCAATCTACAAGTAATAAAAAAAATCTGGTGCGTGCACGCAACACACAACTTTCACTTACCAACTTACTTAGATTAGAAATTAATGCGTTTTGTTAATTGCTACTTCTCAAATGAACAGAACGGCTTTAATTATGAACAATGGTCTGTCATTAAAGGCGTACTCCGCATGCATGGGCTCAACGATTTTTATGAGTTGACTGAATATTTTTCTTTTTTTTTCTTCTTTATATTTTCTTTATTTTTATCATATCTCATATTTAGCCATTCCTTATTTTTAGACGCAATGAGAGACAGTTAATTTTTCCATATAAACAAAAACAAGTGTACTTTAAAGGAAAACAAAAAAGACCCCTTCCCCATTTAAGCCCCCTCAGAACATTTTAATAACGATAAAGCTTACCTGATATTGAAGAACGCCTTATTTTGATTAAACATGGTGAATTTGATTAAAATCTTTAAAGCCGTTTTTGAGATAGTCGAAAGAAAGGTATAAATTGGAAAACAAGTTACGAAATAAAGTGCCCCCTCCGGTTGACCAATTTTAATGAAATGTTGGCTGTCACATCCTTGGCATATACATACGTCAAATACCCAGTTTGATCAAAATGTTTAAAGCCGTTTTTGAGTAATTAAAAAAAACACATGAAAATGATACAAAATTTATTAAGTAAAGTCCCCCCTCCGGTTTATCAATTTTGATGAAATTTTTACAGTCATATCTCGGGCATATTAATACATCAAATACTTAGTTTAATCAAAATCGAAAAAAACGTAAAAAGTTATTAAATAAAGTACCCCTTTGACCAATTTTGATGAATTTTTTGCTGTCTCATTGCGGGCATATAAATACACTAAATACCTAATTTAAGGTTCGCCCGGTTAATAGTTTTTGAGCTAGTCTGTTCACACACACACACACACACAGACCATTTCGCGGGACTTGGTTATTTCGACTCAGGGGACCCCAAAACGTGTATTTCCGTTGAAAACCGGAAGTCGAAATTTTTCACGATCGCAATACTTCCACTTACTATATATTTCATATATTGGTAAGTGAAAGTAAAAAAAATTAGATATTTACCTGTCAAAGCTGGATTCGAAAACCTGGACGCATAATGCAATATTATGAGCTACGATGTGCTTCGGCTGTCCCTTAAACTTTACAAAACAAACAGCTTTATCTTGATGTGAATAATTATGAGCCCCAATTAGTTCAACGTAAAAATGTCATTAAAAAAAAAAAAATGTTACTTGTACATTATGGTTCAACAAACAATGAGATATGAAAGTTCCATTCATTCAATATTTCTTGAATAAATAAAAAAATAAAAAAATAAAAAAATTAATAGATCTATACATTTTTATATTCCATTTAATTTTGAACCATATTTACCACACAATTCGAGTGTGTATATTTGGCGTTGAAGGCCAACGAAAATATGATTAATTTTTAATTAAACTTGCAAATCGAGTTGCAAACTAAATTTAATATGTTCTCTTTATTCTGACTCACTCTTTAATATACCTCTTAAAATTAATTAATATCTTCGTTACTTATTAAAGTTTTCTTTATTATTTTATTGTTATATTTTTGATTTTAAGTTTATTTTTTATGATCTTTATCATGCTTATTCAAATGCATTTTTTTTTCTTAATTGGTACAATAAACTCCTTATTATCTGCAGAATTGGTTGACGCGCATTTATTCTTATTCTGAAAGTACCTAGTTTGAATTAGCAAAGTAAAAACCGGTTAATCCCTGAACGTTTTACACTTTACATGCTTGAAGCATTAAATATGTGTACAGCTTGCTTAATAAGGCTTTGCTAAAGGTATTCATCGCCAAGCTGGTTTACGCTCTATAACCCAACAAAATTCTATAAAGCAATGCATAACGTATCACAACATATCTCGAAGGTTTGTATTTGAAAATTGATTTCTTATGTTTTCTTTTTCGACCCACTATATGTTATACTTGGTTTGAGAATTTAAACATTCTTTTGAAAATTAGTTTTAAGCAGATTTACCTCAATACATAGTTCTTGCGTTTCAACTTCTTCCCTCGCGCTCTCATACATTAAAAGCTTCCATACTTCGGCCGATTTCGAAGTTACATACCCTCCCAAATCTCCGTAACCGTAACACTCCGTAACCGCGCTTGCTATTGAGACCGAAGTACACCTATCATACATTAGAAGCACCAGCGGACTTTAAACATTTAAGAAGTGTATTTAAAGGATTATAAACTTTTTTTTTATTTTTTATAAACCTTACTAGAGCTTATTAAGAGAGAGAAAAAAAAAAAAAATGATTTCCAATCGGATCCAATAATGTTGACGATTTTCCAACGAATTTATAGCGGAATTGTTCCTTTAAGTAGTATCGATAACATCTTGTTAACAATATTATATTTTTGATTATAATATCAAGACTACGTACCAATATGGATTTATACGCATAGGTACTATAATGAGGAACAGAGAAAAAATAATACGTCAGTGTTCAGCTTTAGTAAAATATCATTGTAACACGTGCCACTAGAACATATAATCAGTGGCGGATCCAGGGGAGGTGCGCGGGGGTCGCCCCCCCCCCCCCCTGTGAGGTGAGGACACCAATCAATTATTACTATTTCTGTATAAAAAGGGCTATCTTTAATAATTTTTTAAGCTCCTCAAATGAAAAATGGATTGTATTTAAGCATTAAATAGAAATTTGCTAATTAGAAAAGTGCGCCCCCCCCTCAGAAAATTTCTGGATCCGCTACTGCATATAATAGATATGCATTATCATTATTTATAAATCATTGCAATAATAATGAGAATTTTATTGAAAATGTCACTCACAGAGGAATTATTATTCAAAATGGTGCTTTATCAGTTAATCCATCAACAATTAAATATGTCTCAAAATATGTTCATATCAACAATACCTTTCACTCCAAACATGGTTGCATATTATTCAATTCCCAATTCCAAGAACTGTTACAGTAAACAAATGTGTTTTATGAATATGAATAACAAAGGTACCTACTACATATTTTTTCTGTATTTTTTTTTTAACTTTGAAACCTGTTATACGAAGTTAATATTGTATAGAACGCTTGAGATTTTAATTTCAGAATAAAACTTGAAGTCACTGCCTTTTCAATTCCCGTTTCGTACTTTACGTGGGGTCTCTTGATGAATTCCGTTACATTATACCGGAAATTTTGTAGTCCACTTTTTATGACGCTGGAGAACAAAGCCATTTTTTTTCTTAATCCAACGGCCACCCTTCGTAATTCCCGTCCTTCGAGCAAAAGAGCTCATTTGAAAAGTCTGGTCCAAAAAGATTATACAGGATGGTTTAATGCATTGATCCAAAATGTTTCTACATACTTTGATAACCCTCAGAACACATATCAAGCATTTGGAAAAACACTACCAAAATATAAAAAATTTCGCTTATGCATCTTGTTCCCTGAAATGCTTCTAATCACATCTTTCTCTGAGAAAGTGTTCAGATTTTTAAATCCAATATTTAATGCTGGAAAACAGTTAAGGCAGTCTTCCATAGAGTTGCCAAATAGCAATAATGATCACATTATATTCTTCTGTAAAATTTCATTTTTTTGGATTCAGACAATATTCTTCCAAACGAACGATATAAAAATCCACATTGAAAGTTTTATAATTTGTATGTTTTAAGTTGCTATACCCATGCCATGTTTCTCATACATTTTAATTCTTTAAAATTTAATTTATTGATTTGATATTAGAAACTGACGCAGAATATTTTTAGCCAGACTTTTATATTACAGGATAAAGTATTTTTTAAGGAAGTATTTTATGCAAATCTTCTTTTTATTTTTTACTTAGAGAGATGTAATTTTGTTTGTAAATTATGGTCGGGTTTGATGGCACCTTTTCGAGGGTTATGGATTTTTTTTTTCACAGTGTTTGATGGGCGATTGTATTCATTATTAGTTGAAGCAAAAGGTTCTAGATCGTGTTTTTGGTTTTATTTGTTTTTGTGACTCTGATAAGAATTCTGAAGCTCCACACTATTACTTCACTCAAAAATCGTCTATTAATATCTATGAAAAACTTACTGCCGTTATATGTGAAATAAGAGGCCATGAAACTACTCATATTTTTATTTCACATATTATTTTGAAAATATAGCATCAAAGAATTTAAAGAACTAAAGGAAAAAGTACCCGTGTCTTCCCGGTCTGAAATGGTCATTTTTGTAAAGCTTAAACTACTTGTTTTATCTATACAAATAAAACAACACTACTATAATTAAGCAGAAATAGACGATTTTTGGGTGAAATAGTGTCGAACTTCTGAAGTCACTCAGTGCCACTAACAGGTAGGTATTTGAGGTTGGCATATGACCGCTATGTGACAGCAAAAATTTCATCAGTATTGGGTAAACGGAGAGGGGACATTATTTCATATGTTTTTACGGTTTTTTTTTTTCTGATTTTCTTAAAACCGGCTAAACGATTTTGATTAAACTCGTCATATTTAATGAGAATCAAGTATTCTTTACTTATTTTATATATATGGTGCTATATAATCCTTAATAATTATATTTTAGTTATAAACTTGAGTTCCATAATAAATTTCTGAATGAAATATGAGGTGACTTTTGCTGAAATCATCGATAATCAATCTTCGTCGGTTCTTGGAAAGGCACTAGAGATTAAAATTCGAAAACTTAGTTCCAATTTTCTACGAACCGTAAATACCCTTTAGGTATAACCTCTATACCCTATATATACCCGTAAATACCCTATATATATATATATATATATATATATATATATATATATATATATAGGGTATTTACGGGTTTATGTAGGGTATAGAGGTTATTCCTATAGGGTATTTACGATTCGTAGAAAATTGGAACTATATATATATAGGGTAGTTACGGGTATATATAGGGTATAGAGGTTATACCTAAAGGGTATTTACGGTTCGTAGAAAATTGAAACTAAGTTTTCGAATTTTAGTCTATATATATATATCCGTAAATAATTCTATAGATTTCCATTCATGATATACTATTTTACAAAAAACGTTTAAAAAAAATCGACTATTAATGCAATGAGGATTTTTTCCAAACAAAAAAAGAGATAATCAATAATGAATCGAATCACTACAAGTTTTGCAATAATTATAATCCTCTATACTTCATGAATAACAATAAACCAAAATAAGTAAATCAATGTGAATAAAGCTATTCTGTGAATTTTCTATACATTGCGTTTACACAGTTATCAGAACATGACGGTTTGTACCCCTTTTAGGTTGGTAAGTGAAAATTGTGGTTACGCGCATCGCACCAGTTGTTTTTTTTAAATTTATTAAAAGTATTATTTTAAAATAAATGTCTGTTTTATTGTAAAACAAAATTATTAATTTCCGTTAAAATCCTGCTGTACTCTCCCTAAATGGAATGAAAAAAATTGCATTCATGTGGGACTAACCATTCTCGCGAAATAGATTTTTCCCCTTATTTTTGCCGTTTTGCCCAGTAACTGTGTGACGTCTTCTGCCAATGGATGTGGGATATATGTTATATTGTTAATAATTGACATTCGAAATAAATATGCAACAAAATAAAAAGATTTATAACGCTACAGTTGAATATGCGTTTCAATGCTTTATTGGAAAATACTGTTTTCGCTCTTCGCTTGATAATAGTAATTAATTTTCACCTGAGAGTGTGCGAAGTCAGATATAGCAGACCCGAGGGTTAATTATAAATAAAATGGACACCCTAGGAAGTGGTGGGGGGGGGGGAGCTACACGATATCGACACAAAACTAATGAAGGCTCGAACTTCATCCCTCTAAGTTGAATTAATTAGAAGCAAAGGAATATCCGGATCCCCCAATGTGCAAACAATTCTTATAAATACCTAATGGCGACTATTGTTACGGGCTTACATTTGTAGGTGAAGGAAGGCAAACGGTTAAATATTGACGAGGGGGGTGGGTACCACCCGGCAACCGGATTTATTAATTAGCACCTTCGTGGGGAAACTTTCCCAGATTAAATGAATAATTACACCCATAGATCAATAAGCTTAGATGTCCCCTATTTACCGGAATTTTTTTTTTTTTTTTTTAACCTCCTCCAGTGGTCAACACTTGTGAATATTGTATTGCAGAGTTGTTGCCGTGGTCAATAAAACGTCGCTGGTGCAGGTTAATAAATTAGTTACGAAACCGCGATTGGAATACTCGGTGTGAAGTGCCAAGCCCTGAATTATCGCAATTCAGGTCAAAGTTGGCCATTTCACCTATCAATATTTTTTTGTGTGCCATCACTTGTCTGCCAGTGAGAATCATTCGCATACCAATGATCTTAAGCCTTTTTTGAGAATAAGTAAGCACACCATATAATAAAGAAGAGAAAATATTATTTTTGCTGTGTAAACTACATGGAAGAAGGTTACCTTCCTCCGGAAGGATAGGAAGAAAATCTACAAAATGATAGCTCAATCATGGGATGCGATCAAGTATCGAGAACTTTATGGCATACCATTAAATGATAAAAAGAAGATTATTGTGTTATGTTACATCTAATACATTTTGAATTGGCTAAATATCATTCTAAAATCAGTCACAACCATCATCATTTAAAGAAAATAATACTAAGGTCATTACCGAAGCATGGTTGTGACATGGGGTTTTGCTATGAAAAAAAAAGAAGACTATTTAAAAGTTTAGGACTCTCTCTGTTAAAGCTCCTTAAATTTTATTAGTCTTTTTTTCATTTCATGGCCCCTTTGATTGTATTCAATCAATCAAAATTTCTAAGTTACATTATTGGTTGTTTTAGTTTTAAGTCGCGTGTATTTTGTTTTTCACCATATGTTTAGTCAGATATGCTCTAATACTCAGTGAGGCCAGCTGAATCTTGGACATAGTACTCGCCATCTTTGTATTTTTATTCAACGCTAGAGCCTTCACCAACCCGTGAGATATTCCGGAGCTTTTTTTGAGTAAGTATTACGTACCTACCTACACCTATTAGCGACGCCTTCACCACATCGAACAGCGGGGGATATTTTGCCAGATTTGCAATTGGAGCACCGCTATTTTTGTCAAATACATAGAGCGAAGAATCAGCACGTATGCACCAAGACTGGAAATTGATGACCCAGTAATTGATTATCGATTAGTATAACCTTGTAAGGTAGGGCCACGTTATTTATTAAAATAAAGTTTAATAAAAATTAATTTGACTACCATTTGTAATAAACATTTGATGTATGCATGTGAATTTTAAGTTAGTTCATTGTTTATCGAAGTTGTTTGTGTTTTCTAGTTTAGTTAGTCACAAGTTTCGTAGAAATTATGTTAAATTCACGTTGTTTTTTTGTTCTCAATATATACATGTTGTTTTTTTAATTTGTCTTTATTTAATATTGATATAATTATAACCCATTAAAAGGGGCATTTTAGGTCTTCTACTTAACATTTAATTTTCCTATGTTAATATTTAATCTGTATTGCTCATAATTTTCTCTTAGGTACAGGCTCCCACCTTTTATACAGTCTATTAATTTCAATTTTTACCAGTTTGGTGGGGTGAGCCTAAATCTCACCGGGGAAGGTATTTGTTTCAATCCCAAACCCCCCTGGCCCCAACACTCTCATTCAATATACATCTTTTGATGATATCACACTAATAACAAAAAAATTTAAAATTGTTGGCAACTGTAACTGAAGGATAATATTACGGACTTAGTTTGTTCATCAAATATTTATATTTGTCATTTGTAAGTTTGATCCTTTTGTTTTTACTAATTTTTTTGTACTCCCCTATTTCGGCGTTTAGGCTATACGGGTTTTTCCCGGACCAGGTGAGAGGGTGGTGGATTAATGCCGAGTATTATTAAATGTGCCCAGGGCCCCAGGCTCAGAGTTTTGACATTGCTATCTTCGTGTTTCCTATCATATGAGTACGTTGACAAAGGCAACACCTTTTTCTTTATGCGTTAGCACACTCGACCATTCCACCACCCTTGTAAGTTTGATTAGTAATTTATCTTATATTGTATTTATGATGATTTAAATGTAAATAAAAGATGTAACACTTTGAAGTTATCGCAGTGTGCTATTGCCTACAACGAACAGTTTAACAAAAATAGTAGTATATTTATGTAAACTGTTACTCCAGTATAGTCGTTATTAAGAATGCTTAATTAAGCTATTATTTGTGATAATTCGAGCTTCTAAATTATATTATATGGTTTATAAAATTTATAAACCAACCAAAATATCGCTTAAAAGGCGTATGCTTTAATAAGACAGAGGATGTGAATCCATAAGGGAGTAAAATGGAAGTTATCTGATGTGAGTGTTCTGGAAAGGTTCGTCATTGAAACGAAAATTCGATTTTCTCTAATAAATGTTGTTGTCGTATTTTAAAAAATTCTGAGATTAACCCACGTTAAAGCCCCTAAGAAAGGAAGATTTTAAAACTACTGAACGTATAAATATCTACACAAGTAGCCGTTCAACTGAGGGTTAGGCCTCATTATAAGAAAGATAAGAAACTAATGGATTTATTTATTCTATCATCTTGTAATGTTAACGACCCTTTTCACTTTCACTATTTCAGATTCGACTCTATCATCGACTTCATCACCATCTACTCAACTACATTCCACTCAACTGATGTATTCTAAGATACGACCTTGTATTTTTTAGTTCAGGTTAGTTAAATGAAAATATTACTATATATTTCAGAAATCATTGAAATATGAAAGATTTATTTAATCTTTATAGCCATAAGATTCAATTTTTCTTATATCGAGGCCTGTGAGTAAGTTTCCCCATTTTGGCAAAGATCTTGAATTTCGACCAAATAATATACCTACTTGCTCAAAAAGTCCAAACCTAATTCATATTTATACTAATTTCAACATTATTCGTAACCGATGTTTATCTCAGGCTGGGCCTAAATTTTTTATGACCTGAATTTCAGGAGTTACGTAACCAATATTAATCTTAATACATCAAGGAAAAAACAGGCCGTTAATTCTACTTCGTTTACTTGCACAATGATAACAGCGAATTTCACTTTCAATAATTGATCTTGGGGGAAAATATTGCATAATTGACCAATCAATTTTAGAAATTAAAGAATCAGGTAGTTTGGTACTAGTATCGCTACAGTACTTTTAGGCGTGAACAATATGGCGCCGTTTAGTGAAATCCCGATCTCAACGGAAAAGGAAACTTTTGGGGGGTATATTCATTGCAGAAGAGCGAGCGTTGCGAGCGGGTGTTTAAAGCTGGTATCTAATAAAGCTGATAAAACTTCTTTTTTACTGGAAAGGACATGATGGGGTAAGCTTATACCTCCCAAAATAAGCCACGTCCAGAAGTACTAAAGCGATAACTTTACCGGTAGTTTTTTTTTTACTTATTGTTATCATTTGATGGATTGGGCTGATAAATATTTATTTGCATTTTCCTTGATAATGATGCATGAATAAATTATTATTGTTCAATAGGGGATTAAAATCTGTTCGCCTCTATAAAATTTATTCTTTATTATATAATAAACTTTTTTTATTTAATTTAGAGATATTTGTTCTGCATACGTTTGTTAAGAGGACTGATACCCGTTTTACAACTTTTACAACCGTTCATTTAATTTGAAAATAAATTTCAAGCCTTTATCCTAGAATTTTGATGTCATTTTTTCACATGATGCGAGAATATAAAATAAAATATTACACTAAAAACTTTTTTATACAATAAAAAGATAGAATGTTCACACAGAGCTTTTCTAAACATTCTTTTCTAAAAATTGTTGATAAAAACAGTTTAGACTTAAATTATTTCCCTTATTGAAATGGGCTGAATGAATTGAACCCATCAGCAACGAATATAACACTGGGTAATACGAAACTATGAGTAATAAATGAAATAGAATGGTGAGGTACACAGGGAGGAAGAAAATAATAAAAAACAGAGTAGGCGAATCGTAATATTACGTTGGATTGCTTCTCAGGTTTTCGTTCCCCGATTTTACTTTTTACCGAGCTTTGCCGAACTCTCCTTCTAACTAGGTGTTATTAGTTGAAAATTTAGTTTGGTACGTATAAAGTAATTCTTCTACATTACTAATGTTTTTGTCATAAACCTTTTTTTTATTTTTTCACGAAAATGGCAGATCAGTACCTGATTTGATTTAACAAGGTTATTAAGGGCGAAAATGAGAATTTTGGTCGCCAATATTTTTCTTTATGTAACAAGTAGTAATTTTCATCTTAATTCAACTTGATCGCACCTGTACCAGTATTTTAAATATACCTATTTTAAAATACTGGCGGATCTTCGACTGGTAGGAGTGGTTGAATGGAGGAGCGCGAGAGAGGATCGAGCTGAATGGAGAAAGATTGTCGAGGGGGCCAAGGTTCTACAGGGACCATAGCGCCAACAGAGTTAGTTAGTTATTTTAAAATATTCCATATAAACAATGCGATAAGTATTTTTTTCTTAAACAATTTTCATATATCAAACCCATCCAATGTATAGAAATCAGGTAAGAATTGATTTATTTCATAAATTACTAAAAAGTACTGGAACCATTAATCTTCAAACTAGTTTTTCTTAAAGGTGATGTTAGAGCAATTGATTTCAGATTTTTTTCAAACCAACGTACCAATGTAGAAAACTTTTTTTTACTTAAAAAACTAAAATCCGTATCATCTGCTTCCCGTTTTTCCGCACCTCGTAATTAAATTTTCCAGCTAATTTTCAATGCTCACAATACAGATCCGTAATGATAGTTATGGAAGTAAAGGTGTAGGTATACCCAGGAAAAAGACGAAAGGCAGCTCTCACTCGAAGTATTATCGCTATGTTTTTAGAATATTTTTGACATAGCTCATGAAAAAAATAAGGCAAAAATAGTTTGTATTCGACTTTTAGTTGAATAAAATTGTCGAATATTATCCGAAGATCGAATAATCTAAGAATATTTTGAAAAAAATATTTATGTTGATTTTTATCAACCAATTGTTTTAATTTTTATGCCTTTGTGTCATTATGCGGATTATGAGCGAAATCTGAATCCGCTGTAGTCTGTCGTTTACTTTACTTAATTAGAGCTTTCAATTTTTTTAGCAATATACCGCACACTTTATAAAGAAAATAAGAATCTAGGGATTTTTTGTAAAAACTGATTACTGTTACATTTTAGGTTTAACATATTGAAGGAGGTATGATAAAATTAAACAAAAGATAGAATAAAAAAAAATAAAATGAAGATTCATACTGAACATATTTAGTCTTATATAGCTTAATAAAATTTATTTTTTTAAAATAATCCTTGAAGTATAAATGATCAAGAGAGCAAGAAAGACATGTTGTATATTCAATGGATAAGAAAAAAAAACCTTATATTTGATATTAAAAAATTATTTTAAATGCACAATTGACTAATATATAAATGGTACCTCATTCTTCAGTATTGCTTACGTAAAATTATTCACCTACTCATAAGATGAATCAATCTATATATAGTATGTGAGAAGAAATGATTGATTTAGTTCAGTATTGGCGTAGTTCAGGTTCACACATACGAAATATTCTATAACATTTTTGAGGCTCTAAGCTGTGCATGATATATTTTTATTGGATATAGGTATCGGATAAGTACTTTTATCTTATTTAACTGTTATTACCAACCAAGAATTTTGCTCCTTAAATTGAAGAATGTCGACTAAAACATCAGGTCTCCATATTTCCTTGTTCAAAGAGTCTATCGTAGAGTTGAATTGTTAAACCGTTGATTAAGCTTTTGAAGTAATTGCAATTACAATGACTAATTCTCGTGATTTTGTATAATAAGGTCTGGAAACTGGTTCTTATATTTATCAAGATATAATAGAGTGGCAAAACACCTTATCGATTACACTTTAGATTAAATTTTGATGACATTTCCAAACATTGTACTGGATGGTATCTCGATGGACTCATTTCGATTGCAATTAATTCAATCGACTACTTTCACTCTTAGAAGGGCAGTAATTTCTTATTGCACCGATATTTTATAAACGTCTTGTTGAGTAGGTCCAAAACTACACGAGAACTAGAATTTGGTTGAAAAACGGTCCAGTAAGATATTTTTCCTGTTGGCATAACCGAATTTATAGATCCCCCCCCCTGCATTCTTTACCCACCTGAACTACCCTTCCTTTTATCTTCCTATCTTTAGTTACTGCCTCCTAGTTCGCTGCATGAAGCGCTGTATTATCTTTATTAATTTTATCTACCTATCTACAGTTTGGCCCACGTCAACATCTCTAACGTAATATTCTGGTATTTATAGTTTTGTCAGATCGCTTCGAACCTACACGTCCCCACCATCGTTACTGCCTTAGCCTTCGTACCATCAGGTATGGATTGGCAAGAATCTATAAACAGTTCTTTGATGGTCTCTTTCCACTATTCGTTAGTAATCAGTCCCCTTTCTTCTGAAATCATTCGACTTTTCTTTGGAAGGTGTCGGTTTTCGCATCCGTTTATGGGAATTGGGTTTATCGGAGTATTGTGTAGCAATCAATACTTTAGTAGTTGAAAGAAAAAAGCTAAATATGCATGTCTTTGATACATGGTCCTTTATGGATCGATGATATATTGTGGAGCCGAGGCCATTTGATTCAGTGTACTCTCGGTAACGATTTTCAATCGGTTCGGATCATTTCTTGGGGTGGAATTTTGATTTAATAACTGATACTAATTTACTTTTTTATTTGTCTATTTACTTGTGAGACGATGTGCTCTGTTTCTATGAACAGAGATAGCTACATCATCTGCATTTTCTATGTTTTTATGAACATTTCGAAAATGAACAATGATTTGTTTTATCCCTCATGTATTCAAAAGAAATGATTGTGAAAATAAGCTAAATTGCTTGACACATTTTAAAAACATGTACTATAGGGTGTACGAAAGGAAAAATGCAACAGTTTTTAATAAAATATATGCGAACACCTTTGGGATATTCAACGTTGACGAAAAAAAAAAACGCACGGGCTTAAGATAGAAGGAAAAAAAAATCGAGAGAATGTGTTGGTGGCGGGGACATTGTGACGAAAAACCGATATGCAGTGTTCTCCTTTCAGTTCATTTTAGCATGAATTATTATTAAAATATAGCATAATTAAACCTTGTCGTATCTTAATTAATTTTTTTAAACCCCCTTTTCTTTCTCTCTGTCTTTCTTTTTTATTGATTTATTTCTGCCAAGCTCTCTCTATAATTCTCATATAATTTTCTTTTACTGTTAATGTATTACATTAAAAACAAAATGTGTTTTTTTTTACATCAGTTTAGTTTGTTATAATCATTACTTTTACATTATTTCAATCTGATGGGGTTCACCCTATGTTTGAAAAATAACAACTTTATGAACTATTTAGCCTAATAAAAATAATAAACTAATAAAAACAATCGTTTCAAGCCAATTTTTTTTTCATCGGAAAAACACTTTTGGTATTTAGCACTTGCTATGTTATGAGAATAAACCGAAAATGGATAGGTGACATTACTGCAACTTGAGGAACTCCGCAGTTCAGGGATATTGGTTCTGGGCATTCTTCACTTTTACCACTATAAAGCAATTATTAAGAAATCATCTCAAAATGTAATACAGATCTTCTAGATAAATCGACGAATTTGTTCGCAGATTGTGTTATGCGAGACGACATCGAAGGCCTTGGAGCAATCGATTGAGATCAGTGCAGTGGTGCTATTCCTTATTCTTCAGTTTCTTTAATGGATGTATCGTGGATAAATGTGATTTAAAATCTGCTTGTGTTCTAAGGTTGTACCTCCATTTCCCGACAGAATTCTTTCACATAGTCCAGACTAATCTTTTCAAATATCTTTGTGCTTGCTCGAGCAAGCTTATCGGACAGTAGTTGGCTGGGTTTTACCAGGTTTAAATAATGCACTGAAGAATAATGACGAAATACCCGCACACTAGTTTCGATCAAATTCTAAATATCCAAACATTGTGGATTTCGTGGCAATCATACCTCGAAGGCTGCCACTTAACACCGATTGAAATACGCAATTTACAAAGTCCAGTCCACGAAAAAAAGAAAAGAAATCATAGCATACTTGTATATCAACGTATCACACATGTACTTGTTTTTTAAGAGTTATATTAAAATTGATGAATGAATTATTAAATTTTCCCAAAACTTTTATTCACTAGAATATTATTAACTGATTTGTTCAAATAACAATTCCCATCATTCAATAATTCCCAATGCCGTTTGAAATACATAATCGAAAAAAGTCTCCCGAACAACTTGAAATCTTCACCCTACACAAGATTCTAATCAAATGTTACAGTACTTAAAATGGCTTGTTATGTTATGATATAATAGGTTTTTTCAGCTTAAACCCGTAAATCTAAAATAAATTTAACTATTCATCTATTGACCTATTTACCAACGCTTCATTCGACCTTAGTCGAGTTTAATGTTTAAAATAAAAAATATATATAATATATATATATATATTTTAGATATAAAAAATATCTAAAATTGAATATAGACGTTTTCAGTTTGATCAAGTTACGATTTAATGTAAGACTATAGACTAGGAGTAAATTTAAATCCAAATTATATTGCGGATTTAAATCTTAAAACTTTAGTTGTTTACTATACCTTAATTTGTTGCAAATATTTGTTTGTTATTTTACGTTTTATTTTATTTATTTTTTATTTCGTGAATATGAATGGAGTAGTTCTGAGGCTGGCATGGTCGCTGCTTATTTTTTATTCATACGCTGGACCGGTTCCGGACTAATCGACAACCAATCGCAAACGCACTCAGGAATTTCTGTAAGCTATGTCTCGTAATTATGAAAAGGCAATCTGAATTTCTTAGAGCTAAAATAGAGAGAAACAATGTGCTCTTGCGGAAGACAGATGTTAATCACAGTGATTTTGGAATGGCCGTTTATTCCTTATGTATGAATAGGCCATAAATGATTTATAGAATCATAATACATTCGTTAGTACCCAAATCCACCCAAGAATACGTGAAAAAGGAAAGGAGTAGATTGTGAAGGATTATTAGTGTACGAACTAAATTATTGCTAGAATAATAAAAGTGATGTATTGAATTTTAATTGAAGGATATCACCAAAGCAAAATAAATCTATTTGTTCTCGGTAATTCTATTGTATAAAAAATGTTTAAAAGTTTATCAGATGAAAAATAATTCTGTGTAATTGAAAATCCTTTTAATTGCTTAATCATTAAGCATGTGTTTGTAATTTAATACGTATGTATACAATTAGGTAGTTGTATTTGAAAACAGTAAACATTTTATTTAAAAAACAAATTCCAATTCCAATTGAACTGCTGCCTACCGACGCATCCTATGATGACAAAAATTTACATATAATAATATTTTTCGAGCGATTAAATACAATAAAAAAACAAACAACTAAAACCAATAATATTTTTAAAACCCGAGTCATTGTTTATAAATATATGTTTCCAAATAACAATTTTTTTTTTTTTATTTATGGTATTGTTACCAAACCGGTTTTTTTGACCAATATGTATTAAAATCATATGATTGTAATGGGGTTCGTTTTAAAAAAACGACATTCAGTAATTTTATCAATAAAGACGAATAAACATTTATTTTATGCCTGAAGGCTGTGGTGCCAATTTCCCCCAAGGACTTACAAGCTCCCCCCTTCCAACAGGCTAAGACATTTTAATGCTTTCCTCTTCTCAAAAATCATGCTATCAAAAGAAAACTTAAAATTTTAGTTCACTAAAAAATAAAATGTGGTCTGCTTCACGTTATCCTCAGAATCCTATATTTGAATATTTAAAAAAAAATATGATCTAGAAAAATGTTCCCCCTCACCCCCTCAAAAGTGTATAACCATATTATAAAGTGACGCCCTTAACAGTTAATAACCCTAAAAAACGGGCCCCATCTACAGTTTTATGGCGAAACTGCCGGGAAGAAAATAATAATTAAAAATAATGGACACAGTTTAGTTCAAAACTCTTCATTAGTATTAGCATTTTCTTTTTTACGGTTACGTCCAAAAATACAAATCAGAATAGAATTGAGATTATGCGGAATAGATTTAAAATGCATATGAATCATTACCTATATGTTATCCTATACTATTTGTGTTTTGTAATATAAGTTTGTTAGTTTAATAATTATATATCAGTTTTTTTAGACTAAGTTTTTTCTGCTAAATCGTTATAAATTTTTAAACTATTCTTACATTTTATTGTTTCAATTTTTTTTTTTTTTTTAATCCTTTATATAATCGTAGTGGAACTAAGAAATGGTGCGGCTAAGGAAAACGGCAAGTGACGAAGTATGTCGCAAGAATACAGAATTAAATTCAACATTATTTGTAAACTCGGCACTTGAAAAAAAAAAAAAAGTGCGTAAGAAAAAAATCAACTAATTCAATGAAATTGGGCTAAAGTGAAAGTTCGCTTTCTTGTTTTCGTTACTCAATTTCCAAGAATATGGTTGATATCCGTACGTAAAAAAGTGATTTATTAAGGCTAGCCTGTTTTTAAATATCTGGAATAACGAGAGCGGTAACAAAATGGGAACGGAAAAGAACGATTTTTTTTTTTAAAGAGTAATTAGCGTAATATACGCAATGAATATTATTATAAAACCCTTCAAAAATGAATATATTTCTTTCGGCCTAATTCTGAATCACAGTGCCTAAATTATACCTGACCTATATAACTTTATTTAGTTTTATGATTTAATTTTTTTTTTTTTATTGAGCTTAATTAGTTTAAGTTCGCATAATTATTCTTTAACTATTTGGACTAATTTGAAGGAGCTGTCCAAAGCTGTAGATGGAACTCGAGGATTTTGGAAACATCTTGGGACCAACCCGTACGGAAAATTTTATCAAAATTTATCCAATACAGTACCTACAGATATTTTAATTGGAGAAACCTCTTCCATATTTAGTTTATCTGAAATTTATCTTATTTATTTATTAAATAAATTAAAAAAAAAACTGAATATGGACCGGGTTCCTTCAATTAAAAAACCTAATTACTAATTAGTAATTGACTTTACAATTAGGTACAACAGCAGTGGGTGAGTTATCGACTAAGGACATATAATAATAATGTAAAAAGATATTTTCATAAGAACATTTTTTTCGTTTCATTACTTTTAAATGTTAAATGCTATCTTTAAAGGACAAAAAAAATTTCCAAAGGGGGCTGCGCCTGGATCCTGGAGCCTCCCCCAGGAACCTCTAATGTCTCTATGTTTTGTATTTTTCATTATATTGAAGACCCTATGAATTTAGAAGAGGTCTGATCTAAATATTAATATAAGTTTATAATTTGAATGCTGAAGGCCCTGTAACATAGTTTAGAAATATTGAAGTGCTACCAGTGGTAATATCTCCAGATGATTGTTCATGCAATGATCTTTCTATAGTTCTCACATGAGTTGTATTTTTTGTTAAGTTGTAAAATTCAATTATTATAAAAAATATGGATAATTCCTCATTAACAAAAAATTAAGACAAGAATTAATTACCGATAGGCCGCCAGTTAGAGCTGCCAACTGACTCTCCCCTCAGCTAGAGCGCTGTAACCTCCAGGCTAGTTAATATTCAGGGAAGCGATCCCAGCTTCATGAGGCTATGTAAATAGAAAACAATGCGGCAATAAACAAATTTCGTGTCCTGTCGTCAATTCAGCCTCTGGTTTAGAAGTTCAATCATTACTTTTTAGTTTTGAGCAATACCGAAAAGATACAACTATCAAGAGCGTGTTGATATCTTAATGAAAACCTAAGATGACATTCTAAACGTTATTGTTAAAGAGATATAATGTAAAGATAAAATAAGTGCAAAATAAATTAAAAAAGATAAATCAAAAATCGGTACGCCTTCACCCATAGGCCCAATTCTTTGTAAGGAATAGAGTACCGTGCATTTTCTCCATCAGTAGATTTATTAAAAATAAATTAAAGGACTGCTAAAATATTTTTTGAAAAAAAACTTAATTAAACTTCTATGAGTAGTCCCTAAAACCGTTTTTCATTTTTTCCATTTATAAAAAACAAAATAAAATAAATTTAATTTTTGTATGATTTCAATATTTTATTGACTCGTATTTATTATTTTTATAGAACATTTTTTTTTTCTGTTAGTTCATTTTAAAGATGCTTACGTTGAATAAATGTTTGTATATAAATAGTAGTAAGATTTATATACAATTTTTGAAAAATACCAATAAAACCATAAAAGATAAAAGAATGAGTAAGTGATTAAATTATTAACTAGATATTTAAAACGTGAATCAAAATTTTTATTATCTATTTTTTAAATTATTAATTTTTTTTATCGCTTTTTATATATTAAAAACAACTGATTTTATTCTTGTCACGAAACGGATAAACATTACTTTTATTATTTGTTATAAAATATAATTAGGTAATTTTTTTTTCTTCATAACTTTCATATTCTTTACGCCAAATCCAGCTCCCTATGTAAGTTTGCTGCCATTATATCTTTTTTCATGTTAATGTTTTCATTCACACCTACATTTATACACCTATTTATCCCTTGGTTTATTACAAAATATGTACAGGAATAAACAGTTATATTACATAAATTCTATTAAATGCGATGTATGATAATTTTAACTAGGCATGGAAGTCATAAAAACTTAACATAATTAGTACTCCATTGACATCTGTTATTTTGCATCCTGGGTCAAGGTTTTATATTCTTTTCAGAATTATTTTTTTCTTACATTGAAATTGGGTTACGGTTTTAATAATGGAAGGAAACATCAAATTTGAACTAAATAAAGGCGTTTGCCATATGGATAACTTTATTTTTGGCATATATTTTGGATGAGAGTTGAGTAACAATAGCACCCCTTCCCTACTCCCTGAATGAATCCTGTATGTGTGTTTATAATAACATACATGTGACTAGCTTGAATATTTTCTGGCGTAAGATGAAATAGCCACCAGTAACGGCGACCATCTTCTTGGATTAAATACTTCATATGTAGATCCGACCAATGCTTATTTTACTTCTGCTAATTGGACTGTTCACTGACAAGTTGATACATGTTTTAGGATATTGCCACTTTTAGTTGAAAAATATAACATTTTTTCTGATTTTATTCTAATTCGCCTGATTTTATTTTAGGGTTCACCATTGTAAACATGTTTTTCACCACTTTCACGAAAGTCGAAATTGTTGATCCCTTCCTTTTGTCGACTATTTCATCCATACACCTATACAATTTTCCGTATACACTTTTTACCGTATACCTATATTATTGAAGCTTGAATAAAGTTGTAAGCCTTTTTCCGCGAAACCCGATCCCGTCCGCCTGATCTGTTCTCAACAGCTTTCGGAAAGCAATATTCCGACTTCCATCTTCTTCCTATTTCGTGGTTCCTACTTTAACCTCCTTACACGGATACGCCACTGTTTCTTCTTGCCATTTGCAAATATTTGAAATGCTCGTCTAAATGATAAATGTAATGCTAAGATTATAGGCTAAACAGCTATGTGAGAATATTTTAGAGCGCGTTCACTAAATAATCAAACTTTTGCAAGTATGTAGTGTATTTGATGTAGTGACCATCTTAGTAATCTGTGGATATGTTTCAAAGAATATTAAACTACCAAAGAAACAGTTACTTATTTCACTTTCATAGTAAATTTTGCTATCTGAAGTTACAAAGATGGTGGAAATTTTTCCTTTTCGAATTTTTCCTCGCCTTTTAACTTCACATGATTCTTTCTTACCTTTTCTAAATTGCTAATTCATTGAAATAGATGAATAATTTTTAATTGAAGAAACTCATTTGTCTCTTATCTTTTGTTTGCATATTCAAAATATTTCTTTTCATAACTTTTCCCTATAAAATAATTTATTTATTATTTTTTTATATTACTAGTTTCTACTTATATTAATAGTTTCAGAATATGACATGTTGATTATACTTTTAAAAGTTAATTTATTAGACTGAGTGCGTCGCCTAATTAATTTATCTCTTTTTTTTACATATTTAAAAAATCTTGTAATTACTTCTCCTCATATTTTTTTATATTACTAATTTACAATAGAATATAATCACGTTGGTAATATTTTTTATTTGTTAATTTATTAGACTATATGCATCTCCTAGGATTTTATATACGAATACCTATACATAAAAGGTACCACCTCTGTGTACACACTGTACTTATAATTTGGTTTTTTTTTACGGAAATGTACACTTGAATGTTCTCAACCCTTAAAAAGGACGATTTATTGAATTTTAACCAACTGATTTATTTCCAGTAGTGGATCGGAAGTGAAGGAGGTCGCACTTCTTTATTTTACAAATTTGTATGTGTCATGAAGGACCTAATTTAAATTATTAGTGCATAGTTAGCTTGTAAATTTGTATAAAATGTTTAAATGCAATCCATTTTTCATTTAAGGAGCTAAAAAAGTACTAAAGATAGCTTATACAGATAATAGTAATACTGAATTACTAGCTGAAATAGTAATAGTTGATTGGTGTCCTCACCACTCGGGGGGGAGGGAGCGCCCGCCCATTCAAACGTAAAAACCCGTTCATTTAATGATGTCATTCTATCATGATTGTCTATTAAACAATTAATTTATAATTTTTTAAACTAATTAAGTACAAGATAAAAGATTCGACCGTGGTCGGGAATCGAACCCAGGTCCTCTGCATCTACGTAGATTAAAAAGTAAAAACTTGTTTTTCGCGAAGATCTTTAACTATAAACTGAATAAATATGGGTAATGCGCTAAAAACTCATGGTATATTTTCTAATCAGCATTTAGTCCTGAATACATTATAATGTTGCAACACATTTAATTACAATTAATTTTAATCAATTAAAATTGCAAAAAACGTTATCCAAACTATTTACTTATGTAATTTTTAATATTCTAAATTAATATTTTTTCTCATATATGGGTCATTTTCCGAGAAAGGGCGAATCTGAACTTGGAATTCTTGAAATTGAAAATGTCGAATTAACGTCTGGAAAATATTTAGGGGTGCTCTTTACATAGCACTGGTTGAACTCCAATGCAAGGTTATACAAGAGCAGGGTGCATTTATTATTTATTATAAAAAAAAAAAAAAAACAATAAATCTGAAGACGGGAAAAGAAATGTGCTGAGGGTTCGTTTAAATATATTTTTTCTTGAGTTTTTTTTTTATTTATTTTATTTTTAAATAGTTTATCATTTGATGAGAAAAGATTTGGCTCCGCCGGGAGTTGAACCCAGGTCTCTCGCGTGACATGCGCGGATGATAACCGCTGCACCACAGACGGACATGTCACGCGGGAGACCCGGGTTCGACTCCCGGCGGAGCCAAATCTTTTCTCTTCAAAAAATAAATTATTTAGTAATAATTTAAAAGAGGTGGTCATCCACAAATTAAGATTAATTATTAATAGATTAATAAAAAATTATTTATTTTTTTTCTATTATTTATTTATTTTTTTTTTTTTTTGCTGACAAAAATCCTAAGCCTATAGATGGCCCTAACCATCTATCACTACTTTGTTATCCTGACGGTTCCACAGGGACTGTAAACATTTGGCGGCAAAAAGAGTTGTTACCCGAGATGTAATCCTACTTTTAGCCAGCAGCCGCAGTCATCTCTAAAGGTTAAAACTGACAAAACACGAAAATACTATGTAAGCGGGGAAAAACCCAAACACCGGGGACAAGTCTTTTACCTCCTCTGTGTACTATTCTATCATTCTTAAAAATATCGTATACCTCACATTCTAATCTTGAGATGTTTTTTTAACAGCACCACAGTTGTAAAAAATTCAAAAAGTATCAATGGTCAATTAGTAGAACGTAAAGTTTGGAAACTGGAGTTGTGACATGACGAGGGAAGGAGATTTCCACTGGTCATATCAAAATTCAACCTATAATTTTTAATGTTATATGAGTAAAACCCTGCTTAGTCGACAGGGCAAGTAACAGATCCTAATTAGAGGTTGTTTTAATGAACAAAAATGGTGAGGGGGCTTCAGAATCCATCGGGGACAGCGATTTGTCCTTTCTGGGAAAATGACCCATATAATAAAAAAGCTGAAATTATTAAAGAAAAATTTGAATGTTTTTTAACACAGTATGCCTCAAATCACACTATTCTCAACGACATTGAGGAAACCAACTGCCAATGCTTACATCCATTTCCATAACGAGACATTTCACTGTTCATCTCACTATAACTACATGTAATAAAAAATGGCAATAGTAAGAATAGAAATATAATAAATAACAATAATTTATCAAAATATCTAAATTGGTAAAAATAATGAAATTAGATGTATTTATGTTATACTGCGCTGAAACTTACAGGTATTTCAGCAGCCATTCTTTTTTTGTATTTCTTTAACCGATTTTTATCCAAAACAAACTCGAAAAGCGAGTAACTCTAATTATAAAAAATAAAACAATTAAAATAACTCACTGCAATGAGTAATCTGGAACTTCTGAATAAAACTGTTCCTACTCAGAAAATAACAATAGAAATTGTCAAATAAATAATACCATCAGTTTAAATATTATTAGAGATGAGTGACCTTGAAATGTTGTTGAAAAATGTGCAATTTCTAAATTTTTCAAGGTTGCCTATCTGTTTACTTTCTAATGGAAATGCGTCAACGACAATAATCAGCCTATATATCACTCTGGCTCCAGCTGCTACATGGCACAACTAAATAACAAGTTTCTTTGACAGTATGTACCTATAATAAATTAAGGCACTCGATAATTTTTTTGCAATAATTTATAGGGAAAGTAGTGTTGAAATTATGTTGAAACTTGAATTTTACTCAACAACTGCATGCATATGTATCACATATGAATATCTGTGAGATTCCCCTTGATTTATGCGTCTTTAAACTCCAGCGATTGGGGAATGGACATTCTTCCTCAGTTTGAGTGGTATCGATCATCTTTTAAGGTTTTAAATATAATTTCATTTTTATTTTGCGATTCCGGAACCGTTTTTTTCTTCTTTTTTAATCGCGTTTCATATCTTGAAAAACTTACATAAATTATATAAAATATGAAGCTTATCTGAAGTGTGAAGTAATCCGTGCACTCCAGTTATCATATATACTATTTATTTGTTATTATTATTCTTTTTTTTACGTTTTATTTCGGTTGATATAATTTATTTTTTGATCTTATTTAAAAAATAAATAAATAAGCCAGCAGACTTATGCCACTATTTGATTTGGCCCACCTTTTTGTATGCGTTCTTCTTCATAAAGAGGTGACGTTGAGATGGTTATTGTGAATTTGGGGGCGGGGTGGCCCAGAGGGCAAAGGCGTTATCAAATACGCTTTTCCCTACGCAACATATGATTGATAACCCGATGATAACCTGTTCAAAACCCCTTTCCCCTGGCCCAGGAATACCCCGCAAAGCCTAACAGGCGAGGAAGAGGAGGGAAAAAAGTAGAAAAAAACTGGTTATTGTATATTATATTGTATTGAACTCCCATGAGGCTTCTACATTATTCAGTTTAATTAAGACATCTCTCATAATTTAAATCAACTGAAAATTCAAACGCATTGAAATACGCCGTCATGTTTATTAATAATTGATAAATTAATTAATAAATTCTATCTGGAATCTTCAATTCAATAAAGTTATTCTTGAAAAAAATAAAATAACACATTATAAACTAACATATTATTACGGATTGAATAAAACGTAAGTCATGGATGTTGCATCTAAATATGACCAAATGCCCAATTTCCGCCGGATACCTCGGAAAATGTTTAGGCTAACCATCAAAATTATTTATTTAAATCTTTTCATAGTATGAAAATTCTATAGTATTTCTTTATATAAATGTTATATGACAAACTGTTATGTTAATTGATCATATATATGTAATTATAAACGCGTTATGTCGTAGGATGGTAGGCGTAGGCATAAAGTTACTACAGTCTTATTGTAATGAGAAATGAATAAAATTTTATGACCTGCGATTCGGCTAATATTGGTCCCATTTTCACATAAAATTTTTTACAAGGCATCGAGGAACCTTTCCAGAATCCAAGAAATTATTCCAGATACATTTATCCCTAAAGATGTTGCAGTCCAGTAAAGAAGTTTTATTTAAAAAAAAATTAAAAAATGAGATAGCATTTTCAACCGAATTATCCCTATTTTTAAAATGCTATGAATACTTTATTCATGTAGGTTTGATAGATCGATGATGTTTGTCAATTACATCTGACAAGAAGTTGACAGGTTACCGAAGAGCCTAGCAGGATGAAAATGCCAGCTATCGGATTGAGGCCTATAAATCAGTTGAAGAGGGCAGAGGCCTAAACTAGAGAGAGTGAAGGGGGCGTTAGTGATTGTAATGCCCTCCCCGCCGGCCCCTCCCTATATACTAGTATCGATCCTTAGTACTTTTGTAACTTCTTACTCCCCGGCGCCTCCTCACTTCCTAGCCCCCTCCGCCCCCCCCCCCTTCCACCACGCTCCACTTCGTACAAAACTTGACTCGCACACTCGCTGGTCCAAGCAAGGAAGAGAGCCCGCTTTTACTACGAAGGCCGATGGAGAAGGCCGGTTATCGCTCTCTATGCGGCCTTCAACTTGGATCTCTAACATCTGCATCTCATATCGAAGTTGGAGATCCCTCCCTGATAAGGAACAGTGTAACAGTCCCACTAACGACAACTCGCTTATCCCAGCAGTTCATCGGTAAAGTTCGTTGGTTTATCATATACATTGGAAAAATTCGATTTTACTTGTTTTCCATAAACCCTAAATTTTTTTTTTCTTGCCATTTTCGTTTTGGATTTACTTATATTCTTCCTTTTAATTGATGGTTTTTGATACCAATTTATCATAAAATGTATACTGTCGAATTACCTTGAAAACTGCTTAGATGCCGAAACGTAAATTATAACTAATAGAAGTGATTTAATGAATTAAAAAACTAAGTATTTGTTATATTATTAAGGATGTTGATAACACATGTAATGTGAAAGTACCTATAGCTAGTTAAATACCGAACGATATAGATTGGAATGGTTTCGCAATAGACGATTTCTTTTTCTGTAAAATAGAAATAAAACAATCTCATTAGAATATTTTAGGTATTTCAAAAGACAATTCTATATGTTTGAGTTGTCATTGCATAAAAAAAAAAAATCTCCATATTTTGATGCAAATTTATCTCTATTTTAATGGGAACAACTTAAATCAATTTATAATATATAAACTACTACATGATAAGTTGTTGATTATTATCCCCTTTCACTTATTCTAGGTTAAGTTATATTACTCAAAAAAAAGTCTGAAAAATCTTTCGGAACAATCTTATTTGAATTTCATAGTTTAAAAGGTTATTCTGTTCATTTATTATGCCATTGTACGGGCAAATCACAAAGTAAGTACAATAAATTAAACTGAGAGACTTTAAAATTAATTTTTTAAATGTTTTATTTAATTCTTTATACTTTTTATGTTTGATGTGAGTTTTACTATTTAAGATCTGAATTAGTGTTATCTCATGTTTCCAGGTCCTAATAAAGCCTTCAATGTTAAACACCGTATTTTTAAACATAGTTAGATTGTAAATCAAAGTCAACCCGGACTCCTCAATTTACTACTCGATTCTTGCCTCCTCCCCCCTCACTTTTTTCCGTACGGTCATAAGTTAGCCATACTCGGGGATGTGGATAGCTGTTAGGTTGCTCTTGCTTGCTACGGATAGCCGTAACCCACCGATCACGCGCAACTAGCGAGATGACTGGCGAATCCCATTCCATTCCAGAATAGGATGGCATCTCCATTCCAACAACTACAAAACTGTTTGAATATAAACACTCCTGAGAGGAAACATTTAAAAACAAAATGGCTACTAGATATTATTTGTTGAAAATTTCTCATTTGCATTAATGTTCATTCAATGCCCAATTGTTATTCTAATTGTCTCTATTTATTTTTTTTTATTTTCCTTAAGATTCCTTTATCCTCGAGGCCAGCCAGTGTGGGTTATCTAAAAGGTTCCACCCACATCTGTATGCTCCAGTCCAACATTCTAATTAAGTTTATCTATCCGGTCTTGCTTCACTTACGCGAATCGATCAATTTCAATATGACTCGTTGGAGTCACAGATACTAAAACATGAGTCGTAACACTTTGATTATTCCTGCTCCAAATAGGCGAGCACTACACAACTGATTAAGTGAACCTGTTGTAGAATATACATTTATAATTCTGATCATTGCAATATCTGTCACATGATCAGTGCGGACTATTGGACGGGCCTCGCCCTTGTCAGCGGGGCAAGTTGTCAAGACATCGACCAGTGCATTATCTCATCGACTAATCATGACAGTAAAATGTTCTAGCACGTAATATTTTGCATGTGCAGCGCGTCCAGCACATTGTCAATTTCCATTGAAGAGATTCGTCAAGTAGGAAATGGACAGCTGATTGAAATTAATTTGTCGATTTCCTCGGATAGATGTAGAGACCTGTTCAATTAGCCTGAAATGGAATAAATGGCCTCTGAACCTTCAATCAAATTAATGCTGACAAATTTTGATAATACCGAGAAATGAGCGCTCTTGCCAAATTGTTTATTTAAAACATTATTTTAGCAATCCCAGTAGTTTTTCAAACGGATCTTCCGTTTGCACATTGGTATAAGGCAACTTGTAGTCCGTCGATAAAGCAGCTATATTTGTTCAAAAATGTATTAAATATATCTATTTAGCTAATCCTTTGCAATTCTCAAATCTCTCAAATAATGGAAAACTTTTAATCAAGTTGCTTTAACAATCGATATTTTTCATGGGATGTTTGATAAGTAAAAAATCGAATAAAAAAATAAAATAAAAAGAATAAATTTCTGTTTTATTTTTATGTTTATTTTCTGTCAATCATGAGCTTAGATTTAAAGAACTATCGCTTATAAGCTTACTTCATACGAATTCTTATTCCTGAGTTTTTAGTACTCAATTTATTACTTAAAATTGAATGAAACGGAATATTTAGCTTCCTAATTTACAAACCTTTTTTGGTACTTCATTTATATATTTTTGTGTGTATTGCGTTTGGATTTTATTTCTCTTATACTCCTGTAGGTTTATGTACTTTTTTTTAACACTTTTCATTTACTTACATGTATTTTTATGTTACTATGGACTTCGTAATAACTTACTATGATTGTATTATTTAATTTACGAATGAATGGAATGATAATAGAAATAATCAAAATTAGAATGGTTTAAAGAGGGTATACTTAATAAAACCTACTCTAGACGTTTAAATTTACAGTTCTGAATAATTATATTTATGTATTATCTCATAAAATAATTTCATTGAAATTATGTATATACGTTAAAAAATATATATATATTTTTATGAATCAATTTGAAATAAATCACCAGCGGAATAAAACTTAAGTAAGAAAAATATTTTTGTGAAAGTTAAAACAGTATTCATGCTTTGATTTTTGCTGTTATAGATATTTTCGTTGATCCATTATTTTACCTGAATTAAAGAATCTATTCAAAAGCTTAGAATTTTACTTTATGACATGTAAAATACTTGTGATATCAGGAACTATAATTAAACTGGCTTAATACTAATGAAGTATACAAGAATGTTGTTTACATAAATGAATAAATAATCAAGAGAAAATGAATGAAATAAAAACAATATGTTACATTGGCTAAAGCTTGTTGCATGAACATATCAATAAATTCTACCTGAATATCTCTTAAATATATGATGTTTGCAGGAGCACACGACTTATTGACGACATTGTTGGGACAGTTTCATTAAGGTTATGGCCACACCTTGCTATGTGTGCGCAAGCTGACAGGACAATCACTCGAAGGACGATTAATTGCGCAATGTGTTTGCCGGATAATCCTGATGAATATTTTGTTTACAGTCTCTATCAGCTTCTGGGAATTGTTCTCTAATGAAATAATAATCAGTCTATTGCCGTTTCCCGAATTCCAAATGGGTAATTCCACGATTTATTTTCTATGACGATTTTCTATATTTTATTATAAATCTTTAAGAATTCTGAAATAAATATCTTCATAACATTTTACGTAATGCGACTTCATTTCCATTGTTGTTTCAATGAGAATTTCTTCCATGGTAGTGTTGATAGTGAGACAGTGATATTAAACTAGTTTACATTATACTATTAACCTTTACATTTTCAACCGTTAAAAATGGTAGCAACTGGTAGTACCTGGTTCTAACTCCTTTATTTTCAAAATTGAAATTCCTTTTAGTAATACCTTTGAATAATTTTTAAAACTAAACTAAACAAAAAGAAATGGAATAAAATTACTTACAAAATTGTTTATAAAGCTATAACGAAATTAAAGAAATAATGAAAACAAAAAACAAGATGATATAGAAACGAAATAATCTCACAAGATGACAATGAAACTTAGTTAATAGATAAGAGAGAGTAGGTAGCAACTCTTAGAGAGTAGGTCTCTAGTCCTAAAAGAGTTGAATGTTAGCTATTTGTCATGTTACGTAGACCTAGATACTTTACCTACATAGATGAGTGATTATCAAAAAAGTGAGATTTAGATGAGTGGATTAAAAAAAATAAAAAAATTGTAATTTGAATTTGGTGCCATCAACAGCAAATCTAGAACTATATCAGTTCATGATCATTGCTAGAAATTTATATTTATATGCCACGGCAATGGTACCAGTTACCATGTCAGCGACTAATTGTAAAACTGCCAAAATTTCATCAATTGTGCAGTTTATTCCACGTTTAATGCCGTCTCAGATGATACTATATGATTTACCGTAATCATGTTGACAAAAAAATTCTTAAACATAAAATCATATTTTTTCTAAGACATAAAAAAGGCATCGAAAATACTTTAAGAAAAAATCTCTCAACAATTTAACTATTCAATATACTGGGTGTCCCAGACCGAGTGTAAAAAAAAAATGGGTCATACTGCATGCTAAACGGGGTAGAATGGCGCAAAAATGAGTTTCCTATCTCAATCTGTTTAGGAGATAGATTTTTTTTTGTTTTTATTTTTAAAATCTTACTTTTTTTCTGAAAAATGACAGTTTTCTCTACTTTGGTTTAGCATAGAAACTTAAACGATGATATTTTCTTAATCAGTATTAAATTTTCTAAAAATTTTAAATAAACTTTAACTGGTACTTTTAACGCGCTAAACACAAAACATTTATTAAAACTTCAGTTTTTTACTTTCACTTACCTATATATGAAATATATAGTAAGTGGAAGTATTGCGATCGTGAAAAAATTCGACTTCCGGTTTTCAACGGAAATATACGTTTTAGGGTCCCCTGAGTCGAAATGACCAAGTCCCGCGAAATGGTCTGTGTGTGTGTGTGTCTGTGTGTGTGTGTGTGTGTGTGTGTATGTGAACAGACTAGCTCAAAAACTATAAACCGTGCGATCCTGAAATTGGGTATTTAGTGTAGGTATATGCCCGCGATGTGACAGCATAAATTTCATCAAAATTACTTAAAGGGAGGGGGTACTTTGCTTAATAACTTTTTAGGTTTTTTTCGATTTTCTCAAAAACGGCTCTAACGATTTTGATTAAACTGAGTATTTCATCTATTTATATGCCCGAGATATGACTGTAAAAATTTCATCAAAATTGATTCACCGGAGGGGGGACTTTACTTAATAAATTTTGTAACATTTTCACGTGTTTATTTTATTTACTCTAAATCGGCTTTAACGATTTTGATCAAACTGGGTATATGATGTATGTATATGCCCGAGATACGACTGTGAAAATTTCATCAAAATTTATCAACCGGAGGGGGGACTTTATTTAATAAATTTTATAACATTTTCACGTGTTTTTTGATTTTCTCAAAAACGGCTCTAACGATTTTGATTAAACTTAGTATTTGATCTATTTATATGCCCGAGATATGTCTGAAAAAATGTCATCAAAATTGATCAACCGCAGGGGGCACTTTACTTAGTAAATTTTGTATCATTTTACGTGCTTTTTTATTTACTCAAAAACGGCTTTCACGATTGTGACCAAACTGGGTATTTGATGTATGTATATGCCAAATATGTGATAGCCAACATTTCATCAAAATTGATCATCCGAAGGGGGGACTTTACTTAATAAATTTTGTATCATTTTCACGGGGTTTTTATTTACTCAAAAACGGCTTTAACGATTAATAAAAATAAGATATGAATGTAGAAAAATGTGTGACTTTGGGAAATGATATTTAACAAAACACGTCAATTTGTTATCTAAGTAAGTTGGTAAGTGAAAGTTGTGTGTTGCGCGCACGCACCAGATTTTTATAGTTTTTGAAAATTCCTCACTCCACACTGGAGCACCCCAGAAGCTGTCAAATTTTCTAAAAACTGCGGAATTTAGTTAGCGTTTTAGTGGTGTAACCTATGATACAATTGCACTTCATCTTTTGAGTCTAAAAGAAGTTTTCCTGATGAAAAACACGCTAGTGAATGTCACTGCTGGGGCAATGAGGAAGCGCGCTAGAGCCTGCCTGCAAAGTAATGGATGCCAAACTTCGCATGAGTTAGAGTTGGTTTTACTTTTTTTAAGACTAGAAAGAACAATGTATGAATTCTAAAAAATATAAAAAGGGTAATAATGAAAATGTTGAATATAAGCCTGCATCCAAAGTAATGGAGGACATTTTGATCACGCTCTGCAAGGTCCATTTTAATATGGTTCTACAATAATAATATTATTTTTTATCTTCAAATTTTTTTATGTGGGATTTTTCAAATTTTAGTAGAAGAGATGAAAAAAGTTTAATTTATTTTAAAGAAAGTGTTTTTTAAATTTAAACTTAGGAGTTTTTTTTAATTTCAGATTATTATTACCCTTTTTATATTATTTAGAATTCATACATTGTTCTTTCTAGTCTTAAAAAAGTAAAACTAACTCTAACTCATGCGAAGTTCGGCATCCATTACTTTGCAGGCAGGTTCTAGCGCGCTTCCTCATTGCCCCAGCAATGACATTCTCTAGCGTGTTTTTCATCAGGAAAACTTCTTTTAGACTCAAAAGATGAAGTGCAATTGTATCATGGGTTACACCACTATAACGCTAACTAAATTCCGCAGTTTTTAGAAAATTTGACAGCTTCTATGGTGCTCCAGTGGGGAGTGATAAATTTTCAAAAACTGTAAAAAACTGAAGTTTTAATAAATGTTTTGTGTTTAGCGCGTTAAAAGTACCAGTTAAAGTTTATTTAAAATTTTTAGAAAATTTAATGCTGATTAAGAAAATATCATCGTTTAAGTTTCTACGCTAAACCAAATTAGAGAAAACTGTCATTTTTCAGAAAAAAGTAAAATTTTAAAAATAAAAACAAATAAAAATCTATCTCCTCAACAGATTGAGATAGGAAACTCATTTTTGCGCCATTCTACCCCGTTTAACATGCAGTATTGCCCATTTTTTTTTTACACTAGGTCTGGGACACCCAGTATATCGCTGGAAGGAGGGTGGAATTCTCTATCTAATTATGAAATAATATTAGTGGAGTTTAAATTATAAGAGTTTGGTTTGATTTGAATCTAATACAGTAAAATTAAGTTTAAAAGCTGCGGATATAATGTTGCTAAAATCTCTTTCCAAATATCCTCACACAATCATATATTATTGATGAAAAAAACAATATGCTTATCTTTCAAATAAAATAATAATTTATATGAGCTTTTGAGTTTTATTTTAATTTATTATAAAAAAACAAAAAAAGAATCAGATTCCACCAAAAAAAAAAAAAAAAAAACACAAAAATATGTTATAATTTTCAGTCGGTCTATTCACAGAAAATTTCCTCATCTAAAGAAAGAAGCCAAAATACTGGGTTTGTCATTGAATAGGTAGTGACAAGAAGTTGCCTATAGCTTGAGAATCACCCGGATAACGTTACATATAAATGTCTTCTATACTGTATTTTTTTGCTTAAACTTTCCTTTGTTATTATCATAAAGAAATAAAGTAGTATAATAAAACATTAAACTATTAAAAAGATGAATGTTGATGTTATAACACAATAAAAGAAGAATACGGTTCAAGAGGAACGGGCGGAGGTCCGTGAACTTGCAATCATTGGCACGCCGAGTGACCTTCCAATCGGCGCGGACTCCATTTCCTTTAGGCCCTCTGCTAATTTCTGTTTGGCCTTCCTCCCGGCGATTAGTTAGAGTAATGTAATTTTAGAAACATCTTAGTCATATATCCGCGTTTGCTTGTCATCGCTTGTCAGCAATCGCTATGACTGTACGACCTTCATTCTTCGGTCTAAATCATGGGAAAATAATTCTGGCTGGGGTTAAGTTGATATTATCGATCATAAGCTAAATTAAAGGAAGGCTACTAAATTTTGATACACTAATCTGCATTTCTTAGGGTAATCTCAATTAAAAAATTAAGAGGAAAAATCATACGGTTGAGCGTGATCACGGTCAAATATTTCAACATAAAATGATGTGATTGGAGCAAATAAATAAGCGCCTAAATTTATTGGGTCGCTGTCCATGTCACTGAGAACAATCGAATTATTCCCGTTTAAAATTTATATATATTTTTCAGGATATTAAGCCCTGAATTTTTCGTAAAGACTTCTTCCATTTTATTTTTTCAAAGCTTCTCCAACATGGCCTGGGATGCTATTTATATTTTTATTTACTAAAAAGGAAGTTGGAAACTCGGGAATCTCAGTAATCATTAATTCGAAGAAGAAGAAGACTTTACGGCGAATGACCCAATCGAAATTGGGAATCTTAGCTTCCACGTTGGATATTACTTTTAAATTTCTTAATGCTAGGACGAACCCTGGATCAAAACTATGGGGGGGGGGGAAGCTATGGTCGTTCAGGTTGGAACATCTTACCGCGGAACAGGTAAATAAATCCAAATTTTTAAGAAAATTATAGCAGTGCTTTATCAAAAAAACAGGGGGGCTCGATCCTTGGAGATCCATGCATATATTTTTTGTTTTAATATAGGATAATAGGATAGGTTGAGAGTTCCTATTGCACTTATGAATTCTAAAATAAGTCTTTAGCAATTTAAATATGTATCTTTAAAAAAATATCCACTCTTGGTTCATTTAAGTTAAATAGAGTAGATGTTTAAAGAAGTAGACCAAACTTTTTTTTTTTATCGTAGGTATTTTGTACAAAACATTAAAGATACAATTTTATCAAATTTATTTTAATACAGTTAATTGCTGGCAGTGTATAATAACTTTGTACACACAGAAACTTTGATTGTTATTTTGGTCAACAATATCAAATTTTTCGAATTCTGAGTAATAAGTTTAGGGGATTCCCATTGCATACTTACTATATATATCGTAGGCAAGTCGTCATTGAGGCATTTAGGCTAAAATATTGAAGGATCGTTTATGTTATGAACCATGGCAAAACTGTATATATTCTGCATAAAACCACAATTATAAAATTATAGTAAAAATTGGTGTTTTGGATGAGATACGAGAACAAATATGGACTATAATTGATGTAAAACTTTGACATAGGGTAAAAATGGAAATAAAAAGTTTTTTTATTTAATTAAAAAGTCGCCAGTATGTTTAACGGTATATTTGCTAAGATTACTAATAAGTTTAACTGAAGGAATGAGAACAATTGAACCATTTCTATGAATTCCAGAAATCTTAGTTTTTTTTTTTCAATGAACACATTAAATTAGCATGGATATCAATGGCGCAACTAGATATCCCATAGTGTGGACCTCTGTCACCGAGATGAAAATACATATATGTGTGTATATACATATATATATATATATATGAAATATTGCATAGGGGAGGAATAGACTCGCGAACTGGGAGAGTGGGAAGATCGGCCTTGGACTGAATGCATAAGTCACGGTTGCCGGCCTCAGTTCCGCAACGTTGTCTGTCCCAGTCAAGTTCACGGGCGTTCTCCTCAGTTCGCCAATTCTCTCAATGGCTTCCCTTCTTTATGAATGGAGAGGTTTATGAACTCACTATCTCTCTCCGTTAATGATTTAATAAAATTTTATTAGCGTCATTAAGATAAAAATGCATCAGAATGCACTAGGATACCAACAAATAATAATCTATTATGCGGCAATGGCTCCATAGCGCTTAATATTTAATGATTATTGAAAATAAGCCCTAATATTGAAATTATAGGAAATTGTATGGCATTATTTTATAATAAAAGAGTAGAATTTTAAATGTTTTTGCGATATTAATAAAAAATAATTTCAAGGTCAAACAATATTTTAGAACGAATCGCTCATTTGCTACAAAAAAATTGCTACTTTTCTAAAAGATTGTTCCAAAGTTATAAATTTAATTATAAGATCGTACAAGAACGTTTCATTATAAGATTTATATAAAATAAAATGATTTTTTCCATGAACGTCTATAAGGGAACTAATCCTAAGTATAAGGTAAGTTTTTTTCAAAACTGCCTTGGTAGCTATCTGGTTTATAGGTGTCTATAACGATGTAAAAGTGTCTTTCAATGAACTTGGACATTCAAATTATATATACTTAATGACATAGTTTAACTATTTTTATACCTTTATATCTATTTAATTAAACACACATGCTTATCTTACCAAGTTCTTAATTGGTTTAGATCTCCCTTTTCCTTATATAAATATATATATTAGTGAGCTTAGATTATCCGAACTTTTTATAAAACCCACCATCTCTGAAATCATTAGTTCGGATAATCGGAGTTCTTGAAAAAAAATAAAAAATAGTATTAAATTTAGGTTATTTTTATTAAATTTTTCTTTACATTATTTTCTAGTTATCACGTTTCACCTTAGGAGAGGCATATTTTGGCATATTAATATTTTCTTAACGTAATTATTTATTAGATTTGAAGGGATAAAAATTATCCCAGTGTATTGAAATAATATATGATAAACATTTAAAGTTTCATTAATATATAAAAAAAACATTTTCATCATACATAGGTACTTAATCTGGTGTTGAGTATCACACGTCTACTTATTAAAAATTTATAATATAATTTATGTTAATCTAAAATTGATCTATGAATTTCATGATAGAAAAGGTTAGAAATAAATAGATAATTATTAAAGAGTGTTTATTTAATTTTAGTTCCTGGGATGAATGATTTAAATACATATTAAGAACCTTCTCATATTTCGCATGACAAATGCTCAACATCTGTTTGAAGTTACATTTGATTAGCTGGGAAGTAAGAAGTAATGATTTTCTTTAAAAAAAAAAAAAAAATAATAATCTTTGAGGCTACTGTCCCTTGTAACGATTGATAATTATAATTTCTTTCTTCATGTATAATTTCCCGAGTCGCGTAATAAGGCAAGTGGATAAGCGCGGACATCGGTTCGGCGCTAATGCGACTGAAACACGACTACATGACTCTCTTCTACCTGATGGGGCAAAGCAATTACAATCTTTAAGGCCCTGTGATAAATAGGCTTCATTGCCCCTCCCCCCCCCCCTCACTCCAAGTATGTTGTTTCTAATTAAAAGAACAGTCGGGTCTGACTGCCTACTAATCGTCCAAGGTCCCCCCACCCCCAGCTACCAAGGTGGAGTCTTCAACAGTTCTAGATCCATAATAAAATAATTCCATTGCTATTTGATTAATATAATTCCATTCATTTCATCATTTCGATTTGTAAACAGTAAATTAACTAAAATATTTTGAGTGAATGAGGTATTGGAATATTTATTTATGAACAAATAATTCTGATCATATTATTATTTTAGATATAAATATTCCCGTTTAGTCAGGCGAGCGAGGTAGCTTAGTAAGACACTATGCGATATTCCTATTTTTGTAAATCGTTCTTGGTAATGGAAAATTAAAGATATTAATGACTCTAGAATTAAAATTAAAAGATAATTAAGCTCGAATGAAGACTTAATTAACGTAAGACTTAAACAGTTGTGTAAATCGCTGTTATATGTAAAGGGGGTTGATCCTTCATTTTTGTAAAATTATAAAATATATATATTATAGGAAAGTAAAATGGAGTTCCAGAGCCTGTGCGATATCAGTTACTCCTTACATATACCTACACTATTTATATGATTGGCTAGATTTATACTCCCATTGCAGGGTTGTCCGATTAGCCTTTCCTTGGCCATTCTTTTAAATTAAAAGACTGGTAGCAAAAGTTTAAATTTGTTTTTCCGTAACAAAATAAATAATAAATAAATCAAACTGTAGGCCTTTTTCCGGGTTTTTCGATTTTCTCAAAAAATTTCTTTTAAACATGTCATGTTAATTGAGAATCAAGACTTCTTTAATATCAGATAGGTTTTATCATCATAAAAATGTTCTGAGGTGGCATAAATGGGGGAGGAAAAAAATTGTTTTTCCTACAAAGTACCATTGATTTTATTTATACGGAGAAATTAATTGTTCGTCGTGGTGCCTAAAAATCAGAAATGAATATATATAAAATTTGAAAAAATCAAGGGACAAATGCAGAAGAAAAAAAAAATAAATAAATCCAACAACTCTTAAAACAATTAGAACCGTTGCGCAGCACGCTTTTAATGACAGACTTTTGTTTATAAGTAAAGGCGTTCTGTTCATTCGAAAGAGTTTTCAACGTATTTTGGAACATAAATATTTAATCTATTTTCTGTGAAGTTGCGGAATCGCTTACACATTTGGCAAAGCACGTTGATTTCTACTCTAAGTAGGTTGTTAAGTGAAATTTGTGTATTGCGCGCACCGCACCAGATTATCTTAATTTAGAAATAAAATTTTTGCTGATCAGCTGTTTGATTTTTACTTTTCTCAGCTGTTACCACTCCAAACTTGTATCTGTTTGAATGCAGTGGTAAGATATTCTGATTATTATTATTAACCAAAAATAATTTTTTTCCCATGTCATCGTTATATTGCAGCGAATTTCCGAATTTATTGTTAAAAAAAGTTTTAAAAGTATGTAGCAAACAAAAATGATTATTATTTAGGTTGTTTTTAGATTCATTAACATAGTATTAGTATACAACAATCCATACTGTAATTTCAACATCAGATAACAAGTTATTATTGTTTTAAATTTAGTTTATTAGGTAAATATTTTTATTATTAGGCTATATAGTACGTAAATTTAACCTGATAATTAAGGTTATTATCTAATTTTAATATCTAAAAAATTAATTTAAATTATGTTAAAAATAAAAATTTAATTTAAATTATGCATGTAAGAGCTGCAGATAACGCAATCAATCCACTGACTTTCAGTTCCACGACCTTCAAATCGTCTGCAGCAGAGTCACGGTCTTGCTCGGCGTTAATGACCGCTGCATACCAACCATGAAACTTCTTCAATTTCCCCGGCAAGGACTTACAGCCCAAAGGAAGTCTATGTAATTTTTTTTTAGGTAATCGTTAATTGTGTAATTATTTTTATAGAAATTATATTTTAAGAAGGTTGGTTGAGGATGTAGGATGGATCAAATAAAAAAAAGAAAGATGAGAATTATTAAATATTATATTCCAGTTTTTCTGACATTTTTCAGTATTCTATTTATGTTTCTCATTTTGTAATCAAGATTTTTTAAGCTGCCTTTATTGGTATATCTTAATTTGGTATTCATTCTTCGGCTTGAAATTAACAAAATCCTCATTAACTGCTGATCGAACCAGCAGTTCTTTATTCCTTTCTTTAGTCTCAATTTTTCATATACACTTTTCATATACACTACTCCTCATATATACCCTCAATATTTCAACTATTAGCTGTAAATTTTATAACTCCCTTAAATCTGTGAAGCTTCCAAACTGCCCGACTGATAAAAATTGTACAATATTAGTGTATTCTAATTCTGTATTTTTATACGTTTATTCTTGGCACCGATCGATGTTGCTATCTAGTCCCACCGAATCGTTATTCTTTTCTTTATAAACGAATTTCTATTATAATTGTTTGATTTGATGTTAGAACTAGAAGGACCTGTTCAATTATATATAATTCCTTAGTACTTGATTATTCAATTTATTTTTCACCTCAATTTAGTAATGAATTTATTATATGTTTTAAAATTTCATTAGGAAGTTGAAAATTTTTTTTTTATCCATAATCGAAATTTTCAAGCATACTCGTAATAATTTCACAACCGAACATTTCTTACCGTAAAACGCAAATATTATTAAAAAAAGGCTGTATGCCAGTATACACAGAAAGAAGTGTATCATCTATTTTTATATTACATACATGGATAAAGCTAACTAAGGTTTATATAGAGAAAATATGGGTACACACTAGTGCTCTTACTCCTGGGCATGGCCTATTTGGGGAAATTTAGTTGTCGCCCCAATCTTAACTGAAAAGGACCCGTTAGGGGGTCGGATATCCCTTTTGAGCGAGCGAGGCGAGCGGGGTAGAAAACTGATATCAAATAAAGTTAATATCACGGCCAGATAACCTGTCATAACACGCCACACCTAGCAGTGTCATAGCAGTCATGCTACTAAAATATTCAATATTTGTAGAACGTATTACCCGGAGCCAGGGGAATTTTAATAATACTTGGCATCAATCCCCACACTTTCCCTTGGCCCGGGAAATCCCCGTATAGCCTCAATCGGCAAGAAGGGAAGGAAAAAAATGTATGTTGAGCGGCTGCAAAGCTAAATATAATAAAAAAATTAATAGATTTGCCGGAACTATTACATTTATATTTACTCAATAGAAATTATGAAAAACCTTTACTGACTTTCTCGGCAGTCTTTTTTGTGACATTACTTTTTAAGAATTCAACTTTAGTAACGTAGTGTCCAAAGTAAGTGGATATTAAAGTGATATCAAGTTTTGAGTTGAGTACCTAGTGATCAATATAAGTGCATCATTAATTCAGAGTTTGGTTTAGTTGCATCTGATTACAAGGAGGAAGGTTGCATTAACTTGATATTGATCCGTTAATATTTAATTAATCTATTTGTTTCATTCGAAGCCGGGCGTGGTTCGATAACCGACAAAAACTGGGTTAACATTTGATGTAGTTCATTTTAAATATAATAAAACACAATCTTGGATCGTATTTTCTGTTTGAATATTTCTTTTAAGAATTATATTTTTAAAATTTCATACAAACGATTTTTTTTTAATTGTTTCTTTGATAGACATACAATTTATTACAAAATTACGCAATTAATTATCTAGTAATAAACGCATTTGAGCAGGATTTCAAGAGGGAAAAGTACTTGAGCCAATACTTTTTAATTTATTTACGACGGGTTTCATTCATAAACAAATTTTACTGGGAACATTTTCCCTGAATCAAAAACATTGAAAAAGTGTGTGTTATTTTATAAAAGGTCCTCGGAAATATTTCTGATTGGATTTGAAATATATGATGTGATAAGTGTCTTTATAGTCGTCAAACTCAATCATGGATTGTACCCTGTTGGATATTATTACCTAGCGTTTTAATACTTAATTTTTAGCATCGTATTACATGACAGATGACTACACAAGGGCCTGGATATTCCAAGTCTCATGTTAGTTGCAGCCCCAGAATTCTGCAAAAACTTCATCTAAAGACTGATTTTCTACTTAAATATCTTCACATAGACAATTAAATAAATTCCAACAATTCCACAAAAATATATAAATTTCAACTGAAGACTTTCAGGAATGGTGAAGACCATAAGGCTATAACTTGATTGAATGGTCAAACATTATCATCTTATGTATGTATTTATTTTTAGCGCTACGGTCCTGAAAGAACCTGGGTTTCTCTTAGAGGCATCCTCCATCTTCTTATGCCTATCCTCATTAGGATATTCTCCACCTGGTCAAGCTCTTTGAGTACTGGTCTTACCTTAGTCCTTGGCAGGCGTCTGGTAATAGATTTTCTGAAATCAAACCCAGTCTTCCAGAAAGAAGGATCTATGTAAAATGATCCTACATATATATTATAATAATGTTTTTTTTTTTTTAAATTATTTTTGAACTTAGGACGATATATGTTATAGATTCATTATATGTTGTGAGAATGAGAGCTGTTCATTGACGCGGTCTCCCAGATATTCTGAGCTTAGAATAGCTGAAAGGCCGCAACCGCAGTTGACACGAGGACAATCGATATCTTTCGGAAGCTGCTCTCATTGTCACATGTCAGGTGAGAAATATCTAAGTATCTCAGATTTGTGAGGGAACAATGTAGTTGGAGCCAGTATCGGCCTTACCGCTGGCTTGTCAACTCTTTCACTTCTCCGCACCGTTCCATTTTGTCTGTTCCCTTCAAATGGACCGTGTTCTACATTCATTGCTGCTGAGGAATGCTTTAGTAATGAATGTAAAATGAGAAAGATATAAAACGAGTCGATTTTTTTTTTTTTAAATAAATAAACCAGCTTTAAAAAATTGATTTCCTCCTAACTTTTTCGACTTAATTTATTGTTTCATTATTGAAATACATTTTTTTTTAAAAATAAATAAAAATTCTATTTAAAATCTTTCAGATTAAAAATTATTCCAAGCATCAGGAATTATTGGATGATTTGAATTTATTACTTTACTTACCTATATTTGAAATATATAGCAAGAAAAAGTATTGCGATCGTGAAAAATTTCGACTTCCGGTTTTCAACGGAAATACACGTTTTGGGGTCCTGAAATTACCTGAAATTAGTTATTTGGTGTATGTTTATACCCGCGGTGTGGCAGCAAAAATTTCATCAAAATTGGTCAAACGGAGGGGGTACTTTGTTTAATAATTATTTATGTTTTTTTCTATTTTTCCACATTTTTACGATTTTTTCCATTTTCTCAAAAATAGCTTTAACGATTTTAATTAAACTCATCATGTTTAATGAGAGTTATCATGTTTAATCAAGTATTCTTTAATATCAGGTAAGGTTTGTCATTATACAAATGTTCTGAGTGGGCTTAAATGGGGAAGGGGCCTTTTTACTTTCACTTACCTATATATGAAATATATAGTAAGTGGAAGTATTGTGATCGTGAAAAATTTCAACTTCCGGTTTTCAACGGAAATACACGTTTTGGGGTCCCCTGAGTCCAATTAACCAAGTCCCGCAAAATGGTGTGTGTGTGTGTGTGTGTGTGTGTGTGTGTGTGTGTGTGTGTGTGAGTGTGTGTGTTTGTGTTTGTGTGTGTGTGTGTGTGTGTGTGTGTGTGTGTGTGTGTGTGTGTGTGTGTGTGTGTGTGTGTGTGTGTGTGTGTGTGTGTGTGTGTGTGAACAGACTAGCTCGAACCGTGCGAACCTGAAATTGGGTATTTAGTGTATGTATATGCCCGCGATGTGACAGCAAAAATTTCATCAAAATTGATCAAAGGGAGGGGGTACTTTATTTAATAACTTTTTAAGTTTTTTTCGATTTTCTCAAAAACGGCTCTAACGATTTTGATTAAACTGAGTATTTGATCTATTTATATGCCCGAGATATGACTGTAAACATTTCATCAAAATTGATCAACCGGAGGGGGGACTTTACTTAATAAATTTTGTATCATTTTCACGTGTTTTTTTTATTTACTCAAAAAATGCTTTAACGATTTTGATCAAACTGGGTATTTGTTTTATGTATATGCCAAAGATGTGATAGCCGACATTTCATCAAAATTGGTCAAATGGAGCGGGCACTTTATTTTATAATTTTTTCCCAATATTTACCTTTTTTTCGATGATCTCAAAAACGGCTTTAACGATTTTTATCAAATTCGTCATGTTAAATGAAAATTAGGTGTTCTTTAATATCAGGTAAGCTTCATCATTATTAAAATGTTCTGAGGGGGCTTTTTTTTTGGGGGGGGGGGGGGGTCGGGGCCTTTTTTGTTTGTTTGTTTCCTATAAAGCACCTTTGTTTTTGTTTATATGGAGAAATTAACTGTCTCTCGTTACGCCTAAAAAAAAGAAATTGCTAAATATGAGATATGATAAAAATAAAGATAAAGATAAACATAAAGAGGAGAAAAAAAATAAAAATACTCAGTCAACTCATAAAACTCGTTGAGCCCACGCATGCGGAGTACGCCTTTAATGACAGACCATTGTTCATAATTAAAGCCGTTCTGTTCATTTGAGAAGTGGCAATTATCAAAACGCATTAATTTTTAATCTAAGTAAGTTGGTAAGTGATAGTTGTGTGTTGCGTGCACGCACCAGATTTTTTTATTTCCTATAAAGTACCTTTGTTTTTGTTTGTGTGGAGAAATGATCTGTCTCTCGTTTCGCCTAAAAAAAAAAAAAAAGAAATGGCTAAATATAAAATATGAAAAAAATCAAGTAAACATAAACAGGCGAAAAAATGAAAAATATGCCGTCAACTCACGCATGCGCAGTACTCCTTTAATTGACCATTGTTTATAATTAAACAACTGTTCAATTATTGGAAATTATTTGTTTTATGATAACTACATGAAGTTTTCAACAACTACATAGAGAATTATAAAATCAGACGACTTGGAGTATTATACTTGCATTTGCGAATTAGCACAAGTAAAAACTTTTATTTAAAAATAAAAAAATTATGGTTTTTTATAGAGCAAACAAAAATAAAAATAAGAAATGAATGTGGAAAAAATGTGTGACTTTGGAAGTGGCAAATAATAAAACACATCAATTTCTAATCTAAGTAAGTTGGTAAGTGAAAGTTGTTTGTTGCGCGCACGCACCAGATTTTTTTTACAAAAACGGAAAAAAGTTCTACTTTACTTAATTATGGTGATTTGTGTTTTGATAAACGCAGTTTATCAAACTGATTGAAAAAAAAAAAATCCTTCCTCCTCACAGTGGTTGAATCACCCCATACAATTTGTTCCATGTCTTTTTGGTTCGAAGTCCTATACTCTGTGGTCCCGCAAAAATAAGTAAACCTTATTTTGTCATGATGTTTCATACTTATGAAAATTTCATTATTTGATAATATTTCTTAATGTTTATAAAAAATACTTAGATTTTTATTAATTAAATGTCTTCAACTAATTCTTAAGACTCGATCGAAATTTTAATTTATTAAAGACTATAAAAGTATAATTAATAATAAACTATAAACTAGGGATACTAAATGCGTGTATAATTTCTGCTTAAGCGCTTATCCATTGAACTTTAATGAAATTATTTATGTTGTTTGAACTCTGTCGCGACCCTAAAGTGCTAAGTGTGTGCTTCAACTACTTTTATACTTAAAGCAGGGGAAACTTCTTGGCTCTTTCCTGTTTGCTACTTCGGAGACAACATATCGATTCATAGCTGAAACGAAAAACATGTAAAAATAGCGTTAGTGACTAGATTGAATCCTTGGGGAAACTGTCTTAATGATTTATTTTCTCATTTAGTTGAAATCAAGAGTTTATTGATTTGGCGGTCTTATTTTAGCTAGAATAACGGATAATTTATAGTGGTTTTAGCTCATTCTTTCTAGACAAATAAAATTTATTTTTCGGTTTATCCGTTTCAAATTAATTATCCCTAACACTTTATGCTTATTGTTATCATAAACCAACGTTATTATATAAAATTAATATTTTCATTTCATATTATTATTATTTTTTCTTTACCATACCCAGAGTTGGCGAGATAAGCGAAGTTAATTTAGAATTTTCAGTTTTACACGTTTTAGCCCTCCGAAAATTGGTATTTTCGAACTTTGTTCTGTGTCTCAACTCTAACACAGATTTCTTCTAGTAGGTTTTTGACCGTGAAATTTCCAAGTACCAAATTTACTATGTCACAATAGTAACAGCACGATAGTCAACGCTCGTTTTTTCCCTATAACCTGTAATGCCGAAACGGTTCTGATGATTTTGTTGAAAATTTCCAAAAGACTTCACCCCTAAAATTCGTTAAAGTGCTTCGTATTTTTGTATCAGAGCACAAATCAGAAAGTATTTATTTTATAGTAAATTTTATATAATCATTTGAAAGGCAATTCAATGTTTTGTAATATACAGGACTTGTAACTAGTGCAATAAGGAAAGTCTAATTAGTGTATAAACCAGGTATTTTTATTGAGTAATTGTTCTAAATATTCTACTTGATTTTTTCAATCACATGAAACTTTAATTTTCACTAATTATGGTTGCTGAATAAAAAAAATACAAAATCTGGAAGACATTTTTTTATTTTGAAAAGTGTTAATTCACATCAGTATAAAATCTTTATTTATATATTAACCTTATTATATTTTTGAAAAGAAGAATTAGAATGAAAATCATATGAATCATATACATATATATCTACTGACATGAGATACTACATACAATATGTATCAATGTAGTATTGTTATTTTATTTCAAAATGGTTCTTTGCTGCAACTAGTATTACATCAGAAATGCTTTATAGGTATCAGTCAGTAGAAAAAATAGAAATATCTTTTATTTCTATTTTGTTGTATTCATAAATTCTTTATTTTAAATAATGTGGGTACCCTTCACTGTAATAAACTCTGCGAATAGCGATAATCAAGAAGAATATTCTGGACGCATTATTACAAGGTTTAGGCCAAAATATCCTCATTATTAAAAATTATGTATTTATAAGCAGCCACATTTTCTATCTATTTTTTATTAACATACTCAAGAACGATAATTAAGTCATATTGTACTACTCTAAAATTTATAAATCTTTCTTAGATCCATTTATTTGTTTTTTAACATTTCACTCATCAGTAAGAACTATATGATATAAATGATTGTGGGACAATGAACCTAAAACCATTCGGTAATTACGGTTCCTAAAATAATTTGTACACGTTCTTATCAACAGTAAAGGAAATGCTATGGGTGATGGGCCGCAATTATCTTACAACCGATATTGTCTTTGATAATGCTCCAACATTCAAGGTCCTGAATTATTTATTACAAATAAAATTAAGGTACGATCATGTCTAATAATAAGTTATGAATACTAGATGAAGTAGGATTGGGGCAGTTGCGCCCCCCCCCCCCCCTGCCTTGGAAAATATGAGAAACAAAAAGCTACAAATTAAATAAATTCTTATTCATTTACTATATTTATTAAATATTAATTAAAAAATATATTAATTTAATAAAAAGTTTTATTCGAAAAATTAATTTTGCCTTACATAGTCAGAATAACTCGACCCTCATTCCACTCCTATCATAACAATTTTACCAGAATGCTCCCCCTAGACGAATTGCTGTGGAGGTCTATGATATAGTATGTAATTTTTGAAATCCTAGTCCATATACAAGATTTTGAAAAGTAATTTCGTGCCATGGTTAGCATACATCGATAGCTATCACATTAAACGAGAATGAAATAGTAAACACTAAACAAAAAAATCTGGTGCGTGCACGCAACACACAACTTTCACTTACCAACTTACTTAGATTAGACATTAATGCGTTTTGTTAATAGCCACTTCTCAAATGAACAGAACGGCTTTAATTATGAACAATGGTCTGTCATTAAAGGCGTACTCCGCATGCATGGGCTCAACGATTTTTATGAGTTGACTGAATATTTTTCTTTTTTTCTCCTCTTTGTGTTTTCTTTATTTTTATCATATCTCACATTTAGCCATTTCTTATTTTTAGGCGTAATGAGAGACAGTTAATTTTTCCATATAAACAAAAACAAGTGTACTTTACAGGAAAACAAAAAAGACCCCTTCCCCATTTAAGCCCCCTCAGAAAGTTTTAATTACGTTAAAGCTTACCTGATATTAAAGAACACCTTATTTTCATTATACATGGCGAATTTGATTAAAATCATTATAGCTGTTTTTGAGATAGTCGAAGGAAAGGTAGAAATTGGAAAACAAGTTATGAAATAAAGTGCCCCCTCCGGTTGATCAATTTTGATGCAATCTTGGCTGTCACATCTTTGGCATATACATACATCAAATACCCAGTTTGATCAAAATCTTTAAAATCGTTTTTGAGTAAATAAAAAAAAACACGAAAAAATTATACAAAAATTATTAAGTAAAGTCCCCCCTCTGGTTGATCAATTTTGATGAAATTTTAACAGTCATATCTCGGTCATATAAATAGATTAAATGCTCAGTTTAATCAAAATCGTGAAAGCCGTTTTTGAGTAAATAAAAAAAACACTGGAAAATGATACAAAATTTATTAAGTAAAGTCCCCCCCCCGGTTGATCAATTTTGATGAAATTTTTACAGTCACATCGCGGGCACATACATACACTAAATAACCAATTTCAGGTTCGCACGGTTTATAGTTTTTGAGCTAGTCTGTTCACATACACACACACACACACACACACACACACACACACACACAGACACAGACACACACACACAGACCATTTCGCGGGACTTGGTTATTTTGACTCAGGGGACCCCAAAACGTGTATTTCCGTTGAAAACCGGAAGTCGAAATTTTTCACGATCGCAATACTTCCACATACTATATATTTCATATATAGGTAAGTGAAAGTAAAAAACGTGTCCGAGTTATGCAATGTCGGCGAAAAGTTTCAGCACACTAATAACCGATCTATTTTTAACAATGCGGTACGTTGGTTTTTTTTTAAACATATGAGAGTGCAGGGCATACGAAGCATACTCTTAGACATACCAAACGACTTATACAGTGAACTGAAAGACAACGTAACAGACAAACTTTTCGACTTTCTTAAATTAACAGAATTACATCATAAGATATAAACCGAAAGTTGGAATAAAGGGCGATGATGACCCTAGTTGTTGACGCCCCGAAAGAAAAAAAAAAGAAAAGAAATATATGAGATACTAATAATAATAGCATTAGTTTGGTAAATGGCAATTGCTTAAGATAAAAAATATTTATCTTTAATTTTATAGAAAATATTGTGAGGTACAGTAAAAATATTGTCTCAAGAAGGATCATTAAAAATGAAATTGGACATGGATTTAATTGGAGTTGTTTTTAGTACAAAAAAACAAATCTGGTGCGTGCGCGCAACACACAACTTTCACTTACCAACTTACTTAGATTAGAAATTGACGTGTTTTGCTAATTATCATTTCCCAAAGTCACACATTTTTCTACATTCATATCTTATTTTTGTTAATCGTTAAAGCCGTTTTTGAGTAAATAAAAAAACCCGTGAAAATGATACAAAATTTATCAAGTAAAGTCCCCCCTCCCGTAGATCAATTTTGATGAAATTTTTACAGTCATATCTCGGGCAGATAAATACATCAAATACCAAGTTTGATCAAAATCGTTAAAACCGTTTTTGAGTAAATAAAAAAACCCATGAAAATGATACAAAATTTATCAAGTAAAGTCCCCCCTCCCGTAGATCAATTTTGATGAAATTTTTACAGTCATATCTCGGGCAGATAAATACATCAAATACCAAGTTTGATCAAAATCGTTAAAACCGTTTTTGAGTAAATAAAAAAAACATGTGAAAATGGTAGAAAATTTATTAAGTAAAGTCCCCCCTCCCGTAGATCAATTTTGATGAAATATTGGCTATCACATCTTTGGCTTATGCTTACATCAAATACCCAGTTTGATCAAAATCGTTAAAGCCTTTATTGAGTAAATAAAAAAAACACGTGAAAATGTCATAAAATTTATTAAGTAAAGTCCCCCCTCCGGTTAATCAATTTTGATGAAATTTTTACTGTCATATCTCGGGCATATAAATAGATCAAATACTCAGTTTAATCAAAATCGTTAGAGCCGTTTTTGAGAAAATCGAAAAAAACGTAAACATTATTAAATAAAGTACCCCCTCCCTTTGAGCAATTTTGATGAAATTTTTGCTGTCACATCGCGGGCACATACCTACACTAAATACCTAATTTCAGGTTCCCACAGTTTATAGTTTTTGAGCTAGTCTGTTCACATACACACACACACACAGACACACACACAGACCATTTCGCGGGACTTGGTTATTTCGACTCAGGGGGTCCCAAAACGTGTATTTCCGTTGAAAACCGGAAGTCGAAAATTTTCACGATCGCAATACTTCCACTTACTATATATTTCATATATAGGTAAGTGAAAGTAAAAAGGGTAAAGTCCAAATAAAATAATCGGGGGTCGGAATAAATAAAACAAGAAAAAACTTACAGAAACTCACAGCACATTTATTATTAAATTTATAAAATACTATTACAGTAGAATGTTTTAAGAATTAGTATGTACATTTATCCATTTATATTTTTTTGGGGTAACATTTCTGGGGTTCATTATCAATTGTGATTAACCTAACAGATAAGACATTCGCAGAATTCCTGTCCGTTTTTTTTTTCATTAATCCCATCTGTATGGTTTAAATTAAGAATGTAATGGCAGCGATTGGACGGCCCGATATTGAGAATTCAACAGCACAACTAGATCCTTTCCCATGATCTTCAAATATCACTATTCGCCTACGTGCCCTGTGTACCGTGTTTTGGACCCGGGCTGAATATCAAGCCTAACTAATCAATTCAAAGAATTCTATTAATTACAGTTTTACAGTCACAGATTACAGTAGTGTCGTCCACTTCCACAGCGCTGGGGCAGTTAATAGAATACAGATAGCCGGGCAGGCACATTACCTGCGTACTTTGTGCCCTATGTGAGGAATAGCTCTCCGACCCAGAAGCCGGGGACTAAAATTAATGATAAACGTGGGGTCCTTGGGAGACCGATTGTATGTTTCTTCCCATCAGCCGAGAATTACCATCATTATTGAAGTGGATGGCCGATAAGATCTGTTGAGAGAAGCCAAGGAAGAACAAGCGAGATTTACTGTTGGCAATTACTGTGCATTAAGATAAGGACTATTGCTTTGGTAGGAGCCTATGAGGTGAGCGGACCATGTGGTACCTCCTCAGTTGGTACCTGGAGATCGAGTACTATCTTACGCGTAGCATCTACTAACAGCTATTTTCAAAGGTTTTTTTGTAATTAATCACTTGTCCTTTAATAATTATTTTTTAATAAGTTTTGTTGGTTTTGTAATATTTTCCAAGTCCTTAGGTAGGTAGGTACTTTTATATATATTTAATTTTCTTTGTCTTCATATTTAAATTTATACCTGTCTACAAATCTTTGAAAATCAGCAGATGTTTTGGATTTTATGCTAATTTAATAATGAGATATCAGGCAGAAATTCCTCCTCCCTGACCTTGGCTTCTTAACAAAGGAGATCTCTCATCCAACGCCATTTTGATATCTTGGCATGTCAGCTGTTAAAATGCCCATTTAAATTTGCTCGACACATTTGAAATGAGTCTTTATATGTTGGTCAAATGTTGCCATTTATAAGTCAGTATTTATGGATATGTTAGTCACGTACCATGGTGCTTCAGTTACGAATCGTAACATTGTTGATTTGAATTTTTGAAGTATTTTTTAATGTATCTTTTGGGCTATACCTACCGAAGAATATGTCCATACAAGTTTTATTAAGTACAAATATTTAATAGTTTGTGTCTCTTTCCTAGTTTTCAGGTTTTAGAAAATAGTGAGTAAAGTAGGTTGGGTCGTTTGTTCATTTTAAGCAGTTCATCCTTCTGTCAAAGGTAAAGTATATTTTCGAAGTATTTTTTCGAAGAGTATACGTTTTGTGTTTTGTTTTCTCATTATTCAGTCGAAATTTCCTCTATCAATGTAGGCGATGTTGCAAAGGTAGTTTTTTATTTATCACAATAATATAAGATAAATTTGTGTACGATAAAATTTTATTAACAAGATATTAACAATATTAACAAGATATTAATATTAACAAGATATAAAACTAGTGCATAGTTAGCCGAGCAGTCAAATAATAGTTGAAAATCAGAAGGTCTCGAGGAATCTTCTTTTTAAATGCCTTGGTGGTTTATGAAGAATAATAGGAGAACAACACGTTAAGGAGGAGTATGGAGTATATTGTGAAAGGATAGGTATCTGACCTGCTTAAATCGGCTACAGTTGGAAGATAAAAATTTTATATATTGCAGATGGATTTTGGACAGTAAGGTAAGAATTGGGTACCCCTAGATGAATTGATTTTTCCTGTATATCCTAAAGAATAGTTAGTTAGACCTATTTATACCTTACTTTGTTAGATTATTAGGGGCGTATATGAGACACCCTGCCAACCCCATCCCATAGATTAGTACTGTAAGTGCAGGATATAAATGATATTATGACTAATAACGCTAATGTTGTCTTTGATGCATCGCTATTGGGACCCCCTTCTTAAAACATTCTATATATCTTTAGATGACACTGTAGAGCATGTACCTAGCATTATATTATTTTTTAGTTATTTACTTTTACCTAGCATTATATATTTTTAGTAGAGCATGTACCTAGCATTATATTATTTTTTAGGGTATTTAAGATTGGTTAACGGGTAATAACTTAAGAGAAACCTGATTTTAAATATATTTCGCCGTTATAACATTCCCTGAGGTAAGAGCATACTGAGGTAGCCCGAAAATAGGGTTTGCCGCTAGCTATTAGATCCGGTCAGTAAGGAGCTCCAGGACTTCATAGAATCCTTCTATTTTTGGAAGGTCACTTTGAAGGCACCTCCAACCCGCGCATTGTCCTTTAGCTCATGTGGAACGCAAAATATAAAAATTTCCTCCCTAAATCAGAGGTTTATTAAAAATATCTTTCATGTTGAACATTTAAAAAAAAAATAAATAATTTTTTTTTTTTAGAAACCGGAGCGTATAAACAGCGTTTATCTTCCTTTTATAGATCGCGAACCACTTTGTAAAAATGATTGTATTTCGTGAAATTTTTTGAAGTAAGTGTGTTATTTGATTTGCATTATAAATTTTATAGGGTAGTCATTTATTCACACCACAACATTATGAGACAATTAACATTGAAACACACATTTAATAGTGAACTCCAAAAAATCTATATCGATGGTCGGATTTTCGAACTTCAAAAAATGAACATTTCCAAGATTTAAGTTTTCACCATTGATACGCGGATTACAGGTTTGGAAACATTCGTTACATTAAACACGTAACATAGAGTTAAACTTCATGTAAAAAATAAATTCAAATTAATTAAAAAGAAAAAAAATCAATATGGTGAAATAGTAATAAAGTATCGGGAAACCTTAGGTGTTGATAAAGAAAAAAAAATCCAACCAACATAAATTTAGGTATAACCACTAACCGCGAAAACTAATGAAATATACATATATAAAATTAAATACTTCCAAAAATTTAATTAATAAATTTAAGTTTTGATCCGTTCCAAATTTCAATTCATTAGGGGAGGCATTTTTCTACAATTATTTTAGATAGTGGTTGAGTGATTGAATAGGTGGGTTTTAAAGGTGTGGTGGGTATTGAAATGATGGACACAACCATAAATCATTTAAAGTTATATGTCCACAAAGATCCTTAGCCTGAATTTACATCTTTTGATTTTATAAGAAACTCTTTCAACTCCAACGTTTGTTACAAGTTTTAACAATTTTTAATTTAATTATTTATCTGAAATAACGGTTTATTAGGTATAATAGGCTTTTAATCAATCGAATAATTATTATTTTTTTAAACATTTAAAGATGTGACAATGACAAAAATTATGACCTTCATGGCCCACTATAACTATTTTTTTTTTAGTATAATTTTGCAAGATATTAAATGCAATCATTTAGTTATATTGAGATTAGATGTTTTAGAGATAAATGTATTGTTTATTTATGTTAAGTTTGGGATGGAATGACATGTAATTATCTATACATTTATAATTAAAAGTATAAATGTATGTATTAAGAAATGCACCATGTTAATAACTAAAAATAATTTCATCAGAACTTAATAATTAATTATTTTTCTATTCATTATATTTATTGCTACTAATATTTTTCCCAAAACGTAATGACTTAATGTTTGATTAATGAGCGACATTAGTAATTTTTGGCCGTGTTATAATGAAACTGTGAATTAGTCATTACATATTAAAAAGAAATATATCTAAAAAAAATCCCATCTCTTTTAGTTAATTGGTGAATGATATAATCGTAAAAATTTGAGATAAAGTTATTGCTTTAAGAATTAAAATATTTTACTAGTTATGTAAGAAAAGACAATTATTTCTGCCCGCTTACTAATCTGATTGGCTATTTATAGTTTTTACTCGAACGTTTCTAAGGCGTTGCCGTAAAAAGATTATTTGGCTCGCGTTCCGTACAGAAATAAGACGTCTGATTTATAAAAGAACAAATAACGCAGTGTTTATATCAACCTTTGAGTATTGAAACTAAAATTTTAAATCGTAAAATAAATTTGCATTTTCAATATATATTGTAGGAATGGATACCTATAATAATGTATAAAATATATTTTACATACATATCCCCCAAAAAATTTATATAGGTATACTCTCCATAATGTATAATATAAAACATATTTGTTATATTTATCAGTGAATAATTTCTGAATAATAAAATTACAAACGATTTGACTACTAATTCAATACTCATATTATTGTATAACTTAAATTGTAACAAAGTTAAGTAAAAGAAAACTATAGACTTGATAATATTTTTTTTTTTTTTTTTTGGCATTGGATGATTCCGTACGGCCAAGGAGTAAATAAAACGTATACCTTTTCACTACACTATATTGAACAAAAAGGCGAACTAAAATTTATACTGGAATATAAAACTTTTAAGTTAGGAAAATATAATCACTATTTTTCTTTTACTTAATTTAGTTTTAATATCAGAAAAGTTCAAGTATGCTATAGCCGTTTTATTGTATATTATTTTTTCCTACTATTTCTCTTTCTTTTTTTTTTTTTCTTTTTTTTTCAGAAAAGCGATAAAACGTTAAAATTATATAAATATACTACATATTTATTTTACCCCAGGATACGATGAAAAAATGTGTTGGACATCAGGATATATATATATATACATTTAGCATGGCAGCCATTCCATTTACAATCGGAAGACGGTTTAAATACTTAGATCATACAGTACAAATAAAATAATTAAACCTTAAACAAAAAAACATTATAATTTCTATTAGAAATGTTCAATAAGATATCACCTTTCAAAAAAATCTTTTTGTTGACCTATAACAACTATAACAATTATTCATTATATAAAGTATTTCTTATAGAATACATTACTTGCATATTTTAATAATGTTAAAAAAAAATTAAATAGATTTAACAATCTATCTGTCTTGGCAAGGGCGTCTGTTCTTATGGGGCCGAATGATGTAACCACCATTCCCCACTGTTAAGTGCTTTCTCTAACATACAATGAACCTGAATTACACATGCGCACTTGAAGAGTTAAAACTGTTAAAGACTAACGTTTAGATGAAACCACACAAAAAATTAAAATAAAGAGAGAAAAAATATATCTACGTCGTAACTGGTTTGAGGTCCCTAATCCTTTACGTGGGTAAAACGTTCCCAACAACTGGAGTTTTTAAATGAGAATTGGAACCGGTTATTCCAAAAAATATTTTAATTATAGTCATAAAAAATTACTGAATTCATTTGGTAACCATTGTTGAATGTAGAAAAAATAATTTTGATACTTCATTTAGAAACTTTTCTTTTTTGAATAAATATTTATTTAATAAATTTAATGGTCTTTTGTTATTCTAAATAATTTTATCTGAAGAGAAAAGACGGAGCAAGACCAAATGCTCCCTCCCCCCCAAAAAAACAAATATACTTATGTATGTACCTACTATAACTTTTTTTTTCTTGTACTGTATACTGATCACCTATAACTACCTAAACAGCACTAAATATTGTAAAATAAAGTTATAAAATGTTATGACTGGAAAAACATCGCATTTAAATGACATAATAGTGTTTCTATTAAACCGGAGATAGTCATACTTCTCAGAAATCTCTTATGAATGGATATAACGTTCATTCATTTTTGTGCATTTAACTTAATGCCTTGAGTCATTTTGATACACATTATTACAATTTTCTTAACTAATAGCTTCTAATTTATTTTTACTGGATTATATCGAATACTGAGTAATAAATATGAGCACGTAATAAAATTTTATTCAGATAGGCATTCGTAAATGAGTCATCAAATTCTTGTTTAGAATAAGTCATCAGTATAATTAAATCTTACAATATCAAGAAATTTAAAAAAACATTAATTACGTTTACATAGTATTTTATATTTTTTTTTTATAGTAAATTCTTCTTATTTAATAAAATTCTAAAATAAGAAAAAGAAAAAGATTTTTCTTTTTTAACTTAACATATTGGCTATTTGAAAAAAAAAAAATAAACGTTATGCTTGCATTATTTTGTTTTATAGGTTTTTAATATTATTTTTTAACCTTGTCATACATGTTATAATTTATATTTATAAAATTATTTATTGAAATAAATATTTAATTTGAAATAAGGTAGTTTACCAACTAATTTATATAGACGTCCATGGATAACTACAAATTTGATATCATGGTTTTTATATTATATACGGATCCTTAGCTCTTGTTTATAATTGTTTCGTGTATTATAAACACTACATATGATGATAAAACATTAAAAAATTTCACAATAGTGATGAAAACGGTGACAATGCTCTGTTGGACACCAGAGCAGCGGATTCCCCAGTGGCGCAATTGGTTAGCGCACGGTACTTATAATCAGTGATTCGTGAGCTATGCCGGGGTTGTGAGTTCGAGCCTCACCTGGGGAAGTATTTTTTTTATTCTTCCATATTAACTAAAATATATTTATTACACCTTTGTCGTAGAAAAAAAGTTTTTTTCTTGTTTCCGAGCAAAGAATTTTTTATTTTTATCGATTTATATCGATGAAACAGTTATAAAAATTATAATAACCATATATTCATTTATATTTTGTAAATGACGATAAAAATATTTTAAAACAATTAGAAAATATTAATATTTTTTTTTAATCATTTTACCATTTCAACATAGAAAAAATTATGTGTATTTATTTATTGTTACATTTTAAAGATAAGTAACAAAATTATTAACAATCTATTATGAAACAATTTAAAACTGAGATTTTACATTGAATTTAATTGTTTAATAACTGTTATTTACATAGAATAATCAATACAAGTCCACGAGCAGTTCAAAACTGCTTTTAATCGGATAAACAATGTTATAAGGCCTTGACATTTTCCAATATTAGAGGGAAAAAATTAAAGGTTAAACAACCAGATATATTTCTATTGAATTAGTTTACCAAATTTTTTACGTTGTTTCATTTAACATTTTAGAAAGAATCATAATTAGCGAACGGATTTTACATAATTTTTTTCTGAGCTTATAATTTTCATTAGAAATATAGATATAGATATTTTTACATATTCCGTCTATGGTTTTAATTTTTATTTCACATCTCATTATTTTTATTGCTGCATAATGTTTTTAAAAATGAAAATGCATACCTATAGTAGTTTCCGTGGTATAGTAAAGCTAAAAAAATATAGTAACATGTTTTAGAAAGGTATTATTAAGCCACTAAAATAATTAGACTTTTCTGATATTTGCCCGAGATGTGCTGATTCTTTGATACTGGGATCATTGTGATTCTGCGAAAGGGCTTATAAAAACTGTTGGGTCTATCTCAAGCAACAATTACAGCATCTTGCTCTTATTCCAAAGGTTGACTAAAAAAAGTGGGAGGTCATCTTTTAATACATATGTAGGAATAACAAAATATAAATCATTATGTTTGCTTTATTTTTTGTTCTTATTTTTAAATATTACCATCCCTTTTTTATACAAATGATGTAATTGTTAAATTGGAAATATTTTTATTTTCATAACAATGATGACATAAGCCATCAAAGTTAATTATTGAAAAAAATTGCTTTGTTTTCAATATAAAAAATAAAATAATATTTTTATCATGTGTTAGAAACAAACAAAACAAAACAGATTCGTAGTTAACATTTTACGTTTTTCAAATATTCATCTTAAAGGAGATACATAATGATTAATGGTTTGATAACAAGTATTACCGAATGTAATTAAAATTTTTATATAAATTACATATAATTCATTGGTTTTATTTTAATTTTATTTTAATAAAGCTGTTAAGTAAGTATAAATTCGATTCCGTGATATGGTGTTGTAGAATTTCGAATTTTTATTTTATGGCAAAGGCTGAAGGAAATTTTACCAATAATAAATTTTTAAAAACTTTTTGGAAACCAATATTTGATTTAATTTACATTGAAATTTCAATAAAAATTATGGAGATCTTCGACCAGCTTTATAAGTAAATGATCGTTGCTCGTTTTAACCAAAGTTCCTGAAGATAAAAATTATTATTTCTAAATCGTTCTACCCACATTATAAAAACATATTTTACTCTATTACATAATTTGTCATATCGCAATGGATCAAATAAAAAATATATTTGAATTTCATTACTTGTAAAACCATAACTTACGGTTAGGAGAGTTTTATGAATTAATTAATTAGCCAAAAAAACTTTCTATCCTACTTTTAAGATAATGTCCATATTCAAAATAAAAAGCATAAACTGGCTTAAAACGTCTATTGCATTAGTGATTGAATGAAAGGGTTGCTGGATCTAAAAATTTGATAAATATTTTAAATTAAAATTTTAATTTAAATATAAATATTTCATTATTTAATTTATATATTGTATGATGTAGAACACATTTTTTTAATATTCTCTCTTATCTAAAGTGCTTTAAGCCCTCTTCTTAGACCTCTGAACCGTTAATGAAATTTTAGATGTATAACGCAAAAATTAGTTTACAGCCTGGAAAAATAATAACATGAAAATATAATGGGAAAAAACATAAGACTAATTTTTTGGTGACAAAACAAAACATTAATTTGAATATGGCATTCACTGATATAGCAATTTGTTAGAGGCAATTCAACGAATATTCAAGTGCAGTATTGTTATTTTTAATTTTTTTTTTTTGGATAAAATAACTTCTTTTATTTCAATTATGTAATTAAAAAAATATTGGACGATTTTTGCGCCAGATTCCTTTATTGAAAAAACAATATTGGTAAGAAACTAAATATAATACAATTTTAATGTATTGTTTTAAGTCAAAATTTATGTAAAAATCATCGATAAAGTAAATTAAAGGCATTATAAAAATCTTTTGGGTAAGGATTATTCTGTTCATTGAGGATTTAAATGGCCTCTGGCAATTGAGCAAGCCATTCGTTTTTTTTTTTTTTTTTTTGCCTCTTTACTTAATAGGTAAATATTTCCAAGATTGTAAGATATTAATACTAAGATATTAAATATTAAAGTTAAGATATTATATTATATTACAATTTGGTTTTAAATGAAATATTCGCTTAATTTTAACATCGGTAAAACAGAAATGTAAATAAATTCGACATTTGAATTGTTGACTTCTATTGACATCGATTCACCATCAAAACGAGATACGCTCAAAAGTAGAGAATAAAGACTAGGTTCTTTTATTTTTGGTTCAATTTTTCAGATCTATGAAACCTTGAAACATGCAAATTATGGAAAAAATATATTCTGAACCATTACATTACCTCATGAAATGTTTAAAAAATAATAACACAACGCTTGCTAGTTGACACTAGTAACAAAAAAATTGGCCCTCCGAAAAATACCGTTATGTCGTATCCATGGTTTTGAGAACCGGGAGCTGCTGAGTTGCTCACTCGCGCTAAGGCGTACATGAATAATTAATACTTCTCACGCTCCTCTTGATAGTTATATTTTATTTGTTTACTATTACTAAAACAGTGACTGTCTACCAATTCATTAAATTTTAGAATTTTTATAATGTTTCAATTTTATTTGAATTATCTGTAAAGTGAAATCAGAAATAAATTAGGTAAGATGTGGTTTGACTGCGCAAAGATGGTGTTTTCCAAATTATTTTTATACTATTAGCTGTGTACAAATTCGTAAATGTGTTTTTTAAAATAATATCTATATCATTGCCACCAACTTTAGGGCAAACAGAAAAATTAGGTCATCACGGAAAAAAAAAATTGAGCAGCCCTAAATCTAAAACTACTAGATTTTTTTTTTCGTTACTAATTCTTAACTACCACCTATCTTTATGATAAATGTTATTTTCCAATGCTTATTCTATGTACATATATCTTACAAGATGTTCTCGGATCAATTTTGGGTAGGTACTTTAAAATGGAATATATAATTTTAGCGCAATTAATATTTAGAAAATTTGTTTTTACAGCTTAAAAAATTAAACTATTTTATCACCCTCGAAGCTTAGAATAAGAGTTTCCTACTCATAAATAATAATATTATAAGCTGTTTTATGGAATTCGGTAAGTTATGAGTTACTTATTTAGAGAATAAAAAATTGCTTGAATCATGTGCTGATTAGTCAGTCTTCTACAAAACACCTGATGGAAAAATACCTATCTAATTCAATCTGGGGCGTATTCTGAAAAAAATGCTATTCTGAAAAATATTCTGTGACGAATAATAAAAGAAAATGCCCCGAGAACGATTAAGGGTCTTGCCACACATGTCCGCACCGGATCCGCACCGTAGCAATAATATAGGTTATGTTCAGAATATTTTTAATTTAACTTACATATTACCTTTAGTTATGCCTAAAGTGGCCTGTGTCTGACATGTGTGGCTTGAACTTTAGGCATAACTAAAGGTAATATGTAAGTTAAATTAAAAATATTCTGAACATAACCTGTATTATTACTACGGTGCGGATCCGGTGCGGACATGTGTGGCCAGACCTTAAGATGTTTTGATATGAAAATATTTTACTTAATTCCATAACTTTTCATATCGCAATGGATCAAATGAAAAATATATTAGAATTTCTTTACTTGTGAAACCATAATTTACGATTAGGAAAGTTTTATGAATAAATTAATTAGCCAAAAAACTTTCTAGCCTACTTTTAAGATAATGTCCATATTTTAAAAAAAAGCATGAACCGGCTTAAAACATCTATTTCATTACTGATTGAATGAAAGGGTTGCTGGGTCTAAAAATTTGATAAATATTTTATTATTTATAGGTATTAGGCACATTTATTAGGTTAACGTTACATTTCTTATCTCTAAATTTAATTGTTATTTTGATTAATATCACTTACTAATACGTTGGTTTGATTTTCGAGTAAGTGGAGAAATGGATTTAGCCTAAAGGAATGTAGGGTTGAGAATTTACGAATAGATCGGTGTAGCATTCCTGATGGAGGTGGCACGATTGACAAAAGATTTACTGATGAAGTTAGAGGGGATACATAAATAAGTAAGTGGGGATCTAGTAGAACGTAGAGTAAGGAGCTCTAGGGTACAATGAAGTTTTTGGACCTTGAAGACCTGGATAAAGACCTTGAAGAAAGGGATAACAATAAGAAGTTAAAGACACTCTTAATCGAAAAAAAACTATTGGAAATATGAAAGCGCGCGAGAAATAGGAAAATAATTCATAAGCAAAGGAAAACAATTCATAGGCATATTCAGCCTATAGCTAGCGTAGTCACAGCAATGCTTACATAAAATAACTATAATCGATGAGGGTGAAAACAAGAGAAGGGTTTAGGAGCTGGCTATTTCATTTAACTCTGTTTTCAGAATTAGAGTTGTAGATTATTCGGTATTGTTTCTGTAGAATTTTGGTTATGCTGGTGGTCTGCTAAACATGTTTGTTCAAGAAGCGTTGCTGATTTAACTGATAGTTATTTCGCAATAGAGAATATCAGTGCTAATAGACCATACATTACGCTAGCTTGTATTTATACCTGAGATAGCAATAGTTTGATTTATTTTAACACTCCGCATCTATCCGAGCGGTGGTCGGTGCAAACAGTAATCAGGCCATGGAATGGTAAGTTGTGCTAATTATAAATTTTGTTGCCTTCTATGAATTCGATTGAGTTCTGTATTTTTTCTTCATAATCTGCGAGTGCTTCCTTCGTTATGAAAGGTTTACAATTTTTGTTCTTGTGTCAGAGTATAATATGCATGTTGTTACAATATCTTCATTGCAAAATGTGTTTCAATTACTATAAAATGCTGCGGGTATGTCTTTTTAAGATTTTTTCTTCTGACTTTGATTTCCTAGGTGAAATCTTCCTAGGGGGAAAGTTTTTTGTCTGATTCCATCTCCTTTGCCACTATTTTTCTAAAGGTTACCAATCTGCGATTCGCTGTCTTTCTCTCCATACTCATCTAAGTGAATTTCAAGACCATATTGGTGAGAACTGTCAGAAGCAAGTATTTTCTCTCCTTTTTTTTTTTTTTGCCAAGGAGCACACACGGTAGCCCCTACAGATGTGCACAGGGCGGAAGTATTCCCGCAGCGTGGACACATATGGTCGGTCAGTATGGGACATGTTGGGCAATCAGGTAGCCTCTATTTCCTATTTATATTTTTAGCTTCTTTTTCAATTCTAGTGACAAGGTAAGTTTTCAAAAACTGGAAGTTGGTTCTTATAATGGACCTTATATAAGTTGACTATTTCGCTAAACTAATTACCTATTGATTGACAATCAACAATTTAAGAGGTGTGGATGCATAAATTATGTATAAGAAGGTATGTACTTAGAGTTTAATTGAGTCAATGGAAAGCTATATTTAGTTATCTATTATATCATAATAGTGCCTATTATATCATAATAGAATAAATTTGGAAAAAAAAAAAACAAGAATATAACTTCTTTTTCCAAAAAAATAAATAAATAACATGCTGTCCTAGAAATAAGAAATTATTTCTCAGATAAAATATATTGATGTATATGTGTGTAAATTTAAAAGAAAGTTATTTATTTCATTTATGGGAACCTTACAGAGAAGGTATATATTATTATTTAATTTCAATGAATAAGTACCTTTCTTGTATATTTTTCATTTAATAAAAATAAAAATACTCTTATTTATTTATTTATTTTTTTTTTTTTGTATTATCGACAAAATAATAATACTTTGAGCTCTTATCATTCATTAAGAATGAATTAAATTTTCACATAGAACATTAGAAAAACATACTTCTGAAAATAATTTCATTTTCAATGAAGTTAATTTATTTAAAATTAATTACTTTTTAATATTTTTATTAGTCATTTCTTCAATTTGAATTTTAAAACAATGAAAGAAATTAAGAATTTTTTATAATATCAAGGAAATATCTGGTTGGATGCACACAACAAACAACTTTCAAATACCAATCTACTTAGAGTAACTTCACGCCATTAAGTAACTTCACACAAAATATATTTTTCCATATTTACTTATTTTTGTTTTTCCGTAATGTATAGAATATTATCATTATTACATAACTTAAAAGACCTCTGCACTTTTTGATTGATTGTTATTTACTTCTATTTATTCTATTTATTTATTATCTATAGGCCAAAAAAAAAAAAAAAAAAAAAAAAAAATAGCCTAATTTCATCAATACTCCAGTTGTTTTTTTTTTTATACCAATTTTCTAAATATATCGTGACGGGAAATCGATTGAAGGGTTATTCATGGCTTGTAATGAATAGGAACAGAATTTTTCTTCTAATGCCTTTTCAGAAACCGACTGCGATTACTGTTCCTGTAAAACCATCGTATAGTTCATTCAGAAATCTATTATGGAACTAAAATTTGTAAACTAAAATATTATTATAAAGATCATCTTGTACTATATATTTTTCACCACAAAAAAAAAAAAAAACTTTAAATAATTTGAAAATCACGTGTTTTTCTACACATTAGCTCTTGTTTGTTTGTTTGACGTCCTTTTATGCCGCTAAGGCTAATCTGAAGATGCTACAGGAATCTAAATTTGTGGGAATCCTAAATTTTGCCTATTCAGGTTTAATTAGGATAGGGATCATTAACCAGTAGCTAATATCGTACAGGCTTGGGACCTCCATTTATGTTCTATCCGAGCATAGCCAAGGATTTTTTACTTCATTAAAAAATCCTTGGGCCACTGTGGGACGCGAACCCGCGACTTTTAGTATTGTAAGTTGGTATGCTAACCATTTACCACCGGTGACCCCACATTCGATCTTTATCACATCGAGAACAATAAAATACTTTTTATTTTAATATATGAGAGTTCGACAATGAAAAAATGTTCCATGGCCTCTCTTAATTATTAACTTGTTACCATTTTACTCTATTTTGGGAATTTCGTTCTCAGGTGTTATAGGAGTATATATAACAGGTTAATTCCACATAAATATTACTTTGGATAGGTTTTGGATGGGGGAGGGGGGGGGAGAATTATTATTTTTAGCAGGCTTATCCGCTGATTTATAAAACACTAATCTATTTAAAATAATCTCAGTCATTAATTAAATCCACTTTGGTACCTCAAAAGTTTGGAATTTTTACTTTCATATACCGCATCTTACTCGATTTTTTCAAAAATGTCTTACAAGATCCTCATGAATGCTTGATCCATTAGGTATTTCTTTAAGATTTATTTGTCTTTTTTCTTTCTTGCTTGATTAAAATTAATTTTTTCGCCTCTCCTTTCATGTTAATGAATTCGACAGTATTATAATACTGTTCTAAATAATCTCTGATACTAATAAACATAACTAATATGAATAGTGCGTGTTAAGCAATATAGTGTGTTAAGTAATGTAAGTCTTATAGATATAATTATAACTAAGTATAACTATAACTATAAATATAAATTCGCAATAAATATATCATATAACTGTATATAGCTCATTTTAATTGTTTTATGAATCAAATAAAGCTGAAAATAATTAAATAACTGGAAGAGATATTTTTTAATTAACCTAAAAATAAAATTTCCTCAACTCAGATAAGCAACTCTCCCACCGCTTACTACGACTGACCGCTGTTTAATAATTTTGATAACTATTCTAATTTTATTGACGAAATTTACTTTAAAATATTTCTTTTATTTTTTTCCTTGTTTTGTTTTTCTAAGATATTTGTTTTGTTTTTCTAAGATATTGTTTTTTTTTTTTTTTTTTTTTTTTTTTTTTTTTTTTTTGTTTCATTGGATGGTTATTAATTTCTTTAAAACCTATTTCTTTATTTGTTTTATCAAGTGCGACGTTTCGGACATAATGTCCATTATTAAGCATCTAAAAAGTTAACATTATCAAGTATAAAAATAAATTTTTACTTTCACTTACCTATATATGAAATATATAGTAAGTGGAAGTATTGCGATCGTGAAAATTTTCGACTTCCGGTTTTCAACGGAAATACACGTTTTGGGGTCCCCTGAGTCAAAATAACCAAGTCCCGCGAAATGGTCTGTGTGTGTGTGTGTGTCTGTGTGTGTGTGTGTGTGTGTGTGTGTGTGTGTGTATGTGAACAGACTAGCTCAAAAACTATAAACCGCACAGACCTGAAATTAGGTATTTAGTGTTTGTATATGTCCGCGGTGTGACAGCATAAATTTCATCAAATTTGCTCAAAGGGAGGGGGTACTTTACTTAATAACTTTTTAAGTTTTTTTCGATATTCTCAAAAACGGCTCTAACGATTTTGATTAAACTGAGTATTTGATCTATTTATATGCCTGAAATATGACTGTAAAAATTTCATCAAAATTGATCAACCGGAGGGGGGACTTTACTTAATAAATTTTGTATCATTTTCACATGTTTTTTTTATTTACTCAAAAACGGTTTTAACGATTTTGATCAAACTTGGTATTTGATGTATTTATATGCCCGAGATATGACTGTAAAAATTTCATCAAAATTGATCAACCGGAGGGGGGACTTTACAAAATAAATTTTGTATCATTTTCACGTGTTTTTTTTATTTACTCAAAAACGGTTTTAACGATTTTGATCAAACTTAGTATTTAATGTATTTATATGCCCGAGATACGACTGTAAAAATTTCATCAAAATTGATCTACGGGAGGGGGGACTTTACTTAATAAATTTTGTATCATTTTCACGGGTTTTTTTTATTTACTCAAAAACGGCTTTAACGATTAACAAAAATAAGATATGAATGTAGAAAAATGTGTGACTTTGGGAAATGATATTTAGCAAAACACGTCAATTTCTAATCTAAGTAAGTTGGTAAGTGAAAGTTGTGTGTTGCGCGCACGCACCAGATTTTTTTACTATAATGTCCGAAACGTTGCACATGACAAAATAAAAAAAGGTTTTTAAAACCGATTGGAAGTTTTTAAAAGAAATTGGATGTTTATCACCCGAAATAAAATCGTGTATTACCTTTTTATTGGAATTAATTATTTTACGGTGTATATTTTCTTTATTGTTTATTATGTTACTATCATTTCTGTTTTGTTGGTTGGTTTCGATTATTCAAAATTTACGCCAATATGTATATCCAACCTAAAACCTTTTGAGTAATCCACGAAACCAGCTTGCAGCCTCATTGTAATATGTACAATTTTTTTAGGTTTCCTTATAAAAATTACGCTACTTTCCACGAATAGTCTAGGTTACATGATTAACACTGAATTTAGTTTATTTCAACAGACAATACGTCACCTTTAGAGCGGAATTAACCTTCTATTTTTTCCCCACGTGCAATGCCAACGTTCCTCAGCCCAAACTATGATTAAAGATGTGACGGATAATGGCTCGGTGATAAGGACTATTTTTCAAATGAGCATTAACCATTTTTTACGCTGACGTCACGCTGTAGTTAAGCCTAGCTAGGGTTTTGGTTGGTTGGTAGCCAGGGGGCCTGCGATTAGTGACCAGTCCTTCACACCCTTCAAAAATAACAAGTGGCAATTTGGCCTAAACGCTCAAATCACTCTTCCTGTAAATGAGAGTCCATTCCCTGAATTGCTCAGATTCCTCAGCCCCTGCTCCGCTAGTTCTTCTCCCCTCAACTGTTTTTATTTCTATACGCACATAGTGCCTTAGGGATTGGTTTTCATATTTTTTTTCAAAATGATTCTTTTTAATAATAAATTAAATATTTCAATAAATAAGATATATATTTTACAATGGGCTATTCCACGTCATATCAACACAAAAATATATCATTTTGAACCTCCATCTCAGATTTTCTTGAACTTTGGTATATTGTACTACTTGTACTACTAGAACAATTGTGAAATATTACTGAGATATGTTTAACCGTTTTGGGATAATCGGTCTCTAAAGCCCTCAAAAATAGGTCCAGAAACAGAAAAAATCATGATTCTTTCATCATTAAAAAATCTACAGCTGTTTTCCAAATTTGACTAGGACTTTTTTTTCTGTTTCGACCTATTTTTGGGGGCTTAGAGACCAATAATCCAAAAACGGGTAGACATATCTCGTTAATATTTCACAATTGTTCTAGTAGATACAAGTAGTACACACATACCAAATTACAAGAAAATTTGAGATGGCTCAAGCCTATGTTGAATTGACGTGGAATGACCCAATATTGAAAATATTATGTGGAAAAATTATTTTTGTATTTAATTATTTCGGCAATAATTAAATAAAGGCTTTACATTGCATGTAAGGATTGATTTTTATGAAATCGAATACACTGAATCCATTGAAAACATTTATATAATTCCTTAAAATTTCAGAGATTTTGAAAGACTAACTGTCAAAAGTGCAGTGTTGGCGGTAAGATAGATACTTGAAAGGCTCTTAGGTTTCGAGATGATGAAATCTTTTTTAATTGATACAAACGGATAATTCGGAGTCTGTCCGGCTCTCAGGTACCGAATTATTTTTATCATAAATGGTAACTTTTTTGTAGTTTTAGAAAATAAGAATTTAGGGTTCATATAAAAAAAAAAAGTTTGATCAAAAGTTACTGATTTTGTAATCCAGCTTCGTCCTTTAACGTGAAATGGGTTAAAACCACTTGGTGACGTTTTCTCCATTCGCTTTAAAGATCTGCTTTTATCTACGCCATAACTCTTGATTTTCAATGACCATTTATAAGCCGACAGCACTCGTCCCTTGTGCCATTTTCATCTTAAGTGATGTGAACCAATTAGGAGTGCAATAAAGAAATCAGCTAAATCTTTTTTTGCTTAGTCAAAAATGTTTTGTTTTTTTGCTCCAAGAGATAGGTGTCGTATCAACTAAAGGTTAAATTATACATGATTCGAGAGATCTAAATGTTACTCAATTTAGAGCATTAAATATAATTTGGAATATAGCAATGAAGCTGTGTTATTCCGCTAATCAGTGTATGGGCTGCTAATCTCCAAAAAAAAAAAAAAGCTGAAGGAATTTCAAACAGGTATTTAAAAAAGTAATTTCAGCAATTAAAATAATTTAATTTTTTTTCTTTTCTTTTTTCAATAAATATTTGTGAGTCAGACTTTATATGATTAAAAAAAATTACGTTTCCCCTGCACATGTTTATCTTTCCCAAAATTAAACTTCTGAAACGGTTCTGCCTTCCATCACTCCTAAACTGCTGAAATTAATGAAATCGTCATCAAAAATAAATTCAACTAAAAACATTCAGCTAGAAAAATAAATGTAATCAATTGTAGGGATTACGTTGCATATTGCATAATGTACTGTATTATATATTAAAGTTGGGACTTATTTTTGACAGAATGATGATTAAGGCCCCGTATGTTATATATGAAATCTACATTTACTTAATATATTGTGCTTACTTAAACTTCTTACTCTTTGCAGACATAAGAGATATTCAAAGAGAGCCACTAATAAATAAATTCTATGCAAATCTGGTCCGATGCGCGCAACACACAACTTTTACTTATTAACTTACTTAGATTAGAAATTGACGTGTTCTGATTAATATGTAAACACCATTCCTCAAATTCACAATTTTTTGTTCTCTAAAGTGCACTAATTTTTTTATTGTTAAATAAAAGTTTTTATTTGTGGTAATTTGGCAATGAAAGTAATTTTTACTTTAACTTATCCATATATGAAATACAAAGTAAGCGAAAGTATTGCAATCGTGAAAAATTTAGACTTCCGGTTTTTGACGCAAATGCACGTTTTGGGGACCCCTGGGTCCAAATAACCAAGTCCCGTGAAATGGTCTGGGTGTGTGTAAATGTTATTGTTGCAAATCACCAATTTGCTGTTTTTTTGTAAAGTTGCTAAATGGCGCTTATCCCCTGATCACTGAAAAGAAGTTGATTTTACAAAAGTTGTAGTGTAGTAAGTTCAAATTGTGTCGTGAGCTCACGCCACTGATTTTTTATTGCATTTTCATTTGATTCCTTATCTTAAAATATAGATGTAGATAGTAAAATATTACTAGGATTATTTTGATTTATAGGCCCTGAAAAATTAATCAACTGGACAACGATACAGGTATTTGTGGTACATCCAAATGATATGCACCACAGTCATCTACTTCTTTTAATAGGTTCAAGTGACATTCTTTTTTCTTCGTTTCTTCTTCAAATAATCAACCTATAAAATATGGATAACAAAATTAGGAAAATATATGTTAAGTTTCTATTTATGACAGAGTAATAATAATGAAAAATTCCCAATTCCTCCTGGCCGAATTAGGAATATTTCCGAGTAGGAGAGCCTATTAGCGATATGACCTAATCTAGTAAAACGCGGTTAGGTTAATGTAACACATCGATCAAGGGAAGGTTATGAAATGTGTGGGACCACGTGGTTGGGGGAGGGAATCGATGGAGCTGGCGGGCAGGCACGAGCGGGGGCGAAAGGGGCCGAACCAGCGCCCTGTTCATCGCGCGTCTTCGTCGATACCCAGCTCCGCGTCCGTCCTTTCGAACTCCCTTCTTCCACGATTTGTCTCTTCTTCCGGGTGTGCCGTGGCGTTACGGGGTGTGACGGCGTTACCCACCGCCGGAGCAGGGACACGCCCTGCCGTTGCCTGTTGCTCGCCGCATCCTGTAGGTCAGGAGTCCCCATAGATCGATAATCAGCTGTGAGATGTCGGATTGAGGATCAGCGGACGCGATGGCCTAGCCCGGAGCCATGGCAACGCCTCAGGCTCAGTTCCGAGAGTTCCAAACAGTCGGTGAGAGCCAGGAAGAGGTTTCGTCACTCCCTTCGTCGAGCCAGGTAGCTAGCTTATCATTAGATCTCTTATCAGTAGTCTAAGGTGGTCACATGATGATGAACGGCTTTGGTTCACCTTTAGTTTCCATCTGTCTTGTGACCAAAACACTATAAGTAATGCTCTTATCAACAGATTGTATTCTTACTTTTAAGCTGTTTCGAAGCAACAAGCTGCTATCTATATGAAAATCCACTACCTCAACCAGTGGGTTGTTATACATGAGTATATATTGCAGATTTAATGCTTTGTTAACTACTATTTTATTTAGAAATAGTAAAATAAATAAATCAATTCATGTAAACATTGATGTCATATTTCCTGTAATAAGTTGTCAAACCTCAAATGTTGTCTTTAATTATGTTACGTATTAAGTAAAATCATGTTTAGCCAAGATAAAGACTTGACCTACTGTTGCACTAGGGCAAGGGGGTGGGTGAGGGGAGGTATCAGCTGTGGTGCAGCCCAGTCTGCCCTTGATCCTCATACCTCCCTCCAAGTTAGGCCGGGCTAGTGCAAACCCTTTATGTCACACAACACCTCATTAGAGCAACAATGCAGCCCAAATAATATATCTGGGTTATAATAAATATATTATGTTATATAATAAATTATAATATAAGTTATAACTATATTAATATATGCATTTAGAAATAATAATGATATGTCAATTACTAGATATATTTTTTGTCGTGATCTATTTTAGTTACCACCGGAAGATGGGGATATCCACCTCCAAATGTTTGGAATATCCTAGTAAAAATAATAAAGGGAAAAAAGACCTGTACCCCATTACAACCCATGAAGGGTCTTGGACTTAGTACTGTCTTAGGAAGTACTGTTTCTTGGTCAGAGGTTTGTTACGGCATCATTTGTTGAGCCTGATCAAATACCCTTCATGAATGACTGGCGATCAAGAAACAGTTTAATAACATATGTCTATTTTGAAGTGAAAAAAAAAAAATTCTTGAAGGATGTCACCTTCCAATTACCTACTAGATTTTAAGAAACGTTGAAGTTGTTTTTGTTAATAATGAATCTGATACAACTGAGTCGTGTTAAATCAGAAGAAGTGACATTTAAGACATTTCAAATACGGGTTAGGAAATTGCCTAAAACCGGAAATGTAGAAGAGGACACTTTATGAGCTTTTTTTTTCACTAAAGAAGATTTCCATAATTGCAGTTTGAGAAGTTGCAGAGAGGAAATCGGTGGTTATAAATCTATCATTTTTGATTACATTTGAAGCTTGTTAAGTACATTACTTTAATCATCTGTTCTTCATTAGTATTAATTTAATACTTAGATAAATTACTCTTTTAGAAATAAAAGCTTTTGTGGCTAAAGTAAAAAAGACCCAAAACTTGTAAGAATAAGATGCTTAAATTGATTCCACTAATCTTTTTTACCGAAAATTCGGGGTGGATCGTATAGATAGTCCTTGTTTATTATCCTCGTCCTCCCCCGGTTAAGTTAATTTATCACGAAAGCTATCTCCAACTTAAAATTAATCTATATAGTACTTTACCATGATAACAAATAATTGTACTGTATAACATCTTGTCCTTGGGGTATGAATAAAACGAATTCTGATTCATTCTCTCTCTCATAATAATTACATTACTAAATAACATTTATTAGTATATATGTATAATATTCTGTCATTTGATAATTGATATTTATAAAGCAATTGATAGCTAAGATCAATCAATATTGATCTAATTAAAACCAGGGGTCAAGAAGGTAATTAACCTTTTTAAAATAAGTTTTATTTTAAAAGTATTTGAAAACTTATTACGAAAAAGTTTTCAAAAAACTTTATGATAAAAGTTTTTCTTCAAAAAGTTTTAAGGTTCACCTAAGCCTTTTGAGCAATTAAAATTAAGGTGTGAGTTTAACAATAACTTTTCGCCCTGGGTTGAGATCATAAAAGTTTTTATCATAGGAAGATAGATTGTTTACTTATACTGTTGTTTATTTTGATGAATAATCAATCCTATGATAGGATTAGTTAAAGGTATATTTATACCTATCCTATTATTTCATTCTTCTCGAATCAAAACAAGTCTAATGTTCGTTCATTATCTCATCACATCGGACCGTTTCCTTTTAGTTTTAGTTATTACTTGTGAGTAAGCGGTTCACAACTAACGAAGGTGAGCGAAAAAGACCGAGTGATTCGGAGTTTTTTCAAATACGTCTCAACAACTTTTGTGAAGGAATAATTAAAGGTAATTTTTTACCGAATTTGAAAAACCATTTATTTAGGTTCCATAAAAGTGTTTTTACGAATTATATTTGTATGACCGTAACTACTTGTACTTGTGACTAAAAATAAGCAAAGAAATGTAATTAGATAGCTGTGTAAAATGGGGGCTAATTTGAAATTTATCTTGATGATTATAGGTGTAAATTAAAATGTTTTTAAATTGTGTTACTTGTTAAATTAAATGATGATTTTGAATAATAATCTAAATATTTTTATATAGAGTTACGGCATTATACACTATATATCTATGATAATTTAGTATTGTTTATAATATTGTTAAGCATAATTTTGTAGTTTAAAAACAATACATATATTTACAAAATATTAAAAATTGTAATATATTAAACTAAATTTTTGCATTTCGGAAATTCCCAAATTCTACTTCCATTCAAAAAAAAATCTGGTGCGTGCGCGCAACACACAACTTTCACTTACCAACTTACTTAGATTAGAAATTGACGTGTTTTGCTAATTATCATTTCCCAAAGTCACAGATTTTTCTAAATTCATATCTTATTTTTGTTAATCGTTAAAGCCGTTTTTAAGTAAATAAAAAAACCCGTGAAAATGATACAAAATTTATTAAGTAAAGTCCCCCCTCCCGTAGATCAATTTTGATGAAATTTTTACAGTCATATCTCGGGCATATAAATACATCAAATACCAAGTTTGATCAAAATCGTTAAAACCGTTTTTGAGTAAATAAAAAAAACATGTGAAAATGGTACAAAATTTATTAAGTAAAGTCCCCCCTCCCGTAGATCAATTTTGATGAAATTTTTACAGTCACATCTTGGGCATATATATACATCAAATACCAAGTTTGATCAAAATCGTTATAACCGTTTTTGAGTAAATAAAAAAAACACGTGAAAATGATACAAAATTTATTAAGTAAAGTACTCCCTCCATTTGAACAATGTTGATGAAATTTTTACAGTCATATCTCGGGCATATTAATACATCAAATACTCAGTTTGATCAAAATCGTGAAAACCGTTTTTGAGTAAATAAAAAAAATACGTGAAAATGAGACTACATTTATTCAGTAAAGTCCCCCCTCCCGTAGATCAATTTTGATGAAATTTTTACAGTCACATCTTGGGCATATAAATACATCAAATACCAAGTTTGATCAAAATCGTTAAAACCGTTTTTGAGTAAATAAAAAAACACGTGAAAATGATACAAAAATTATTAAGTAAAGTCCCCCCTCCCGTAGATCAATTTTGATGAAATTTTTACAGTCACATCTTGGGCATATAAATACATCAAATACCAAGTTTGATCAAAATCGTTAAAACCGTTTTCGAGTAAATAAAAAAAACACGTGAAAATGATACAAAATTTATTAAGTAAAGTCCCCCCTCCGGTTAATCAATTTTGATGAAATTTTTAAAGTCATATTTCGGGCATATAAATCGATCAAATACTTAGTTTAATCAAAATCGTTAGAGCCGTTTTTGAGAAAATCGAAAAAAACCTAAAAAGTTATTAAGTAAAGTACCCCCTCCCTTTAAGTAATTTTGATGAAATTTATGCTGTCACATCGCGGGCATATACCTACACTAAATACCCAATTTCATGATCGCACGGCTTATAGTTTTTGAGCTAATCTGTTCACACACAGACACACAGACACACACACACACACACACACACACAGACCATTTCGCGGGACTTGGTTATTTCGACTCAGGGGGTCCCAAAACGTGTATTTCCGTTGAAAACCGGAAGTCGAAAATTTTCACGATCGCAATACTTCCACTTACTATATATTTCATATATAGGTAAGTGAAAGTAAAAAAATATCATAGCTTCTAAGTTTCTTGTAATAACATAAGTATATTACATAAAAAAAAGAGATAAAAAAGCCTTGTTTAGATTTCATTCAAGTTACTATAAGCTTGTCTATCTTATTGAGCTTTTCAGGACATTGAAGAAAGAATGGTAAAATAAGCAATGGATTCAAGTAATTTATACATTTACCTGTAATCATTATGGCGGTATTTTTATAGATCGGAATAAACTTTATAGATTCTGTAATACTTGTGATTATCTTTACATGCAAAAGATATAAGTCAGTATCGGTTCTTGTATTAACAGTTTTTCTCATAAAAAAACATCAAAGATTTTATTTTATATCAAATGTAGGAAAGGAATTTCGATTTTCTGTTAAATAGGATCAAAAGAACTTCCTCTCCATTTTGGTTACGTAATAATCTCTATTACAAGGTCAATGGTTAGTTTATTGTTACTTTTGTAATTATTTATAAAATCAGCAAGAGATGATCTTTTTTCGAAGTTTAGTCTTTTTAGAGAAAAAAAAACTAAATGCCACTACTCAAATGAACAGAACGGCTTTAATTATGAACAATGGTCTGTCATTAAAGGCGTACTCCGCATGCGTGGGCCCAACGATTTTTATGAGTTGACTGAATATTTTTCTTTTTTTCTCCTCAGTATGTTTTCTTTATTTTTATCATATCTCATATTTAGCCATTTCTTTTTTTTAGGCGTAACGAGAGACGGATAATTTCTCCATATAAACAAAAACAAAGGTATTTTATAGGAAAAAAAAAAGAAACAAACAAAAAAGGCCCCTACCTCATTTAAGCCCCCTCAGAACATTTTAATAATGATAAAGCTTGCCTGATATTAAAGAACACCTAATTTTCATTAAACATGACGAATTTGATAAAAATCGTTGAAGCCGTTGTCGAGATCATCGAAAAAAAGGTAAACATTTTTGAGAAAATCGAGAAAAACTTAAAAAGTTAATTAATAAAGTACCCCCTCCCTTTGAGCAATTTCGATAAAATTTTTGCTGTCACATCGCGGGCATATGCATACACTAAATACCCAATTTCAGGTTCGCACGGTTTATAGTTTTTGAGCTAGTCTGTTCACACACACACACACACAGACACACACACTTACCATTTCGCGGGACTTGGTTATTTGGACTCAGGGGACCCCAAAACGTGTATTTCCGTTGAAAACAGGAAGTCGAAATTTTTCACGATCGCAATACTTCCACTTACTACTAGGGTAAACCGTACAGTTATTGGCACCCTTAAGACTACATTTCTGTGGTTAAATTTAAAAAAAATATTTTTATTCTATTTTATCAAATAGAAACTTCCTGTAGCTACTCATTATCTATCCTCATAAAGACCCAAGAGGTTTTTTTGGGGCAAAAGTTCAATAGTTTTACAATACGGCAATATTTATTGTTAAATTAAATCCACAGGGTGCCAAATCTACTTATTGGCACCCTGTGGATTTAACTGTGAAATCTTCCCTATGGTTAGTTTGTTGAAGTATTACTTCATAGATGACTTAGAGGACCCTTCATACATTAGACTCATGTATACCTTGTTATAAAATTTACTTAGGTTATAAAATATACTTAGGACTTGTTTACCTATTTCTTTAAGTTAAAGTTGGGGTGCCAATAACTGTATGGTTTACCCTATATATTTCATATATAGGTAAGTGAAAGTAAAAAGTAGTTTCAGATTTGATTAAGACCAGCATATCAGCGTTAACAATCCCTGAAAAACGCATTAAAAACAGTAGGTGGAATGCCCAACTCATGGATTTGACAACAGATAGACTACAGGCAGGAAATTTCCACACTGTTCTCAGAATCTCCGCCAAATTTGAGCCAAAAAAGGACCAAATACTTGCGGGTTTGGTAAAACACATTGGCTTATCGTTAGGCAAATGTATTTATTTGAAGGAGACGATGAAATAACGAAATAATTACCTACCGGATCATTTTTTTATTTCAACTTTGAGCAAATTACAATTAAAAAAAATCTGGTGCGTGCGCGCAACACACAACTTTCACTTACCAGCTTACTTAGATAAGAAATTTACGTGTTTTGTTAAATATCATTTCCCAAAGTCACACATTTTTCTACATTCATATCTTATTTTTATTAATCGTTAAAGCCGTTTTTGAGTAAATAAAAAATCCCGTGAAAATGATACAAAATTTATTAAGTAAAGTCCCCCCTTCGGTTGATCAATTTTGATGAAATGTTGGCTATCACATATTTGGTATATATATACATCAAATACCCAGTTTGGTCACAATCGTGAAAGCCGTTTTTGAGTAAATAAAAAAAGCACGTAAAAATGATACAAAATTTATTATGTAAAGTGCCCCCTGCGGTTGATCAATTTTGATGAAATTTTTACAGACATATCTCGGGCATATAAATACATCAAATACCCAGTTTGATCAAAATCATTAAAGCCGATTTAGAGTAAATATAAAAAACACGTGAAAATGTTACAAAATTTATTAAGTAAAGTCCCCCCTCCGGTTAATCAATTTTGATGAAATTTTTACAGTCATATCTCAGGCATATAAATAGATGAAATACTCAGTTTAATCAAAATCGTTAGAGCCGTTTTTGAGAAAATCAAAAAAAACCTAAAAAGTTATTAAGTAAAGTACCCCCTCCCTTTAAGTAATTTTGATGAAATTTATAATGTCACATCGCGGGCATATACCTACACTAAATACCCAATTTCAGGATCGCACGGTTTATAGTTTTTGAGCTAGTCTGTTCACACACACACACACACACACACACACACACACACACACACACACACACACACACACACACACACACACACACACACACACACACACACACACAGATCATTTCGCGGGACTTGGTCATTTCGACTCAGGGGACCCCAAAACGTGTATTTCCGTTGAAAACCGGAAGTCGAATTTTTTCACGATCGCAATACTTCCACTTACTATATATTTCATATATAGGTAAGTGAAAGTAATAGTAATAATATTAATGATTGTCTTGGTTTATTATTTTTTTGGTTCGGCATCTCATTACAGCAACGATACGATGGGTAAGAGTGTTGGTGGGTTATCCCCCCCCCCCTTTTGTGTTCTTAAGTCTTGTGTCTGTGAATTATTTAGAAACTAGCTGTTGACCACTGGAGATCAAGGTATGAAGTATTTTAAGAAAGAACACCTAAGGTCATATTATAAAAAATAATAAATTAAATATCCAATTAATGTAATAAAGGTTTGCAAATTTGCTTTAGGGTTACAGTAGGTTGTTAGTAAGATAGCTTTGTAGGTTTGCTAGTTTTGCTGTACTTCCATCAAACGCAAATAATAAAATTATTAAATACATATAAATAAAGTAAATATCGCGAGCTGAGTGCGTGAGGCCATTTTCAAAAAGTGTGCATTTGAATGTCTTACAGATTGAAAAATATATTTCTGTCAACTGAAACCATTTTTTTTTTTCATGAAGGAACCTCTTTCATATTTATTATTTTTATTTCTCAAACGTTTCGACCTTCTGACCCATCTTCAAGGGATTATCTGTTGACATTCCCGAATATTGGAGAACAATCTATTTTGTCAATCCTTTTTTATGTGATAAACACATTTCATGCATTAAATTTAAAAAACATTTTTGGTGGTTGTAAATTTATTTCATGGTCACACCCATTACAATCTTACAGTACAAATTTCTTTACACTATATGAACAGATTTTATTGGTAATGCTGTTATTTTTAGAAGATTAATAGAAAAAATTATGTTCATCAGTATGTAAAACCACATGATTGTCACAGCTATATCAAGGATATAATTTTTTCAAATCAGATATCTTTTTTTAAATATTTATTTATTAAAATTTATAACTGTATTTACATGTATTACTTACATTAAGTATATGTGCTTATCAAATATTTGAGTTTTGAGATTCCTTCATAGTTTTCATGTTAAAGCATAGTTCCTGTAGCTCCTTAAATGTTTTCTTGCGTGAATATGAAATCTAAATAACAAATTCCCACAAACTTTACGATTCGGGAATTTCTAATTGTGATATTTATTTTTAAAATAGCCATGGAATATTTTTTACGTTTTGTAACTCGTAAGGACAACTTATTGACTTATATTTTGAACAGAAGTTGTCCTGGATATTATCTAATTTATATTTTAAGAAAATATTTGGTAGTCCTGTTCAAAGCAATTTCATGTGTTATATAACAAGCATGTTTTTAGTAGGCTTATAATGTTTTGAGTATGAAAAAAGAAATGTACTAAGTGAAACCTGTCGAACCTGTCAGAGCATATGGCTAATAATCAAGTGTCATTTTATATTTTAAAAATAGTTGAAAGGTACTCGTATTTATTTACTTTTTCCTCAATAAATTCTAAGATCAGAACGAAAATCAACCGGGCAATATTTAAAATGCAAACGGTTTGGTACACGCAACCTACGCGGCTATTACAATAACAGCATATGGAACTGTTATTATAACACAACTCATAGCCACTAGGAGGTTTTTTTTTCTCTTCTTTTTTTATTAAGTCTTTAAAAGATTTATAACATTATGCCATGCTGAAAAAATTAATATCAAGAAATTAACAATATTTCGCATTTGAAAGCATAAACATTTAATTACTACAAGCTGTTAGATTAATACTATTAAGGTTTGCTTACATGGTTACTTTTATGATCATTCTTGAGATGACTTATTAACCGATTAATAAGTAAACTATTAGGGAGACCGAGGGATGTTGAAACAATTTTCACATTTCGTTTCATATCCCAAATCTTATTGACAGAAATCGTATGATATTAGTACCAATCAATAGGGCATTCTTTAAACTTGCGAATGGCAAACATAAAAAAATTGTAAGTAATAAATATTGTGGTCAAAAACCCACTTAACCGTAATAAGTCAACTTGTTTCAACTCCCCTCGGTCTCCCTAATAGTTTACTTATTAATCGGTTAATAAGTCATCTCAAAAATGATCATAAAAGTAACCATGTAAGCAAACCTTAATAGTATTAATCTAACAGCTTGTAGTAATTAAATCATTCATTTCATCCCTCATACCGAGGTGAGATGAAACAGGGGTCGAGGAGAGTTGAAACATGTGATTTTTGAGAAGTATTAAGGTCTGTAAAATAAAAATAATGATATAATTTAAAGGTATTTATTAAAATTAAACTTTTGAAGTACAGAACAAACTTTTTTATTAATATTTTGTGCGGATATATGAGATAAGTAGGTAATTACAGGTCTAATACAAATAATCAACTCCTAAAGTAGTTAAAAGTACCATAACGTCCTATTCGTAACATTAATTAAAATAACAATGAGATAAACAAATGGTTTTAAATTATAAATCTTTGAAATAAAATAATTTATATAATATATAAATAATTTATATAAATTTTAATATTTTAAAATATAAATTTATATAATAATTTCAGCCGTTGTTTAAGTACTAAATTCAGTTTTGATCAATATTTCTTCAAATATTTATGTTACAATAATCTCACAAATGTCAAAAATAAAAATATTATGATAATAAAGAAGGTCAATCAGACAAGGAGTAGTGGCAAACATAAATTTCCCCACCAGTGCAAGTTTCATGAGCCTCGTTGTATTCTAGACTTTGCACCCATTTTCATTTGGCTCTGATATTTGAAAATGGATCTAAAAACAAAGGCCAAAGGATTCTTCTTCTTCTGCAAAATAGGTGCAATAGAAACTGATGTTCCAATCTCAGCGGAAGTCATGTCACTCTCATGTTTTTGTCCTCGTCGGGGAAAACGAGGTGAGTTGAAACAGCCTGTTTCAAATCTCCTCGGTACGAAATTTTTTAATAAATACACAATCAAGAAGAAACTACGCGGAAATCAACTCTACCAAACATACATAATAAATCTTTAGTTAATGGGCTTTAGAAACATATGTAACCCAAGCCAAAATACAAAATCCTTATCAAAATATAGGCATCATAAAAAAACGTTAAAAACCTACTTTTCACGATTTTTGTTACATGACATACAGAACTCCAAAGCCTCGCGACTTACGCCACCGACGCGAACTGACATGTCAGCAGGCGGAGGAAAGTGATTGATAAGCGAAGTTGCCAAATCTCTAGCGATTTTAAGTTTCGAGAAATCGCCACTGTTTCAACTCACCTCTGTTTAAAATCCCCTCGGTCTCCTCTACATATGGTCTGAAAATTAATGTAAAAAAAAATTGAATGTATGGATTCTACGTTTCAAATATGAAAACCATCATCAGTTTTCAATATAAAAAAATGTTGGCAAGTTATGCTGAAAAATATTCTTACATACAATTTCTTATATACAATTTTTTTATGTTTGCCATTCGCAATTTTAAAGAATACCCTATTGATTGGTACTAATATCATACGATTTCTGTCAATAGGATTTGGGATATGAAACAAAATATTCTATTGCACATAGGTTATCCATCAATTAGGGGTGGAGATTTGGTTGAATACAACATGATTCCCCTTGAAAAGTTGCTGGGAGGAATAAAAAAAGGAATATCGAGGAATATAAAACTTTATTCGCGATTAAAAAAAAAAAAAAAAAAGAAGGATAAATATTTTCCTAGTTATCGTTTTTTTTTAACAACACTTAATTTCCGAAAAGACAAAAAACATGACCGAAATTGCATCGATTCGTTAATGAGGAATAGAGTTTTAAATTTGGTCTGATTTTACTATGCAAGGTCGGCTGTTTCGTTTAATTTGTCAAAATTATAAATTATATTGAATGTATTATTTTTAATTATCAATACAGGTCGAAATATCAATGAAGTTAAAATAAAAGCTCTTTTTTTAGATTGGAAAATAGTAATCCCCTCTCTTGAAAAACATTGTCATTTTACCAAAAAAGAAATCGATAAAATCAACAAAATATATTTTTATATTCGGGATAATTAAACTTTCTCCAGAGTCATTTAATACTTAATAAACAATGGTGCAGAGGGGATAAATAATATAAATATTTTCAATAAATACTGATTAATTGATCCACAATACTTTTACAATTTGCGTTGAAACAAATAAATATTTTTCAATTTTTAATATTCCTAGGAGAATACAGGGTTTGAAAACGATGTTTTCTGTACCTTATATTTTGATGATCTATGAATCTAAAATTAATGAATTAAAGAAATTAAAGAGTGGAAATGTTGCCTTTAAAGTTTCATTGACTGCGAACAATCGTCAAACCCGTAGCATAATTATTTAAGAATTAGAACTAAACCAGTTGGATCGCATAAAATTTGCAAAAACTCACATATTAATGATAATATTGAAGTTTTGTTAGGTAACATAGATGTGCTTAGTCATTTGTTGCTATCCTTAACAAATTTAAAACTGTTAAAGGTGTTGCATTTTTTCCCGATTTATATTCTTTACGCCTCTTTACTGAATGAATTCGTACATTCTTACTACATTTTCGGTATAACATTTTTCAATGAAAGACCGTAATATGCTAGCTCAATTCAAATAAACTGGTAGCAAAGTTTATTTCAAATTTGAGGTTAGTAGGATTCGCTTCATTAATTCTGAAAATGATAATTAACGAGAAAATACTAAATATACTTTCAAGTAATGCATTTTTTCCTATTATACAATATTTTAATAATCTAACAAAAATCAGTGAGAACGAGTATATACGTCGAGTTTTTTATTTCGTATTGTAACGTTAAATCATCCAATAATAACATATGGTTTAAAAGTCCCAGACCATTTGTTGGAACATATTAAAAGTCAAATTAAAAGTAAACCTATGTGCAATAGAATATTATTATATTTCGGGAAAACGTTACTAATAACGGACATCGTTAAATTTCTGCAAATACAGCTTTAATTTCATTGAATAGATTGTTTATTCTTAAATTTTAATAATTTTGAAATTATTTCATATGCAAAATGCTATTTTTTTTATCCTTTATTAGTTATTCGGAATAAAATGTTACATTCTTGTCGTATATGTACAGGAATCATTTCGTATACATAAATTCAAAGGACTTGGAAGGGAGAAATAATGCAAAGTTAATACACATATTGATAATAATAAAATAGCATATAACTGAGAAAGTTTTAAGATTATTTTTACATTTCATAGCTCACTCAATGAGATTTAAAATTGTTTAGAATATATTTAAGTTATTAGTTATTACTGAAAAATATATTTTCTTACCTATAGTATCACTATATCTTTTACACTTGGACTAGTACTTTAGTATTTATCTCAGTTTCAGTTATTGTTAAAGTTGAGATGGCAGGCTGCAAGTCACTATTTTCTTTTCAGGAGTCTCGTTTTACAAAAGAGGTAGGTTGCTGCTCAAGCCCTTTCAAGGTTGGCCCCTCACTTTTTCTTCCTTTATTCAAAAATCTTTTTATTTTTATTTTTAATGCAATTTTAGAAATAAGAGATTAATAACTGAAGCAACAACAAAATAGGTACATATAAATACATACATATAATCAGTATGTTATGACAGGAACTACTACTTTTGAATGTACGTAGTGGTGTGAAATCTCATAGGTCATCAACACCAAAGGACAGGAACGTTTCAGTGGTAAAACGTTTTGGACAACATATTTAGGACTCTCTTCGGAAAGAAGAATGACGAGGAGCCCACCTAAAGAAATGCCTTAGTTTCGAGTAATCTGTAGTGATCTTGATCTCAATGCTCTGTGAATTTCGCTTTGCTAATTATTTAGCCTTGGGCTGAGTGGATTAGGCTTCAGACAGACCTTTATGTTAAAATAAAGAAAATAATGAATACATTTCATGCAATGCACTACACTACCATTTTAGTGTATAAAATAAAACACGAATAACATTAAATTGTAGTACTTGTTTAATCTTTCTTATTTTTCTTATCAAAATTGAAGAATTGAGTACATATTTTGTATATCGAATATATATTTTTATAGAAAAAAATATTTAATTTCTGCTGTTCTGAAGTAAACATTTATCAGATATTTAACAAAGACGTTGTTTCCAGCAAATACTATAGCGGGATATTTATAACATATAATAATAGGAAAATTAAAAATATGAAGAAATATAATACATTTGTCATTTTTACCATTCGATGTCTATTGTCATGAACCTGAGCAGGAGAAATTCCGGTAGTATCCAGTTTTAGAATTTACCTTTTTATAGTAAAACAAGAGTGGAGGTGTATACAGGTATAATTTATGCTGCTCTTCAAATAATTCTTGAATAGTACTACTTTTTTTTAGTTTATTTTTTTTTTTTTTTTAATCAAAATGTTAGGATTAAAGTGTTCTTGGTGGCACGGATAACGGAGCCGTCAATGCACAGCAGCTCTAAAATATTCAAATATGTTTTAAACTGTAGGTTTGTTCCAACAAGCAGTTTAACTCTGTTCATGACTCTTTTGCATGCGCAGTAAACCTTGACTGACACGCCAGCGTTCCAATGGCTATCCAAAGGGAAAACCATTCCACCTCCTCAGAGCTCCAGACGTGCGCAATCGAAAACTGTTCCGCACTCCACAAATTGAGAAAGTGTCCGCCTGAAAATATCTTCCGGTCTTGACCTTGAACACTAATTATCTGTCAAAAGTATATTGATGTATCAAGGATTTGGCAAAAGATGGTTCAGCATAGTGAGTGTTGTATCGTTGAATTGTCATAATTTTAGCATACATGTGAATATATTTATTTTGTCTGAAGTGGTAGGGGTAAAAAGGCTAATTATTCCTATGTTGACGGTCTCTGGTTCGAAATTCGGCACCTTCTTTTATTTTCTATTACGATACAACCGTTCAGCCTGGGGTCGGAGCCATCTTATGGCACACCATGCCTCTTTGAAGTAGGTAGTCTTATTAAAATAATTAATTGAAGGGGACTCATTGGAGGGAATGGTTAATTTGATTTCTATCAAATCGTCTACAAGAGACCTTAAGGAAAAGACAAGAATGAAAGAAATATTAAATATGCTTTGCCACCAGTCTTTTCAAATCGGCGAGAAAGCGAAGAGGAAATGAGGAATCGATGGTATTACCAGCCCGTACCAACATTGCCGGCCTTAGCGACCTTCAGTACTCCGTATTGACTCTGAACAGAACAGCCTACTTTATTCTTAGAACAGAGTTTGACATAGATAAATGGTAAAAAGTCCTTTGAGCACGGGTTGGAATTATGATTGATGTATTTGACTGTTAGTGCACAACTCCCTAATGTGTTCACCAAATGGACATTGAAATTATTCCATTCTGTCGTTGATATTGGTACACTTATAAATATTTAAACGCCTTATTGCATATAATAGTGTTGTTATGATGGTGTTGGGTGGTTGAACCGTATAAAATTTGAGATAGTATAGTTTGATTAATTGATCTTGTTCTCCTATATGTTTATTTAAAATATAGATTTGTATAATTCATATTAGCGTTAATGTTTTTGTTTTTTCTCTCTATTATATTCGTTTATAAAAATTTGTTTTAACCTTCAATATTAGTGTTCATTAGAAATGTACAAATAATAATACGTTGCTATCAATTATTCTTAATTGATAAGAAAATTATTAACTACTACATTAACAGCTAAAGCTATGAAATAGAGTCTACAGATTCCTTTATACTGAATAAAACATCTGATTCCTTGGTCTCATGGTTTCTTATTTTCGTATGTTCGCACCCTGAACAGTTGTGGTGTACCACAAGGACCAGTCTTATTCCCTGCCCTCTTTTCCGTATACATAACGCAGAGAGTATTTAAGTTGTAACTAGAAACTAGAAAACATCACCTCCTTATGTCGCAGATTATGCCAGGCGATTCTTGTCTCCTCTGGCCCCTTATCCAGGTGGTTGTGCTAATCAAAATAAATCCATCGTCCTCACCTATCTTGTGCTTATAAATATCGCTCTCGGTATTCCTTCTGGATTTTTGAACATAAGATTAAATTTAATGGTTAAAAAGTTGTACTTTGGGTTATTTCTGGATTACGTAATTTATTTACGAAAAAAAAATGGTACATAAAAATACATATCTACCTATCCTAACCTACGCAAGCGAGTCCTGGACCCTGACAACGAAACATAAAAGTCAGATCCAAGCAATGGAAATGAGGTATCTCAGGAAGGTCGAAGGCAAGACGAGGAGAGATCGGGTGAGAAATACAACGATCAGAGCCGAGCCTCGATTTAAGACCAATAGAGGATATTGTAGATGAACATCGCCGAGATAATTCGGATCGAAAAACTTGTAGCCAAAACCACCTACAAGACCGTCACAGAGCGAAAGACTTATAAGACCAAGGAAGACCCAAAAAGACGGGAATAAGGGAATGAGGGTCTAAAGGAGGCTTTTGACAGACGAGGATTGGAGTGGAAAAAAAGGAGTAAGCTGACACAGGACCGGGATTTGTGGAGGCTTGATCAGAAGGCACCCCACACTGCGCTGCGGTAAAAGAGGAACGATAAAGAAAAATAAATATATTTTATCATAAAGTATACATATCGTAGATTAGGTTTCATGAAAAGAAAATCCGGCGGATCGCAGCGAATAGGATAGGAATATTTTATTTCTGTAAAGCTGGTTTTGTTAATTATATATTTATTTATGATTCAGAACCTTCTGGGAGGTACTCAGTTCAAACACCACTTTATGCTCAGTGTTGCAATATTGAACAATTAAATTTATTTCAATAAAAAATAATAAAAATGAAAAAAAAATAATTATTTTTTAATTTTTTTTCTCGAATATTTATAGAAAAAAACATTCAATAAAAAAATCAATAGGCTAAGTTATCTGTTCCAATATGTGGTAATTGATTTAAGGGCAATGTGAAATAAAAAAATCAAATAACATACTCTTTCGGTTTTTCTTGGGAACCAACAAAAATCGTGGATGGGCTTAGCTCACCTTCGTTTTTCTATGGTAGCTATTAAGTTTCCTCTGTATTAACACCACCGTGAATAGAGAATATATTTAAAAGTTATTGAACGGTAATAAGGTGTCGGTAGGATGTGCTGGGTACGTGGAAGGCCTATGAGAAAGCGAAGCCCAAGGATCCTCGTTCATGTTTGACATTTACAATAACTACGTGCACCGTGAGTAAACGCCACTCGGGTTTTCGTAAGTGATTCGAAAACGGTACGCATTTTTATTCAAGCGGTAATTATAGGCGCTGTGGAAACAATAGGTTACGTGAAATTCTTCTCGTACCTTTTCTGTTTGTTAATTTATTGTACTATTAGGAGTTCTCATCGTATATAAATAGCAATCTCGCTTCACATTCTGAGGAGCTGTACATAAATATCTTGGCATGTATTTTTCTTGAAGATATATTTATTTCTTGACATAACGTTGTATGTTTATAGATATAATTCTGTCTATTTTGATTTATTTATAATAAACATTATTCTTTTAATAATATTATGTTTTAACATAACTAGGAATGTCTACAATAACCTATCGATCCAGTATCAAGTCCAATATTGCATGATTTAAGTAATTGAATGTCAAAACTCCGTTTAAACGTAGTCGAAAGAATATTCTTTGATTTAAAATAGCAATTTCCTTCCTTGATTTGTCTCTTTTGTTTTAAAATAAATTGAATTGCTATCTTCTGTTGAATACTTCACAATAGTTTCTATATGCTTTTTAATTAATCTGTTACTTCCTGTTATGAGGAAACTGAATGTGATATTATTAAATATATTCTGGGTCACTTAATAAATTAAAAAAATACATAGAGTACATTAATATAGAGCAATGGATACAAGACTTAGAGGACGAAATAAAAAAAAAAGAAATGCAACCCTTCTAGAAATCGTCGTGAAAGGCGCTTATAATTTAAAATGAGAAAGATAAAATTTATGATGAATTTTTGTTTACTTTAAAACGGATCAAAATAGCCAAAACGGTCTAAGTAAGTAATGGTGACATGAATTTATAATAATTTATCCTGCACTTAAAGTAGGTATTTGTTTTCATTTGTTCGTTGATGTCAATATCCATATTATCAAATTATTCCTAGTGAAATATATTTTCTTTGAAGACTTATCCACTCGAATATTGCCACAAATTAAACTATCTTTTGATTAATTAATTACGTAATTACAATTTTTAACAAGGTATTTATAATCATACATAGTTATAATTTTAAAAATATAAGCAGAATAAATTCGTTGTTTTACACTTAGCTATATATCTAAACCCTGTTCGATTATTCCACGCAGCCGAATAGCTATTCTACTCGATTCTTGTGTCGGTGATAATTTTGAAACCGGTTTTGGAGGTAGGACAAAAGTTTTTACTATTGGAATCCGGTTATTGAGGAGGGTTTTGGGAGAATAGGCTTGGCAAAAAGAATACCTTATATACATGCCGCTCGTTTATATCGTTGAAAACAAAAACAGAAAGAAAAAAAAAAGAAAAGAACGAAGGAAAAAACCTTAGCTTAGAAACTGAGAATCCATTACGGATCGCCATCGAGAAAAACCACACTGCCTTTGGTACAAATCGGGTTGTCGCTTGACATTCTTTGTACATGTGTAGTATTGCGGTCAGTGCAAAAGGGCCATTAGCGTACCTTTGCGTACCTCAGGGAAAAAAAAATAAGAAAAAGAAAAAATAGAACGGTTAGCACCTTTAGATTGGATAGTGTCTACGGAATGTAAGAAAAAGCGATCATGAACTAGGTGGATAGTGTAGTTGAAGTGGATCTTTTATCGGACTAACCTAAGGTTTAGAACCTTTTATTTTTGATGACTTTCAAATATCTACTTCACAAAGGCGTTTTTTTGTTTTTGATATGCCTTGTTATTTTCAACACTCTATGATTTAACTATCATTTTGAACAATTATCACCTCTATCGAGGATATTTCTTCCCATCGATAAATATTTATTTCAACATAATCATAAACATATTCGATTTTTGTCAACTATTTTACAAAGTCAAACGATCCTCAATTCCTTACTAAATAAAAAAAAAAAAGGTCATAAAAATCGGGAACTTTTAAATTATAGGAGCTAAATTAAAGCCTATTGAATTTCGTTCACGGATTTCACACACACACATTTTTATCTGTAATATTATAAAAAATTGTATTAATTGTCCTTAAAGCATGTGGCGTTTATTTATTGCTTAAATAAGTAATTATCCATTAATTAATAAGTCCAACCCGAGTTATTCGCATGAGTCCTCTAGTTATCTATCTCTCTATCTATTAATAAACTAGAGTCTATTAATGAGTATTATTAATACAAGAACTCAAAAGATTTATTAAAAAGTTTTATTAATTATTGTATTACAGCAATAACGTTTACTCAGCAAGAACATCACCATACAAGACTAAGTGACAAGAAAATGTTCTTACTATCTAAAATTATTTATAAATTCCTAATTTTCCACTCCACAAATCAAGTCATCCTTTAACGCCTTTCTATCACAGATTTACCTCGATACGAAGTGTTTATACTTTTATAGTTGCTCTAGACACATCATTAGTAAATCATATGTAAATTTCAATAAATATTTAAAAGGATACATACATTATTTTCAATAAATACATGCGGGATGTTTTAACGAATCGGGGAAACAAAATGTGTTGTAAAACAATCAGTTTGTTTTTCCTTACATATGAAATAAATATTTATTATTATTTTTTATACAAAAATTATTTCTAATTGAAATAGTCAACAATTTTCAACATAAGAAGAAAAATATGTATATATTCAATTTTTCATTTGTTGGAAGGTTTTCTTTAAGAGTCTTCTTGAGGGGAAACAGAGGTTTGTCCTGATATTTACTTAATTTGGAACGCGTAGGCAAATTTCCTGTCATCGAACTGAGGCCTTCTACTTATGCTAAGTAGCTTTTGCCATGTTGTTAAAAAATGTTTGATATTACCACTTTATAAAAAAATACCGTTACTCAAAAAAAAGAAGCGGTATCCCAACAAACTGGTTGATTGGTTTCGTCTCAACGAAATGTTGAATACATTTTGTTCTTGATCAGTTGAATCTTGATAGGTTAGATAATCGGTATCATCTAAATCAAAAGAATAAAATCGAGATACAATTTATTTGAAACCTGTCGAAGATCCTCCGTTTTTTATTGTTTTATAAATGAATTTTTTTAAACATTTGCAAATTTACTTAAAACTAATAAATCAATTGCGATAGTTATTTACCAATATACAAAAGACTTACCCAAATTGAAGGAAATCAGCCGATGGAAGTAGCCAGTATTACTGTGGATGATGCAGCAGATGCTAATAAACTAAGGAAAAATTAGAAAGCATCTGGGCCTGACAAAATACAAAACTATTGGCTGAAAAATATGACCAATACACAAAGGCATCTTGCGTCTTGGTATCAAAAACGATAATCAGGAGTGATAAAAATTCCTCCGAATTTCCGCAAAGGTATTACCTATTTATAAAAAAAGGTAAAATTTAATAAAAAAGGTAAATAAAGAAAAATTGGATTCTCAGGATTTGAGACCCATAATTTGTCTTAATGGCTATTAAGCACTGACACATTCAGGAAAAGGGCATTATGGCAGCGGAGCAGCTTAGTAATAAAACAGGTTCAAAAGGGTGTAAAGAGCTCTTGATCATTGGTTTCTTCGTTGCTGCTCAAGTAACAAAATGATCTCAAAATATTGCTTTATCTTGGATCGACTACCGTAAAGCATTCGGATTCAGTCCCACATGATTGGCTTCCGGAGGATATGAAGATATATAAAATAGACACAGCAATAATAGATTTACTGAAAAGGCTAATGGAGCTCTGGAAGATATCAATCTCCATACCAACCTGGAATGGAAAGGATATCTATCAATACATACCTATAAGGAGGGGTATTTTTCAGGGTGACTCTCTTAGTCCTCTTTTTTCGTTCTGTTTGGAATTCAATCCAGTTAGCAAATTATTGGAAGACAAAGACAAGGGATACCAACTTAATTCTGGATGGATCTTAAGCTTTATGCTAGAAACGAAGACGAAATGATAGCTCTGTCGAAAACGGTAAAAACTTCTGCGATGATATTAAAATGGATCTAGCAATAGTTAAATGTAATAGATAAATGTGCTGTAATCTATGTAAAAAGAGGAAGGAGAACTATGGAACTTTCAGAAGATGTTGACATTAATCAGTTGAGAGAAACCGATTCTTACAATTGTCAGGGACTGCACCAACTGCTGAAATTCAAAGCAAATTCGAAGAAAATCTTCGAAGATGAGTTTGTATATAGAATCGAATCAATACTGAAGTCTCATTTAAATGGAAGAACCATCTTTAAGACATTGATACCAGGGCACTACCAGCTTTAGCCTATTCATTTGGTTAAAAGTACCTACCTCGAAATGTTAGATCGTCTTCTCAGAGTTCAGATGGTGCTTTCAAGAAAAAGGCATCCTAAATCTTCGGTTTCAAGGTTATTTCTTTCTAGCAAAATTGGAGGCCGCGGTCTGATGAGTCTGTTAAGGTTATGTCGGGAGCAAGAAAATAATTTTCGTGCTTACATCAGATGTCAAAATTCTCTCATACTCTCAACTATTCCTTGGATGGATGGAGATTATACTGCTCTAAATCTACTTAGTGCTGAAAATCCAAACAATTAGTCAGACTATATGCTATCTTACAAGAGAAATCGAAAAACATGGACTTTTTTACCATTCATTAACAGACGCCGGGATAGATACTAAAGCATCCTTAACATGGCTAATAAGTGCTCATCTATTTCCCGAGGCTGAGTAATTCTCGCAGGCCATCCAGGATCAAGTAATAGCTACAAGAGCATATCGAAAAAATGTTTGAGGGGAGAATGTCAGTGACTTATGTAGACTGTGTAAACAGACAGCGGAGTTAATAGAGCACGTCACTTCGGGATGTGGAATACTTGCAGGTAAGGAGTACTTCCAAAGGCATAACAATGCAGCCAAAGTAGTGCATCAAGACAAAGTTGAGAAGATGGGGCTCATTGATTATTACTGCTTATATAAGTATCATCCGGAACCAATTATGTCCAAACAAAGTGTCAAGATGTTTTGGGATCATCTTATACTCACGGTGTACTATACAAAATAACAGACCTGACATTTTAAAATTTTACAAAGGAAAAAAAAATAGTGTCGATAATAGAGATCGGTGTTTCTAAACATAGGGTAGTAATAGAAAAAAAGAAAAAAAAAATACGTAGAATTAGCGGAAGAGATGAAGAAGCTTTATGGTTTGAAGGAAAGCCCCCTACTACCTATGATAATATCAAGCAATGGCATAATACCAGAAGAAACCCAGTCTTCATTATAAGAACTGGACAATCCGTCTGGGACGATAGCAAAAATGCAGCAGACAGTATTGTTGGGCACTACAAGAGTAGTCAGGAAATTTATGACTATCATATAGTTCAGCAGTTTTTAAATGTATTTACATAATTTTTGGTTGACCTAATTTGGTCCCCTATAATTACAATTCCATGTAAAATGTGAAACAAATAATAATAATAATAATAATAATAATCAATGAATCAAAAAGAATCCGTAAGGAAAATAGATAAATAAATTAATGTAATGTGGGGGGGGGGGGATTCTCTTCCAATTCTAAAAACTTTCATTCAATTGAACATGTTTAGGTACTGATGTATGTCTCTCCACTACCGTATTACTTCCCTTGAGGCCACGGAACTGGTCCTTCATCAACGAGATCTTGGTCATTTATTTGTGATAAGAACTATTCTTATTGAATCTTGAACTCCTATTAGAGGATTATGAGACATATGAATGATTTCAAAATCCTTTGCTTTCTGCCATTCAACATGCACCTAGATATTCCCCTTGGATGGTTGTCCAACTCCTCTCTAATGTGTCTTGCGAGACTTTTATTATGGTTGGGTTCCTTTTCTCCAAATAAACTCAATAATAACTCATGAACGATCACAATGCGTTTTACTCCACTGCACAGATTCCATGTTTCTTAATGTTTAATTATTTTTTGCAAAATCAAATGCTTAGTAATACAAAACAAAATTAATTCTAAATTTTACATAACTTAAATAAATTTATATTCTAATAGTGTTGATTTATTTGCTAAAAATTACTTAAAATTTTCTTTTGTGGCGAATTAATCCTTTTACCCTCAACGTTCATTCAGTAAACATAATTAAAGAAATTAATTATCTCAAGGTTTTGTTTTAATTTAGTTTAAAACATGGTTTATATTATGTAAGCACATACATATAATCCTAAATAAATATAATGTTAAAAGAACTTTTTTTTATTTATTTATACACCAAGATATTTCGACAACCTGTACAATCATTTTCGCTCTCTAATGCAATTCAGGAATTATAATTGGATTATATGGACTAATCAAAGTGAAACAGTAATGCATGTTCGGTTCTTTAATGAAAAATATTGAAAAACAGAGTAAACGTAAGTCGAATGTGAAAAAAGATCCCGAAACATATATATCATTCGGCGACCATTATAATTAATTGATGTTTTCTGAATAATTCAAATTTGGCCCAAATTAGGCAAGGAGAATTCTTTTTCTTTTTCCTGTTAAATTAGTTTTAATGATCTTATATAATTAATTTGCAGTAATTTGACAATATATTATATTTAAATATTTTATCCACTTATTAATGCAACTTTTTTACTTAATAAAAAATATTTCACGACAGAAGGTCATGACCCACCGGTTTCACACTCACGTTTTGCTTTTCGTCTGACAGCGGTTTGGTTTTCAAATTTATTTATTATAGTAGCAGATTATTTCATAGTAGCAGAAAGGACTGCGATCTACAGTGTTACGTTTATTGTATAGCAGCTATATCTTTGCATTATTCCTTTAAAAATACAAATTAAATATAAATAGCTAAAATATTTGGGGAGGGGTTACGAACAGGGGTGACCCCTCCTCTGGATCTTCCTGTGTTTTGGTTGTTAATATTTAATACTTAGAATATAGTTTGTTAGGCTCTAAGCATCTATGTTATTTATGTAATATTATCCATCAGTGATATTGACATGATTATGTGAATAATATAGGGTCCAAAAGTAGGAATAATATAGCTGTTACTGTATTGACCAAATATACATACATACATATATATATATATATATATATATATATATATATATATATATATATTTATATATATATGTATATATGTAAGGGTTATTAGGTTCATCAATAAGAGTGCTAAAGCACTACAGAAACGTTATAAAAATAAAAAAAGATCTAATTTTCAATTCAACTAATCTTCACTTGTTAAATCAAGGGTATTAAATTGTTGTTTATCAATTGTTATCAAAGCGTAGGGGCCTAACGAGGTAGAAAAACTATTAAATACTAATTAGCAAACCAATAGAAAGTATCTTATTTTTTGTATATATCGTGAAGCGAATTATCTGTATCTTCTCCACAAATTTCAGAAGAAGAAATCAATAATAAGAAGAACAATCTGTAAAATTTTCCAGAGTTCAGTTTAATTTTATTTCACGTTCATTTTTTTTTAAACCGTTTGTATCATGATCTGATTGAGACGGATGAAAGAGGTTCTAAATTATTGAATAAGAAATATTTCCCCAAAAAGGGGGGAAATTTCCACTTCTAGGTGTACTCAAAGCAGCCTCTCTTTTCCTACCTGGCGCTCGACCAAAAATTTTCTTTGGCAGCCTGCCTCCTTCCATTCTTTGAATATGGCCAGCTATTAAAGATCAATGAAGCTTATGAAAAATGGGCACTTATCTAATCTTCAGGAATAGTTAATCGTAGTTTTACTGCAAACTATAACTCCCTTGAAGGCTAGTCCAGTTATTTTTACAAATTGTGTCTTTTTTAATTGTGAAAAAATTTGGCATTAAATTTTAGAGTTAATGAAATTCATAATTTCTAGTTACTTTTTCAATAGCAAGAAATTAATTTTCACGTGTAATCTACTTGAATGTAATATATGTATATATATATATATATATATATATATATATTATTCTTAATTAATGAGCTTTCGTATGTCTCATTTTCAAACAAATTTCTCAGAGCTTCGTTTTGTTTAAATATTCCTTCTTTTATTCAACACATTAATGAATTACGATCTAGAGCTATCGCCATTTTTTTATTTAACCATTACAATAATGATTCAAGGACAGATCATCCATTTCTTTATGGAGTATTATCACTGGTGTTTGGGCAAAATGACTTAATTAATCGAATGTGAAGCTTCAACAAGATTTACCAAGATTAAGAAATCACTATAAATTCTGATTGTATTTCTTTATTCTTGAATAATAAATGAAACTATATTATTTCAAAAGAGACTGGTCCTTATAGCAAGCTAGCTGACGCGATAGACATTGTTCTATCTATATTACATAACTTTGCTTGTTATGTTTTAGAGGAATTCGGTTTAATATGAGACACCGAGAAAAAATTAAATCGAAGAAATCATATATTAATAATAATGGCACCGCATTTTCAAAGAGTGCGGTTATATGATTTTAATATAATTCATGCGCTTCTCTAAATGCACGATCTCTAATGTGCATTTTTTTTTTTTTTTGTAAACAATTACTTTTCAGGTTGATGAAATCTTATGTTCAATGTTAAAATAAGGATAAAATCATTGTTTGCAGTGAAAAATAGTCTTTTATTTTAAATTTGCGCCCAGAAAAACCTTCTTTCCATTCGATTAGGATTTGCGCTACCATTTTGAAAACCACATAGTCATCATTAATTTAAGAAACTAAATAACTACTAACAGTAAAAAAAAAAAAATCACTTGATATGCTGGGAAATAGCATCTTCAGATTCATATCCGATATTCATGATTTTTTTTTTTTCTCTATGTAGGTATCGTAAATATTTAAACTGTGCATTTACCTAATTGGCATAAAATTGATAGGTTTTAAGTTATACCCCTAAAAAAAACAATTTAAAAAACCTTTAGGGCAACTTTTCAAATTTCGGTATCCGTATGAACCATACTCGGAATATTCGGAACATTTTAAAAGACAAATAAGCCAAATCCGTCCAGTCGTTCCAAAGTGATGCGGTAACCAACGAATACCATTGTTATATAGATTGTAAATTTTATAATAATACATTATGAGTTTTTACTGGAAAATGAAACAATTAGAGAAACATTGAAATATAAGTCCAATAATACTAATAAAAATATTGAAATATTTGGATGAAATGGGTACTTTCTTATTGATTTGAAATCACTAAATATGAATCTGCAATTTAAATTGGAAGAGTAGCTCCTTTTAAGAAGGTATATGCCCGTATATTAAATAGTGTAAAAAAAAGCAATAAATTGTGTTACAACATTTCAAAACTTCTACACAATTTGTTTAAGAAAAAATTTGCCAGAAATGAAATGGAAGTTGACCATCATTTTGGGGATTTTATCTCGTTTAGTTCTAATATTAAAGATAAAAGACATAAGTTAACACCTCTGTTAATATTAGCCATTAGATAATTTTAATAGCATTGGCGACCGAAGAATGTTATCAGGTTGAGTCCTAATCATTTTAAATTTCGAAGTGCGAAGAACACGATCATAAATACTTTGATAAAATAGATATCAGGCGCCCAATATAACTTTTTTTTAATACTTACTTCTTACAACTTAATTCTTTTTTTACTATTTACTACTTAGTTGTTTTGTTTTCTCATATAATCAAACTGGGCCAAACCGCTGATAAAATTGGGTTTAATTGTGTTTGGAAGTAATTTTTACCTTCACATGATGAATTTTAACAGAGAAAGATGGCTGTTCCTTTAAATTAATTTTATGCAGAATCCGAATGTGAAATAGGTTTTTTTTTTTTTCTATTACTTTTACATATTGCGCTAAACCAATAAAATGTGAGTTAAAAAAAATATGATGAGTGCAAAGGATAAAATATTTCTAGCAGCATAGCTATTTTTATTATTAGCTATTTGAAAAGAGGCCTTACCTGATATATTAAAAAAAAAAGTTAGGCGGAAGAAAAAGTTGCAAGAATTGGAATCAGAGCTCCTAAAAATCCCAAAATGATCTTACTGCCGATCAATGAAAAGTAGGTGTGAAAGACATCAAAAGTGTTTTAGTACTGTCATATATTTTACAGTTCATTAACAGAATTTTCATCCAATATCTTGATTTTTGATCTTGCATTTCAGTGTTTGATATTAAGCTCATTCTAAAATTTAAGCTTTCTAGTATAGGAATGGTCTTGGCCAGTAGTATGTATTTTCACCACTAAGCATAGGAAAATATACCACAAATACTCTGTTATTTTGTCTGTCACTATTACAAATAACAATATGGTTTTTTTTTTTTTTTTTTTTTTTTTTAAAGTAATGATGTGGTGGAATTGATTGTTGGAAGCTAACAAAATGACAATGATGATAAAACAATTATTAGTAGGATCTATACGTTACCTTGGTGTAGCAACTCAATGTTAAATACGCACATTGTAAGGTACATGATCCATCATAGTGTGAAACATTATTAGAAACGTACGGGCCATGACGATTACTATCGTTGATCAATATTTAGCTCATGCTATTGGCCTCTCTTCAATTGTTAGCCAGTACTGTTTAATATTAATGGCTAACATTGTGCTATATGCATTGCTAAAACTGTATCACATGTCACACCTTGATAATCCTCTTCAAGTAGATGCACTGAATCATAATTATTTCTAATGCAGGCTTGGTTCATGCAAATTTTAGGTCAATAAGGTACCTGCTGTATTGTGAGATGCACTGGTCATTATTTATTTTTTATAAATATTTAAGTTGCAGATAGATGACATGAGGCAATACCGATAATGTTCTGTATACTGAATTAGCATCTCAGTTAATGTTTTAGTAATTTTTGCCTGGTAATGTTTTATTTCAATATTAATTTATATAACTAGGTATATATTTAATTTTACTAGGAATAAGGGAGACCCGGATTTTAATTCGAATTCTAACCATGGTAAATTTTTTCTCTTCAAAATAAAATATAGGCTGAACTTATATATCAAAAAAGCAAGACTTTTCGACGAATCGTCTATTTTAATGGTTATTTATTCATTAAGTCTAATAATTTTTCTAGTAAATTACTACTTATAATTTTTAAATATTTTTAAAGGTGCTTTAAAATATTGATAAGGAGCTGCTGAAACAAGCCATCATCCCCCATGCCTAACATGTTCTTATTTGATTTACATATTAGCGAAAACATTTGCTGATTAGCAAGGATTGTCGAAAGGCGTGAATTAAATATGTATATAAGTAGCAGTTTCCTTCTAGTAACATTTAGAATTTTGACCTAAGTGTTTCACATCCTTTGATTACTGACAGCATTTTTCCAAGTAGATTTTGAATCAGATTATCGTACCTGACTGTTAAAGAATTGATTGAGTTCGAATAAAAGCTTTATAAATTCAATACATTTCATGTGTATGGATGCAATTTCTTGATTATAACAATAAGGTACGACATCAAGGTCACCTGTGGTATAGAGGTTAGCATGGCAACCTACAATTCTAAAGGTCGCAGGTTCGCGCTCAGCGGTGGCCCTAGGATTTTTTAATGGGAGTAAAAAATCCTTAGCCATGCCGTCCCTCGGAGAGGACGTAAAATGGAGGTCCCGAGCCTGTACGATGTTAGTTACTCTTTAAAGATCCCTATCCTAATTATACCTGGATAGGCAAAATTTAGGACTCCCACTGAAGCATCGTCCGATTAGCCTTTGTGGCATAAAGTGACGTTAAATAAACAAACAAGGTACGACATCAAATTTATATATAGTAATAAAATTAACAAATAATATTATTATATTACGCATTAAATTCAGCCACGTCTTTCTGTTGTTCTGGGTCATACTTTATTTCATCCCACTACCTAGGTAGGTTTAGCTCAGTTTGGATTTCCAATATCCAAAAGAAAATATGTTAAGGCGATTGCAAAAGTCAAACTTAATTAAGATTAAACAAATATTTACATATTCATTTCTTCTAGATTAGATACTTTCATTTTTTTGTTTTAACTGTTTTTAAACGTTTGACATAATATAATTTACACTTCTTTAACGATTGATAGTTCACATTGTTGAAATTTAAGCATTATTAACTAGCAGACGAAAAGAGTTTAGATAAGGCTGCATTTACTTAAAATGTGACCCTTGGCATTTAAAACATTCCGAGACTACTGAATGACGTTGACTTTTCCGTAATATCATGAGCCTCTGTGCCAAGAAATATTTCCTCTTAGTCATGTTTTTAATAGTAACCCATGTTTCATGTACTCAGCAATCCAATGAACACGTCTCCTATATTCACCGCTACTTTTATAACTTGATATTTGCGTTTATCTTATACCCTTGCAATTATGTCTTCCCAATTTCTTATATTGCAATATTCATTCTTACCAGTAGTATAGATCAGTCTAAATGGAGTTCGCCTAATTCTTTAAGTTCAGGTCCAATAAACTATTTTTTCCTTTCTGGATCCTCCGATTTATCGAAATTAGATTTTTTTCAACGCTTTTTGTAAAAGTTGCACTTTTTGTAAAAAAAAAAAAAAAAAATATTAATAAAATAAATAAAAATAAAAACTGAGGATTAGCTACTTTTTTTAAAATAAAAAATATCTATCTCTTGACAAACACCCAGCAGCACCTCCTAGTATCCTCCCTTATTTTAAACCACTTCGATTCGTGTACGGAGGGCTATTCACCGGGCAAGACATAATACTCAAAAGTTTTATGCATTGTTTCATACGGTTTGTATTCGGACGTCGGGGCTTTATCCCACTTACCGGCAGCAGTACCTTTTTGGTTTTTTTTTCTTTTTCATTTTTAAGTCAAAAAGCCTAGTAACGTTCTCGAGCTCTTTACTTCACGTTCCCCCATCCACAGGTAGAATGCAAGATCTCTAACTAATGATTTATGTATCCCGTATTACAAAATTACATCCTTCACTAAATCCTTTGTCATCCGTTCTACCTCGGATCTATCTGAATTCTTGGCTATTCTTCTACCTTGGCATTCTATCTGGAATGCCCTTCCTATCCCTTTTTGCCAATCCCCAGACCTACTTTCCTACAAGCGAAAACTGTTCTTCCATCTACTACGGTTTTGATGATTTATTATTTGATTATTTTGTTGTTGGAATGAACTAACAGTTGGATCAAACTGTCATAGTACTGTGACAACGATTTTCGAGTACCATCTATGCGGGCCTAAAACCTTTGTGGCTGTTCTACTTACGACTAAATATAAGGAGCAATGTACTGGAATGTTAGTCTTGTTCTGAAGCTCAAGTCACATGTTTATTTCTGTGTTACAAAGAGATAATTTTTGTAACCTGTTTAATTATTTGTGTGACATTGTAAATGATTAATTAGTAACAAAATACAAAATATATGGTTTAGAATAGTTCTAGGCCCGCAGGGGCTAGTCCAAGTGCCAGACTAGTGGGGTACAACGCTCCCCCGGGCTCCCATAACCCCCATAACAGTACACTATACATTTACTCTTCACATAAGGTCATATACAGTACTCACCTCAGGGCTACCTTCCCTGGGAAGACCCATGGATGGGGGTATAGCCTAATCCCCAGTTGTCCCGAGGATACGGGGCCTCTTTAACTTGGCTAATCACCCGTTGGAGTGAATATTTGATTCATAGAACATTAAGTTGCCTCGGATCAGGACAGACACAACGGTTACGACGCGGCGCTCTAAAGGACATAAGAATAGGAACATGGAACATTAAGACTTTAACTGGCAAAGAGGTCGAAATAGTGGAGGAGATGGAGTCCTACAGGGTCGACATCCTTGGAATCGGCGAGGTTAGGAAGAAAGGGCAAGGTGAATTGAGGCTTGACAAGGGCTATGTACTCATATATTCTGGAGTGCCGGCTTGACTGCGGGCCAAAGAGGGGGTTGGCATGATAATGACGGAAAGACTGTTAGCTAAAGTAGAAGACTGGAAGCCCATCTCTTCAAGAATAATTGTGGCAAGCATGGAGCTCTCTATAGGTAAAGTAACTATCATACAAGTTTACGCCCCAACAGAGGATGCCGATGATCTAGATAAAGAACAGTTCTATACACATCTCGAGAGAGAAGCCATGAGGGGACTAATAATATTATAATGGGAGACCTAAATGCAAGGACTGGAAGAGACCATGCTGCAGCTCACGGTGTTATGGGACTGCATGGAGGAGAAAATACCAGGAACAGAAACGGTCAAAGACTCATAGAACTCTGCATTGATTATGATCTCCTTATTGGCAACTCCATGTTCTCACATAAGATCACATTTTCTGCAGAGGAGAGAAACGAAAATAGCATTATAGATTATTTTCTATAATGTATTATACAGCAGAAATATAAGAAGACATTTTAAAGATGTTAAAGTCATTAGAGGGGCAGAAATTGGGTCAGACCATTATCTCTTGATTGCAGACACTCAAATCCTCCAATCTAGGAAGGAACAAAAGAGGAAATACTATGAAATAGATATAGCAAAGCTGCAGACACCAGAGAAGAAAAAGGAGTATGCAGAGCTCCTGACTAAGAAACTCCAGATGTGCACTAAGGAAGGAAACGTGGACAGCATATGGGAAGAAATGAAAAAAGCTATCCTAGAGAAAGCAGAAACAGTATGTGGAACAGCAGTAATCTTCGCTAAAGCAAAAAGAACAAAGTGGTGGAGCGAGAGAGTAAAAGCAGCAATAGCAAGGAAAAGGGTGGCTTGGAAAGCATATAATAGGACTAAGAGTGCAGTGGACTGGGAGCGCTACGTCAGGAGAAGGAATGAAGCCAAACAAGTAGTAAGAGAGGCAAAGAACAAGAGCTGGGAACAATTTGGCCAGACACCACAAAACGACTACAAGGAGAATATTAAGTTTTCTGGAAAACTATTAAGGCATTGAAAGGGAAGACAAATAAGCCCATGAGAAATTTAAAGGACGAAAGAGGATTACTGGTTAGTAGAGACGAGGAAATTTTGAGGAGATGGAACCGCTATTACGCTGAGGTGTTTTCCGGTGTTAAAGAGGGGTCAGCTGACGGGTAATAGACGAAGATGATTATGATGATATAATCTGGGAAGAGGATGTGGAAAGGGCTATAGAAAAGCTGAAGACTGGCAATGCAGCTGGGAGAGATGGTATAGCTCCAGAGCTCATTAAATTTGGAGGACCAGAACTGCAGAAACACCTACAGGATCTATTCCAAGCAGCTTTTTCCTAAAAAACTGTGCCAAAGGAGTGGGAGTATAACATTCTCATTCCTATACACAAGAAAGGAAGCTCTAGCGACTGCAGGAATTACAGACCTAAATGCCTCTCCCAGGTGGTCTACAAGTTCTACACATCCATTCTAGAATGTAAGCTGAGGATAATCGTGGAAGAAAACCTTGAGGAGGAGCAGGCAGCATTCAGACCACAGCGCCAGGCTGGGACAGAAAAGAGGACCAGGCCTGAATGCCATGAAAGCGCTGGCTATGGATTGGGATGCATGGCTGGCTTGGACTGAGGCGCCTCCACGCTAAAAGGCACATAGGAGGAAGAAGAAGAAGAATAGTTCTACTTTTTGTTGGAACAATAAGTCAAAAACTGTTTTTAACCATATGTTTTGTGTTTTGTTTCACGTTACAACACTGTTATTGTCTATATTTTTATTATCTATAAAGTTGATTGTTTGTTTAACGTCCAATTTTATGCTACTAGGGCTAATCGTACGATATTACAGTGGGAGTCCTAAATTTTGCCTATCCAGCTATAATAAGGATAGGGATCTTTAGGTCCCGAGCCTGTACGATATCACGTACTCGGACATCGTACAGGCTTGGGACCTGCATTTTACGTCCTGTCCGAGGGACGGCATAGGATTTTTTACTCCCTACAAAAAATCCTAGGGATACCACGGGGCGCAAACCGGCGACCTTTACTATTGTAGGTTGCCATCCTACACCACAGGTGACCTCTCTATAATGGTGATATGTACCTACTTGCAACATTTTAATCATTCTGAAGGGAATAATAAGATTATTTCTTCATACATTAATCATTTGCATATTTTGCAATGGCCATGGGTAGTCCTTCCAGGTAAAAGGAAATGTTTTTGGAAACCTTTTCCTATAACCTAACCATATACCAACGAGAGAATAGAGCATTTCATACTATAATAAAATTTCGTAAATCAATCGCATGTAACAATTATTAAATAAATTTATTTCCCCGGGCTTGATCTATTTATTGTTCTATGCATTAGGACCATTTTGGTATTTCACGGGCCCGCCCGGGGGATAAAATTTGAAAGAAGAAATTTTGTTTTATAATTATTACCTATACTATATGTGACCTAAACAGTAATAGTCAGACCTAAACATCAGCGACCCAGGTAGTTAAGGGTGGAGGGGTACGCGCTTTTACCCTACTCTATAAGGTGTGAATACAATTCTGGAAAATTATTCAAACATAGTTAAATAAGAAGTCTATTTATTTGGTGGGACGGGTGGCCGAATACGATAGCATGAAGTAAAATGGGTTCCCACCCGACAAACAACGATAGATAACAGAAAGTTTTTGTGTTCAAATCCTGTTTTTTTTTTTTCACAAATCGGCATTAATCCGTCGCTCTCACCCCTGACCCAAGAAAAACCCCGTATGGCCGTAGAGACCCGGTAGTTGAGATAAAAAGATGGACTTCTTACAAAGTAGCAGTTTGTTATTAATTCGAAAAAGATCGTATTTAAAAGTTCAATAGTGATTATACGTTAAAACTAAAATTTTTTATTTTAAATTTAAAGTCCTTTGATAGCAATTTTGTTTGTAAAACAAGATAAGCCGTAAATTTTAAATCCTTCCCTGGTTTATAACATTTCACATGAATTCATTAATAGACCCCTTAACTAGAGCTTTAAAGTTTCCAAATAATGGAATTTCCATTCAGTGGAAAACAAATTAACAATAATAATATAAGAAATGTTATTTAGAAAATTCTGGGGTTCTCCATTGGCTAATAAGCAATTTATTCAATTTACCTCTGAGATGGTGTCCCAAAACCTGAACTAACACTCTTTATTTTATACTATATTTTTTTTTGGTCACCTTTGATAAATTATGTAATTTGTTGTCCGATGATTGCCAGGCGATATCGTCAGACTATAGGGGCCATTCTATGACTCACTGACTTGTTTTATACAACGCGGGTTAATTTAATCAACAATGTAAAATCAAGGCCATATTATTATTAATATAACGCTGCTTAATTAATTCAGCCGACGATATTTAATTACAGGTTAATGTTATTGCGTCAGTAACAGAAATAACAGCAATGGCTCCAGCTAAATATGGTCAGAAATGACCGTTCTGGAATTTCTGTTTACTACTTGTTTATTCAATTAGTAACTCATTTCTCCAATCGAGGGACTACATTCTCTAAATTCCGAAACCAAATATATTCTAAATATTTATTCGGACGTTAATATTACCAAGAATCCTAATTTGCATCTCATAGGATATCCCTTATTAAATACTCTATCCATTTTTTTTTCCAAGCATTGTATTAAATATGGACCTGCGTACTTAATTTTTATCATCTCCTGAAGGTGAACCATCAAACAACTGGTTGTGATAATTTAGTGTGCAGAAACAATCTGGAGAACGAATTAGCATAAATTCGTACATCTCGATTTCAATTTCAATGCCTTTTACTTTGCCTAGTCCTTTCCACTAATTATTTTGCCATATTGAAAAAAAATAAATAAGCATTCGGAGGCGAATTTCGGCTAATTGAAGTCAAGATTATAATTTTTTTGGAAGAAATATAACTTCAGATCTTAATAATTGACTTATGCTGATAATCGTACCGTGGTATTCCATCACCCATGACTAGAAAAAAAATGTAGAACACAATTTCAAAAATGTATAATGACCAATCACTTTGGATATCTTCAATTTAATCTGAAGATTTAGATGCTAAAATTAAATCACTGACTCCCCACGCCTTTGCACTTTCCTTCGTTTCTCGCACCCTGAAGATATAAATCGTATAACGTTATTCTGAACAGTTGACTTAAAAAAATAAATAAATGTAACTTACTCCCTAAAGTTGCTGACGGATGAAATGGGATTCCCTTTAAGATATGAGCAACGCCTAAAGGTTTTTGATATATGTATATTCTATTGTTTTTAAGTACTACAAGCCTGCATCTCAAATGTTATCAGAACTATTTTTAGCTATAACTAACGGTATGTTAGCGCGATATATTATTATTGTAACGTTAAATCGTTAAATAAAAAAAAACATATGATTTTAAATCCCAGACTGTTTGTTGGAACAAACTAAGTGGTTGGAGCGAACTGTTTTGGTCTAGATTTTTCAAGCCCCATCTACGGCGTTCCTCGAGATTTGACAACGTTCTAGACCCTCATTACAACTATATATAAGGAGCGATTGACTGAACAGTCTTAAGGTGCGTTTACACGCTCAAACCAATAGCACAAACTGGCTTGCGCAAGCCAGTTTGTGTAAATGGTTTGAATGAAATATTTCCGTATATTTACGTCTTTCGCCCTGGGATGGTTGACTTTTATTTCGTGGAGACCCCACCCACCTACGGTTAGAATAGGTTGGTTACACCTCTAGAGTAACCCCCACACCCCCCTCCGTATGCCACACATGGCCAGGAAGTGTTACCGAACAAAAAAAAAAACAATATTGGTAAGTGAAAGTAAAAATGGAAACTGTCAGTTAATAAATACAGCATATTTGTTGCTTTGGCGCTTGATAAAGAGTAATTAGACTTCATGTAAAACTAAAGTTCGAATGTTCAAAACCCTAGTGTATGATGATTTCACCGCTAATAAGACTGAACACAAAAGGTTTGGCCTATTAGATAACATAAATTATGATGCTGAAGGAAAAGTTAAATGATTTGTACGTCGAGAACCTTTGAAGACTATCTAACGGTCATTGTTTTCGGCACAATATTCGATCAAAATTTTGGGGTAATACAATTGAATTAGTCTTGAATAAAATTAAGGCTTGAGAAATAATTTAGAGTTTTGGGAATGTATTTAATCAACTGTACCGCCACCTTACGACAAACTAGTGAAAATTGGTACTTTTCAAGAAAGAAAAACCAAGTTTAATAATTAAACAAAATCAGCCGGCCTATTTCCAAATATCCTAAGCCGTCGCAAAGTACCGAATTTGAAAAACAAAACAGTTTATCACATTTCGAAGGTGGATGTAGTAGCGATGAATCTTGCAAAATCATAAAATCACAAAATCATAAAAAAACCAAACGTCCAGACGAGTGGCATTATTATGAATTATTTTATTTTATTATTGCAATGAATTATTGACATAATAACTATAAATGGGAATAACTTTTTTATAATTAACTTTAAAATTCATACTCTCTTTAGATCGATAAAAATATTAAAATAAATATCCTTCGGTTAATATAAATGTTTAATACTTATAAATAAAATATGCTAACAAATATCAATATATTTATTCATCGCATTATATGCAGTAAAAATATAACTGCTGCGTGCAGAATATACCTTTCACAAACATGGGAAGGACTTATATACTTCAATAAATTCTGAAATAAAATGTTTTTCATTCACCATTTTGATTAAGGCAACAAGTGATAGCAGCCGAAGTAGCAGGGATTTGCGGGTTTCATTCTCTGCGAGTACCTGAAATTGGAACTATGGCTTGAGCATCGTTTGACCACCGTTTACACGCTCAAGCCAATACACCGACCTCAAACCAATTTTCTGTCCGGACAGATTTTTAGCACTAGCCAAATTTTTGGTCTTGCACAAACTTCAAACCAGTGTTCACACGCACCAATTTATTTGCACAAGCCAGTTTGAGCAAATGGTTTGAGGGTGTAAGCGCACCTTTATAATTTTTGTAATCTGCTCAAATATTTATGTTGTGATAAATCGTTTGGCATTGATAATTTTGGTTAAATAAATATTTTTTTTACCCACATAAGTGTTACATTATTATACCTATCAACTGGCCACTAAGTCAACTATAACATTATTATCCAAAGATTGATCAAAACACTAAACCGTGTCCATAGGTCTATAAAGGTCTTGCCACACATGTCCGCACCGGATCGGCACCGTAGCAATAATATAGGTTATGTTCAGAATATTTTTAATTTAGCTTACATCATACCTTTAGTTATGCCTAAAGTGGCCTGAAGTTTAGGCATAACTAAAGGTAATATGTAGGTTAAATTAAAAATATTCTGAACATAACCTATATTATTGCTGCGGTGCGGATCCGGTGCGGACATGTGTGGCCAGACCCTAAAACGTCCTTAATAATGGCCATGGCGGTCAAATTGCTTAGTTCCAAAAGCTTAAATCTGTAAACGGGTCGTAAGAATTGGAAAATTTCTAGTGCGAAAATGCGCAAATGTTTTCTTTAAATACAAAATATTAATCAATTCGGTACCAGCAGTGAGGCATGTAAACGGGTCTGTCTTTAAGTTACAGATTGACAGCTAACTTGATATTTATAGGTCCCTTACTAAGGCATTAGGTGGCGAGTGGAACGATGAGAAAATTATATTGAGACAAGGTGATTAACTATTAGATCCGTTTTAAATTTTTTTTAGTGCGTCAAAAACATATTAAGACAAAATCATCAAATACATATATTGTAAATTTAAGATATAAATACTTAGGGGGGGAGGAGAGAATTCCATTACAGGCTGTGTAATTATTGTATCGAATTTTTTTTGCGATATAATATTAGATTCTATTGCATATAAATTACTATTTGTTTTTTTATAAATAAAGCAAGAGCTCTTAAATCAAACAGCTGAAATTTTGACCAAGAAATCACCTATAACCTTGAAGCAATAGTTAAACAAAGTAGTTATATTAGAGAGTAGTTTACTAGCGGTAGAGCTAATAAGGAGATGGTAATCTGCTGTAAAGGAACAAGATGATTGAGCGGCCTTGCCCCAAGGTACTCGCTCCCTGCATGTCTCCTTAGTGCTCCCTCTTTGCAGGCTAATTTTTCAATTTGCTCTCAGTGGCTCACATTGTCCCCCCTTTTGTGTCCGCAGCACAGATAGCATGTTCACTAACCTCTTGGAATATATACATACCTAAATCATAGCGCAAATAAGGACACTTTCTCTGAATAATAGCCTTATTTTTTAGGCTATTTTACGTAAAACTCCTAGGTAGTTATGAAAATTTATGTTACTTGACCTGAGTCATGAATTTCATGGTGATCTATTTTATTTAAATTCTTATTCTTCATTACAAAGCAATTTTAATAACGTCATATATATTTTTAAATATGACTTCAAAGGCATCATTACTCAGGTAATCTGTTATTTTTTGTTACTAAAATGGGTATTTCATTAAAAATATAACGTTCCCAAAAAATGTACCTAGATAATTTTACATTTTTAATTTATTTTTATAACTATATTTTTTATAAATAATGATATACTGACATTAACTGAATCTCCTCTAAGTAAAGACTATACTTCATTAAACAAAATTTGCTTTATCATTTCAAATAGTGACATTAAATTAAAAAAAAATTAACTAGTAGCCTAATGGAAATAATTCATACATGATATTAGACTGATAATTTTCAAACTCTGGGCTACTATTGAATTCCGATGATATTCTTGCGAAACCGTTTGTCGCAACTACCAAATTTTCATCATATTGGTAAAATTGAAAATTAGAACTCCAGTTTTGAATGGACTATAAATTCAATCGGGTTCTCCTATATAGTTGCCCAGAGTTTGAAAATTATTAGTCTAATATCATGTACGAATTATTTCTATGAGGCAATTAGTTAATTATGTGTTACTTTAGTGTAACTATTTGAATTGGCATTGCCACTGCGATCGGATTATGTCAAATTTTGTTGTATAAAGTATAGTATTAAGTCAGAGGATATATCAGTTCATGTCGGTATATAATTATTTATAAAAATAATAGTTATTAAAACAAATAAATAAAAATGTAAAAATATTTGGGGAATGTTATGTTTTTAATGAACTACCTATTTTAGTTACAAAAAATAATATTATATATATGTATATAATATAAATTTTTAATAAAAGAAATTTGGAAGAAGTATTTCACCAATCTTCAATTAAAATATTTAGATCTTCCAGCACATATAGTGTATTTAAGATTACATAGCAAAAAATAATATATTACCTTAGTAATGACGCCTTTGAAGTCATATTTAAAAATATATATATCGTATTAGACTGGCTTTGTAATGAAGAACAAGAATTTAAATAATATGATCACTATGAAATTCATGATTTGGGTCAAGTAACATATATCTTCAAAATTACCTAGAAGTTTTGCATAAAGTAGCCTAAAACAATTCTTTTAAGAAAACAAATATGAACGTAAAACTAGAAGAAAAGCAGAATTTAATTAACTTTTATTTAACTCTGGTAAGTTACTCTCTATCATAACCTTTATTTAAAGCTACTCAAAATAGGCAAGATGAGTACTAATAATAAGGAATTTTTCCTTAGAGCGAATTCAATGGTTTCGTTACTAAAATATTTGGAGGATTCTAAAAAAGCCTTACTAATTCAGAATCTATGTATAGATGGTAAATTTTCGATGAAGATTATTATTATTATTTTTATTATTAGATGCTAAGTGAAGATACACACTCAACGACGGGAGAACAAATCAGTACTGCATGAAGAGTTTAAACCATCTGCTATCCTCGTCAATTGTATGTAATTAGTACACGCTCAATATTGAATGTTGTAATGTACAATTGGCTTCTGTCAATATTGCTTAACTACGTAAACAATTCTAATTAATAGTCATAATAAACCTTGAATCAATACTGAGACTTAAAGATACAGCAGCTCTGTATTATATATGTTAATGATTTTTTAAATATTTATATTATCAATGGATAAATAGTATAAATGAATATAACAACTAGAAAACCATGATTTAGAAACATTGATAAAATGCGTTTGTTGAAATTATTGATTTTAATATTATCGTTCGATTTAGAAGTTATAAAATAATTAAATAAAAATCTTATTTATTAATTCCAATAGAATGCGCCTTAACTAAATAATCGGCCATGAATTGCATACATTTTGATTTCCGCACAAATAACATTTTCTTTTCATGTTAGATTCATAGTTTTAATGTCGAAAGATCTCTCAGTTCTTCTCTCAGCCTATGGGAGCCAGGGTCCCTCATGAGTGGCCAAAAAATCCTCATATTCCAAATACCAAAACCTACCGAAAATCCACTTTAGATAGCTTAGTACTGTCCCTCACAAGTCGCGCTCATCACATGGTTTGTCAAAATATTTAATAAAATTGTCAAAAACAAGGCTAGAATGGTTTATAGAATCAGAAAATATCATGTTAGCCACATTACTGTGTATTGCATAGTACCTATATTTTGCTACTGACTCATGACACTGTTATGACGTAGCTAAATTTAATGAATAAAGATGGAGCTCGTTGCTCTGGACATCGTTGAAATTTCAACGTTTTCGTTTATTTATTTCTGTAAAAATCAGTTTTTCAGTTTTTTGCCGGAAATAATTTTATCCCACACAGAGCGAAACAGAGGCCTGAAGAACTTGAAACGGTGGTCAAGGATTGTAACCAGCTTTTGCTATCTTTATAACTTTACACTATTGTAGAAGTGAGAGATAGTCAACTGTTATTCTAAACGATGGGTTAAATGATAATCAGGATTAGCAGTTAAAACTTTTTTATTTTGAAAAGCCAACGTTTCGATCCAACAGGACTAAAAGAAAACAAATATATGAATATCTATGCTAGAGGATGACAATAAATATGTTTCCTATAGGATAACAATAATTTATTGTCATCCTCTAGCACAGATACTAATATATCTGTTTTCTTTTAGCCCTGATGAACATCCATAGATTGGATCGAAACGTTAACTTTCCGAAATAAAACAGTTTTAACTGAAAATCCTGATAATCATTTAACCCATTTTAAAACTTTACAAAACGTAAAAAAAAAAAAAAAATGCTGGTTAGATATCAATTTTGGGCCTATCGATCCTCTAAAAAAAGTTAAACTGTATAATTACCAGACTAAATTGAAAAAGGATGAATGTTAATTACCCGATAATCAGTAGAATGGAAATGATGAAATGGAGTTATTTTAACTATATGATGATTAATTTCTTGGAAATTACTATTCTTTAATTTTATATTATTTAATTTATTTTAAATAATTACCGAACTTTTTAATATCATAAAATCTGATTTTATGATGCCTCCTAAAATACATACCACTAACCTTTAATTTATTAAGCCTAGCGTGAAACAGAAACAATGGAAGCTGGTCCATGTTATGTTGTATTGTACAAGTTGTAATTGCCCTTGTTTAAATGTTGTTTATTTATTTGAAATTAAATGTTTCATTTTATTGTTTACATAATTTTCCTGATCGGTGTGTCTAGTTACTTTCGGTCTACGACATCAATTCATATTTTAAATCCTGTTGGGTATTGATCTACTCACGAAATTAAAATAATTCCCGAGACTATATACTTGGCACATTGGCCGTATTAAATATTAGTCAGCGGTTACTTTGGCTCGTTTTCCAATTACGTCACTTTTTGTAATTTTTTACTTGATTGACTGCCAAATGGAACGGTTCCAAGATTATTCGATCCTACTGACCCCCTCTTTACTGGAAACTAATAAATTAATCAGTGAACAGATTTTTTTTTATTCAAAGATGAGAAAATTATTTAATTTTTAATCTTTGCATATTCTTACCGCTTGGTCCTTCAATTTGTGAATTGGTTGAATATCTCAAAATATGAGAAAGAGGTGTAGCCTTTCAATATATAGAATTGACAATTTGGAAATAACTTATATAAAATATATAATTATTTTAAGTTTTTCAAACACATTTATTCAACTTATCCTGAACATTTTCTGGTTTTTAAAATTAATTTTTTCCATATAGAGTAAGCTAGATATATATATATATATATATATATATATATATATATATATATATACATATATATATATATATATATATATATATATATACTAATATATATATATATATATATATATATATATATATATTTATATATATATATATAGTTGGGGCATCAAAAGTCTTGGTTTATAAATAGTTCAGAGAAAAAAGTCGCTAGGATACCTACATACTGTAAAATTAAAACTTTAACTATTATGATAAATTTTATGTTCCAAAAATTGAAAACTTGTACAGTATATGTACCAATTATGACTTATATTAGGATCTGTATTATTTTGATCCAGTGATTTTTTATTTTTTTTTATTTATTGATTATTATTTTCACCTATAAAAACAGAAAAAAAACACGTTGAGTTCACTCATACGCAGTACGCCTTTAATGACAGACCAATGCTTTATGATTAATGAATTATTTAATCAATGCCTTGTCGGAGAGAGAAAAATCTTTCGCAGAGGTACGATTGAAGTATCAGGTAATATGTGTGGGGTAGAATGGTCTTGAGTTTGAAGAGAAGACCTTGGTGCCAAACTTTATCAAAAGCCTGGGCGACATCCAGAAATACACCAGTAGCGTACTTTTCTGCTCTAGTGCCCCAGAAATGAAGTCAGTTACTCTGTGTAGTTGATGTGTTGTTGAATGAAATGTGCGGAAACCAAATTGGTAGTCAGGAATTATGTTTTTGTTAGTCAGTATGTGCAGAAGTCTTGTATATCATAATTTCTCAAAAAGTTTAGAGCATACAGGAAGGAGACTGATTGGTCTGTAAGATAACGGATCGTTAGCATTTTTGTCTTTCTTGTGTATCATTTTGATGTGTGAATATTTCCACTGAATTGGGTATTTAGTGTATATATATATATATATATATATATATATATATATATATATATATATATATATACATATATAGGAGAAAAAAAGAAAAATATTCCGTCAACTCATAAAACACGTTGAGTTCACTCATACGCAGTACGCCTTTAATGACAGACCAATGCTTTATGATTATGGGAAATATATGAATTTTTCAACAACACCATAGAGAATTATAAAATCAGACGACTTGGAGTATTATGCTTCCATTGCCGAATTATCACAAGTTAAAACTTTAATTTAATAATAAAAAAATTTAGTGTACTTTAAAGAGCAAATACAAACAAAAATAAGTTAATGAATGTGGAAAATTTTGTGACTTTGAGAAATGGCATTTAACAAAACACGTCAATTTCTAATCAAAGTAAGTTGGTAAATGAAAGTTGGGTGTTGCGCGCATCGAACCAGATTTTTCATATTTATAATCATTTAATAGGAGTTTAAATAATTCAAACGATAGATATTTGCTAGTAAAAAATGTTTGTGTTCCTCAAAAATTACAAAATTCGCTATTTCCTGGGGAGTGCCTTTTTTTTCTCCTCTTATGTTTCCTTTTTATTTTAAAAAATTACTGAATTTATATTATCAGCTAATTGGACTGAAACACCTAGAAAATATCGAAATATCGAAGCTACCGACTACTTCAGCATTTATTAAACAAAATATTTATTTATATTAATAACCATTAATAACAGTTATACTAATATTATTATTACTTATGACTATGAGTAATAAAAGTCAGCAACAATACCTATTTGAACTCACGAAAGTTGCTGCCTATTTGGTCCGATCCAGATATCAATTCCCCAAATTAAACTATAAGGAATATAGGAATCAACTTGCTTTTAACCTCGCTTCCTCTTTTATTCCCGAGAATTCTACTAGGTGACTGAAAAGTTGGAATCGAGATTCATTAGTAAAAGATATTAGTTGATGGAATTGTTTCACTACATACATGTATGTAGATTATATTTTTTTGTTTTTCTTTTGGAACTGAGATTAATGCACTTGTAAATTTCAATCATCAAAGTAACATTATTTATACATCAACTTCTTGTAAATAATAGTCTTATTGAAGTACTTAACTTACCGCCGCCTGTGGCAAGATATTAAAATAAAATATCCTTCTCAAATACTGGTTACCTTTATTATAGTTGATTATAGCACTAAGCGGGGATAATAAAAATGCAATGAGCGTATGAAAATCCGGTCCAATAGGCCTGGTCACTGCACTAAGATTGATCAATACCACTTAATTAGGGAAGCCGTAGGGGCCGGGTACTTGGAATAATATTTGTATTAGCGAGGCGGTAATTCGCTACTCCATTGATTTCTAACCTGCATTAATGATAATATTACCGCAAGTAAATAAATTATTTAAAAATAATTATTACATTAATTTATGGAATATCACATCACAAGGACAGCATGCTAATATTTCAAAAGAGGAAGAGCCAGTGTGATTGCAGACATAATCAGCACATGGCTTTAAAACAATCACTTCAATTTCAATTCAATTCAATTACTGTTTTAAATTAATGGTGCATGTATTTAACCCGTGCAGGCATAACAATACAGGTTACATTGTTTTCCTTACATTATGAATAAATGATTAAACCACAACATTAGCTTTCACTGTCTAACTTGTGCGTTAGAAGAGTACACTAAATAATTATTGATACCACATGCTAGCAAAGGATAATATTTTGAAGACATAATAGACAGGTAATGGAAATAAATTTACCTATATATATCAAATAACGCCTGAAATACTGAAATACTACTGAAATGGGGCCCGAAGGAAAATATATTATGCTCATCCAACTTCTAAACCTATCATAAAAAAAAAAAAAAGAAAATACCAAGTTTTGGGAAGTTGCAATCATCGTCCCAAAATTTAAAAAGGATCACAAAGTAGACTGTAATGGACAGTAGTATTTGTATTTAAATCAATTAACATTTTTGCAAAAAAAAAAATACTACTTAGATATGAGCACCATACACAAGTCGATCGTAACTCAAACATTCAATATTGAGCGTGTAGTAACAAACACTCGTAAAATTTTTGAAAAAAAAAATCGAGTAAGATGCAGGATATTTACCTGTTTTTATAGGTGAAAATAATAATCAATAAATAAAAAAATAAAAAAATCACTGGATCAAAATAATACAGATCCTAATATAAGTCATAATTGGTACATATACTGTACAAGTTTTCAATTTTTGGAACATAAAATTTATCATAATAGTTAAGTAAGTTTAAGTAAGTTTAAAAAGTTTAATAATTGTAACTCAAGAGAAAACATTTCAAAAATTATATGTTTGTTTCGAATACAATCTATATAAATAAAGATGAAATTCTGTTTGTTTGTTTGTTTGTTGTTTATAGAAATCCATACCGTTTGTCCTAAATTCTCCAAATTTCGCTCAGTGGTTCTTTGATACCAGGTGCGAACACCTGTCCAAATATTAAAATTGCATAACTTCAGCCGATCTCTGGGTACATACTTTATTGTTATAAAAATCGTTATGATCTCGCTTTACATTAGATTTTTACGAAATCAACCGTTGGAATCGAAAAAAGATTTCATTTCTGTAGTAACCAACTTTTCTTGACCCACAGCTTTTCTCATTGTTTTTCAAATTCCCTGTGTGAAACCGGGATATACAGCTAGTTATAAATAAATTAAAAATAAAATTATAGTTGTTATTTTGATAAATAAATAAAATGTTGTTATTTATTTATTTTACAAAATCTAAGGGTGAGTCTAAACTTTTGAACTGGTACTGTATATTGATTTTTTTTTCTTCATCAGCATTTTAAAAAATTCAAGGCGATCATAGAAACAGTTTATTTGGCAGCTATTGAAAAGAAGAAACAGTTACATAAAAATTGCATAAATCGATTCAAAATAACACAATACTGCACAATCCCACATGCCAAAACCTAATGTATACCAAAATTGAGACGTAGGATTAATCTATAAGCTCTACCGGTCGAAAAAGAAATCATAATTAATGTTTTTCTAGTTCAAAATTTCCTTGATAACGTTTCTAAAAACAACTAGCTCGTAAATAAAGGTCAACTTGAACATGAAATGTCAACATGGTACATTATAGGTATCATTAATAATCATTTAAATTGATAAAAAAGTATTCTTAATTACTCCACTTTAATTTTTTTTTTCATAACACTTCGAAGAACATCGATCGTAAAATGTAAAAAAAAAAAGAAATCCACAATTAAAACAGAAGGCCAACTCCAAAGAGATCATCGTTAGTTGTGGCCTGGAATATTTTTATGAGAGAACTGTTCGCAGAATCATTAGAGATCCACAGATTTTAAAAGCCGCTTTTAAAAGTTTTCCTTTAGAAAGACGTCGTCGGCCTTTGGCCTGTGTCGTTCATTGCTCTCCCACTCACCCCCTTCACCCCCTTACACCCCCATCCCTTAAGATTATTAAAGCAATCAGACAAGTACTTATTAATCATCCCTCATGGCAATTCGTTAGAACATTATTGTTTCCGGCTAACCCCTCGTTTTTGAGCAAATGGATGTGCTTTTTTTTTTAGATTTGGTTCACATACATTAGTATAATGCTTAGAAACAACTAAAGAACCGACTTTAAAAAACTTCAAAATTATTGTAGGGTTAGCTTACAATAGATGCAATTGGCCCCTAATGATAATATTTCGAAAAATGGGATGTATCCATTTTTTTTTATTTATTTATTGACGGGCACTACAGCTCTTGAAGAACCTTGGCCTCCTCCACATGTATCCATAGCTTTCAAAATAAGAGTGTACCGCAATTTCCTGCAACCAGTGGTCGTAAATGGAAGTGATTTCTGGATGAATTTTTTTTAAGGACGAAAGACTGTCAAACATGAGGGATTAAACAATCCAGGATGGCGACAAATGTGGAACTAAGGAGCCTTCATTAAACAAAAGAACGGAACCCTCCCAGAAAGGTGAAAACAAATAAAATTTCGATTTCTGGTTTTGGGGTCCCCTGTGACCAAATAACCAAGTCCCGCGAAATGGTCTGTGTGAATGTTAACAGACTTGCTCAAAAACTATGAACCGTAACGAACCTGAAATTGGCTATTTAGTATATGTATATGCCCGTGATGGACAGCAAAAATTTCATCAAAACTGATCAAACGGAGGGGATACTTTATTTAATAATTTTTTATGTTTTTTTCTTTTCCGATTTTCTCATAAACGGCTCTAACAGACACTTCGTCAGTCAGACCAATCTCGGCAAGGGTTCCACAAGGGTCCATACTTGCTCCATTACTATACATTATATACACACATGACATACCGACAAACTCTGAGACTTTAACTGCAACCTACGCCGATGACACTGCAATTTTAACAATACATAATAACCCAAGATTGGCATCACTAAATTTGCAAAGTCACTTATTACGTTTACAAAATTGGTTCTCACTTTGGAAAAGGAAATTAAACCATAAAAAATCTCAACGTATAACATTCACACTGCGACGCGACACATGCCCACCAGTTCACATCGGAGACAATCAAAAACCTCAGACGGACTCAGTACGCTACCTGGGACTTCTGTTCGACAGAAGGATGACTTGGGGCCCACACGTAAAAATGAAAAGGCAGACTCTTAACAAACGACTGAAAACACTGTTCTCTCTTTTTTATAAATCGTCAAAATTAAAAATAGAACATAAACTGAACACTTAAACTTACTTACTTAAACCCATTTGGACATTAGCCTCACAGATTTTCGGCTCAACAAAGAGGACACACTTACGAAAATTACAAACTTTTCAATCAAAAATTTTGAGACTCATAACGAACGCTCCCTGGTACGTAAATAATAAAACTCTACATACAGACTTACAACAACCTACTATCGAACAACACATAAGAACTCTTTATTCACGATTTTTTGTTAAATTACAAGGACATAACAATACACTAATTAACAACATGGCCACGGCTGATATGCCTGTAGCTAGGCGGCTAAAAAGAAGCTGGATGAGGGACCTGCTCACGTAAGGTATCAAGCCCGGAAAGAGGTGCTGCTGGGCACCTTCCTTTCATCATGCCTAAAATGTCCTTAGTTCATTCATTGTAAACAACACATTCGTTGATTGTCACGCTGGGTGACAGGTGTGAATTGAAGTTTGAAGTAAAAAAAAAAAATATGTTTGCTTTTGTTTTTCATATTTCATATTTAGCCATTACAATTTTTTAGGAGAAACGAGAGATAGATAATTTCTCCATATAAACAAAAACAAAGGTTCTGTATAGGAAAACAAAAAAGACCCCTTCCTTATTTATGACCTCTCAGAAAATTTTAATACTGATAAAGCTCAAAGAATAAAAGATTAAGAGAATTTAAAGAATCCTTGATTCTCAATAAACATGACGAGTTTTATCAAAATCGTAAAAGCTATTTTTGGGGACATTGAAAAAAGCGTAAACATGGCAAAAAAGTTATGAAATTGCCCCCTCCGGTTGATCAATTTTGATGAAATTTTTGTAGTCATATCTCGGGCATATATATACCTCAAATACTAAGTTTTATCAAAATCGTTAGAGCCGTTTATGAGAAAATCGGAAAAGAAAAAAACATAAAAAATTATTATTAAAACATTAAAAATATGAAATATGAAAAACAAAAGCAAACATATTTTTTTTTTTTACTTCAAACTTCAATTCACACCTGTCACCCAGCGTGACAATCAACGAATGTGTTGTTTACAATGAATGAACTAAGGACATTTTAGGCATGATGAAAGGAAGGTGCCCAGCAGCACCTCTTTCCGGGCTTGATACCTTACGTGAGCAGGTCCCTCATCCAGCTTCTTTTTAGCCGCCTAGCTACAGGCATATCAGCCGTGGCCATGTTGTTAATTAGTGTATTGTTATGTCCTTGTAATTTAACAAAAAATCGTGAATAAAGAGTTCTTATGTGTTGTTCGATAGTAGGTTGTTGTAAGTCTGTATGTAGAGTTTTATTATTTACGTACCAGGGAGCGTTCGTTATGAGTCTCAAAATTTTTGATTGAAAAGTTTGTAATTTTCGTAAGTGTGTCCTCTTTGTTGAGCCGAAAATCTGTGAGGCTAATGTCCAAATGGGTTTAAGTAAGTAAGTTTAAGTGTTCAGTTTATGTTCTATTTTTAATTTTGACGATTTATAAAAAAGAGAGAACAGTGTTTTCAGTCGTTTGTTAAGAGTCTGCCTTTTCATTTTTACGTGTGGGCCCCAAGTCATCCTTCTGTCGAACAGAAGTCCCAGGTAGCGTACTGAGTCCGTCTGAGGTTTTTGATTGTCTCCGATGTGAACTGGTGGGCATGTGTCGCGTCGCAGTGTGAATGTTATACGTTGAGATTTTTTATGGTTTAATTTCCTTTTCCAAAGTGAGAACCAATTTTGTAAACGTAATAAGTGACTTTGCAAATTTAGTGATGCCAATCTTGGGTTATTATGTATTGTTAAAATTGCAGTGTCATCGGCGTAGGTTGCAGTTAAAGTCTCAGAGTTTGTCGGTATGTCATGTGTGTATATAATGTATAGTAATGGAGCAAGTATGGACCCTTGTGGAACCCTTGCCGAGATTGGTCTGACTGACGAAGTGTCTGTTAGAGCCGTTTATGAGAAAATCGGAAAAGAAAAAAACATAAAAAATTATTAAATAAAGTATCCCCTCCGTTTGATCAGTTTTGATGAAATTTTTGCTGTCCATCACGGGCATATACATATACTAAATAGCCAATTTCAGGTTCGTTACGGTTCATAGTTTTTGAGCAAGTCTGTTAACATTCACACAGACCATTTCGCGGGACTTGGTTATTTGGTCACAGGGGACCCCAAAACCAGAAATCGAAATTTTATTTGTTTTCACCTTTCTGGGAGGGTTCCGTTCTTTTGTTTAATGAAGGCTCCTTAGTTCCACATTTGTCGCCATCCTGGATTGTTTAATCCCTCATGTTTGACAGTCTTTCGTCCTTAAAAAAAATTCATCCAGAAATCACTTCCATTTACGACCACTGGTTGCAGGAAATTGCGGTACACTCTTATTTTGAAAGCTATGGATACATGTGGAGGAGGCCAAGGTTCTTCAAGAGCTGTAGTGCCCGTCAATAAATAAATAAAAAAAAATGGATACATCCCATTTTTCGAAATATTATCATTAGGGGCCAATTGCATCTATTGTAAGCTAACCCTACAATAATTTTGAAGTTTTTTAAAGTCGGTTCTTTAGTTGTTTCTAAGCATTATACTAATGTATGTGAACCAAATCTAAAAAAAAAAGCACATCCATTTGCTCAAAAACGAGGGGTTAGCCGGAAACAATAATGTTCTAACGAATTGCCATGAGGGATGATTAATAAGTACTTGTCTGATTGCTTTAATAATCTTAAGGGATGGGGGTGTAAGGGGGTGAAGGGGGTGAGTGGGAGAGCAATGAACGACACAGGCCAAAGGCCGACGACGTCTTTCTAAAGGAAAACTTTTAAAAGCGGCTTTTAAAATCTGTGGATCTCTAATGATTCTGCGAACAGTTCTCTCATAAAAATATTCCAGGCCACAACTAACGATGATCTCTTTGGAGTTGGCCTTCTGTTTTAATTGTGGATTTCTTTTTTTTTTTACATTTTACGATCGATGTTCTTCGAAGTGTTATGAAAAAAAAAATTAAAGTGGAGTAATTAAGAATACTTTTTTATCAATTTAAATGATTATTAATGATACCTATAATGTACCATGTTGACATTTCATGTTCAAGTTGACCTTTATTTACGAGCTAGTTGTTTTTAGAAACGTTATCAAGGAAATTTTGAACTAGAAAAACATTAATTATGATTTCTTTTTCGACCGGTAGAGCTTATAGATTAATCCTACGTCTCAATTTTGGTATACATTAGGTTTTGGCATGTGGGATTGTGCAGTATTGTGTTATTTTGAATCGATTTATGCAATTTTTATGTAACTGTTTCTTCTTTTCAATAGCTGCCAAATAAACTGTTTCTATGATCGCCTTGAATTTTTTAAAATGCTGATGAAGAAAAAAAAATCAATATACAGTACCAGTTCAAAAGTTTAGACTCACCCTTAGATTTTGTAAAATAAATAAATAACAACATTTTATTTATTTATCAAAATAACAACTATAATTTTATTTTTAATTTATTTATAACTAGCTGTATATCCCGGTTTCACACAGGGAATTTGAAAAACAATGAGAAAAGCTGTGGGTCAAGAAAAGTTGGTTACTACAGAAATGAAATCTTTTTTCGATTCCAACGGTTGATTTCGTAAAAATCTAATGTAAAGCGAGATCATAACGATTTTTATAACAATAAAGTATGTACCCAGAGATCGGCTGAAGTTATGCAATTTTAATATTTGGACAGGTGTTCGCACCTGGTATCAAAGAACCACTGAGCGAAATTTGGAGAATTTAGGACAAACGGTATGGATTTCTATAAACAACAAACAAACAAACAAACAGAATTTCATCTTTATTTATATAGATTGTATTCGAAACAAACATATAATTTTTGAAATGTTTTCTCTTGAGTTACAATTATTAAACTTTTTAAACTTGAAGAATCTGAATTAAATACAAGTGAGTCTAAACTTTTGACTGGTACTGTATATACTTGTTTCAAAGGTCTAATCTCTTTTTATATATTTATTATAAAGTTTTTAAAGGTAAGCCTTTGTAATATATATATATATATATATATATATATATATATATATATATAAATTATCTATAATAAAGTAAATTCCTGCAATCGTTAAGTAAAAAATCATATTTAAATTACAATATGTACTCAGAGAACATCAATTTACTAGAAAAATACATAATTTATAAAAATCATAAATGTGGACGATTTAAATAATCTTAACAATTAAGGAACAATCATAGTAATAATTAATTATAATCAAATGAAAAGCAAAGTAATCGTAATTACCAGCAGGATTTCCTAGGTCAGATTTAATTTCCTCATTTATATTCATTTATTCGCTTAGTTTTTCAATTGTAGCTCAAAGTAAGTAATAGTTTGATTTTCTGTTTATTTCTTTTTAACTAAAAAAAAAACAAAGAAACGAAATAGAAGTGTGAATTTCTACATTATGTAAGTTTTCATTCCTGGGATTGGAAGTTCCAGAACCTAGACATATCATGTTCATTCATGAAAAGAAATTTCATGTCCGGAATATCTAAAGATTTTAAATATGATTATTTAATGTAAATATAAAGAATTATATTTTCTGAACATCAACGTCTTTGTAACTAAACGTCCATTTCGACGATTATTTTAGTAAATGTATACCTTTTTAATATAATACGCTCCAAAAAATATTGTATTTATATTGATTTTGTCTATTTATATATTCGGGGAAGAGTATCTCGTATACCTATGTAAAAGGCTTCAAGAAGAAGGATTTTGCGAAGTGGAAAATCCAAATAGCCTTTCTCTTACAACAGTCTACGGATCTTATTTCGAAACTAATGTTATTCCGAAAAAACTGTAGACATGCAAAATTTAGATGAACATCTATTTTCCATGTTACTGTTGTTTTGATCCAGGTGGCGCTAGAGGTTTGATAAATTTAACATGGAAAAATGTACTTAATCAAAACTTATGGTCTGAAAATGGATACAAAACTCTTTTCTCCAATTCTCCTAAAATATTAATTTCAATCTATATAATGGAGAAATCTTTTCTCGATTAGGTATATAAAGTCTGAAATTACTATAATTTAAAAAGACTAAGTTGAAACTCAATCAATCCTTTGTTTAATGTTGTCATAATTAATTAAAACAATGGGAATCTTACAGTTAGGACACAGGTATACTCTAGTACAATATACCATATTGTATATATTCTTCCGTAATGGAAATTAATGTGAACTGTTGTCGTGTTTAGTATGCGCATTAGCTACGCAATATTAGTGTTACTCCAGTAACTAGCAACGATGTGAGAAACATTGCGGCACTTACTAAGAACTAGTTGCTACAAGAGAGCATGCGTGTGAGCCATTGCATAGAGGCCAGGGCTAATTAAACTAGAGCCCAACAATGGCTAATTATTCCGCCATATTTACGTATTAATTAATTACATTACTCGTCCTCGTTTTATAGTAAATATAACAGCCTTCGTGCTGGCTCTTGCTTGTGTAATTAGAGAGAACATGTTTGGAAAACAATGAATCACATTCCTTCCCTAATTATCCTTTCAATCTTCCAGTAATTTTATCTCCGGGTGAGAGCCTACTCAATCAAATTCCAGAATTAGAACTGGGCGAGATATCTATTTGTAAACAGCACGCTCTGACGTATGTTGGGAACGTGGGCCCGAAACGTTCAAACACGAAAAAATATCCACTCATGTTTTCGGGACATAATTCATAACTATCTATAATAATACCAAAGGCAGATCTATTGTTGGTCTGAGTTGGAAAGGAGTCTCTATCCATGATGGAGAAACAACTTGCTATTGTAGTTCTATTTATTTATTTGAATCGGTTCTCCTGTACATTCTGCAGGCTATTTCCAGAATTAAATAGTGCAAGAAGAAACCAGCAGGGAAATAGATAGTGGAACAACAAACAAATAATTACGTAATTCTTCATTCCCGAACTACATTATCTAATTCAATGGTAATTCATTATTAGCTGTTTTGTATTCCTGTTTTGTAGTTTTGTATTCCTACTGGAATATTTTAATGCTAAAGGAAAAAAAAAAAAAAAATGATTTCTGCAAATGTTATTTGATAAATTTCTATCAAATGTTACTTTCTGTAAAACATGATAAATCTCAAATATTTGGTATTCTCAAATTAGATACACAAACAGAGCACATTATCCGAGGGAAGAAGAAAAAGAAAATTGCCCAGCGAGAAATTTATGGATAAAAATTGTTTTTAAGTTATAAAATGAATATTATATATGTCCTTAAATTAAAAATCAGTTTCTTTTATGTCATGATTATATTTTTTTCTAAAGAAGATATATCTACTATTCAAATTCAGGATTCGTCACGTAAAGTACCTTAATATTATAATTGTCAGGTAAAATATTTGTTATATAAGATAAGGGAAAAGGAAAAGAAAGCAATAATTTTAACAAACCGGAACATTTTTTCAATGATAGATATATTTCTTCGGGAGAGATTTTGAGATGTTAGTAAACAATGACCTGATTCTTTTTTCATGAACTGGATGCATCTTTCAAGTATACAATTATTCTTTGCTTATTCGGAGGAGTGATGTCGGACTTCAACGAGTAATAAACTTTCTAGGCCATTCTTCTCCAATGGAGCTCGTTCTAATAGGAATATTGCTGCACATGGATTTATATAAATGTTAAATGAATCTGTAATTAATCCCTCCAACATAGCAATATTACTAATCTTAAAAAATCTAAATAACATTGTTAAAAATGTATTATGTTTTCTAATAAAATCAAGGGCGAAAAATCTATTAAACAATCTGATAATATTTAAATAAACAGATTAAATAAGTTAATGCCAATAAGAGGATGTATCAGTTGTTTAATTTATTATCAAAAAATTCTTTTATTCTAAAATCAATAAAATACGTCTTTAAAAGTTAAAATAATTAAACAAATAAATGCATTAGGTATACAGGTAATGTAGATTATATTGTATTCGGGCTGGAACTAGGATATTATCCTGGAAGGGCAAGCTTATTTTTGCAGCCCGGTTTTACAAGTGTTGGTTTGTTAAGAATATCTTCTTACACAAAGTGGCATAAAGTGACGTTAAACAAACAAACACAAAATATCATTGAAAGCACTTTTATGTGGAGTGGTTTAAACTTTTTATTATTTATACATCTTCGACAAAGTATGTGTAGTGTAACAATGACGTGTGTTAAACACTTTTTATAAATAGAGAAATAACAATTTTCAATGCCATTATGAAAACACAAGTATTTAAACAGGTTACAAAAATTATAACTTTGTAACACAGAAATAACCGTATTATTTGATCTTCAGAACAAGACTAAGTCTCCAGTCCATTGTACCTTATACTTAGTCGTAAAAAGACCAGCGTCGAACCTTCTGGGCCAGCGTAGATGGTACTCGAACATAGTAGTCAGAGTAGTAGACAGAGGGTAAAACTAAAAAGATAGTATATGCTAAAGCTTTAGAAAAATAATCTATTAGTGCTATTTTTGCTGTATTTTTTGTTTATAGTATTGTTCGCGTTTATTAGAACAATGAAATTCCCCGGGTAAAACTGGGATGTACAGGTATTAAATTTATAAAATCAATTACCACATTTGTAAAAATGGCACTAACTTAGGAACATAACCAAAATGGAACAAAATCATGAAAAATTACAATAAAAATTCAGATTTTTACCTATATCAGCGAGAATCAAATCCCACAGAAGGACTCAGTGCAATGCCTGGGATTAATACTCAACAGGAATATTTTCATTTTGACATGAGGCCCCATGTCAAAATCAAGAGAAAGACTTAAACACGTACACATACCTACTTAAGCCCACATGGAAATTCGCCTCACAGATCACCGTAATTGCTATATTTACGTACTAAAAAAAAAACTTTCAGTAAAAATTTTTGAGACATTTTACAGCAGCACGCTGGTGCGTAAATAGGAAAAATCTACATTCCAACTATTACAAAATCATACGTTTGCTTTATTATCGTTGTGTTAATAAATTACGCGGAAATAACGTGCTGATGGCATATGCACAGTTGATAGGCCCATTAAACGGAGATTACTGAGAAGCCTTCTCTTCTGAAATAAGGGATATATATAAGGGGATATATATATATATATATATATATATATATATATCCCCTTAATATATATATATATCCCTTATGATAGTCAACATTTCATCAAAATTGGTCAAACGGTGGGGGCACTTTATTTCATAATTTTTTTCCAATTTTTACCTTTTTTTCGATGATCTCAAAAACGGCTTTAACGATTTTTATCAAATTCGTCATGTTTAATGAAAATTAGGTGTTCTTTAATATCAGGTAAGGTTTATCATTATTAAAATGTTCTGAGGGGGGTTAAATGGGGTAGGGGCCTTTTTTGTTTGTTTGTTTTTTTGTTTCCTATAAAGTAGGTACCTTTGTTTTTGTTTATATGGAGAAATTAACTCTCTCTTTACGCCTAAAAATAAGAAATGGCTAAATATGAGATATGATAAAAATAAAGAAAACATATAGAGGAGAAAAAAAGAAAAATATTCAGTCAACTCATAAAACTCTCTGTTTTAGCCGTTCTGTTCATTTGAGAAGTGACAATTAACAAAATGCATTAATTTCTAATCTAAGTAAGTTGGTAAGTGAAAGTTGTGTGTTGCGAGCACGCACCAGATTTTTTTTTTTTTTAATGAAAAAAATATATCTATAAAATATAATTATTATATGAGGTATGGACCATAAAAAAAATTATCTCACTTAATTGGGCATTACCTGTTCCCTGGTTGGGCCTGATTTTCTAAATCTAACGTGCAATACAGCATTTTTTCTACTCATCATTGAATATGTTATTAATAAAACATATTACATTCTTATTTTTTTTTAAATTAATTAATATTGATTATACAGATGAAAGTTATTTAAAAACATTATATAATTATGTAGGGAATTATAGACAGGGGCTGTACCGCCTTGCCTAAAACTTGATGAAGTTGATGTTGAGTAATTGACGGTTTGTGGCCATTTTTTGTTAGGAAGGGGGCTCTGTCCTTGACTCTTAAACGCCCTCTTCACCTTTAGTAAATGTTTCTCGCTCTATTATTACTGAATCTCTTTCGATAGTGTTTTCATTTCTAGTAATGAGGCAACGAGTCGCAGCAATAGATTATATTTAGATATAAAATATAGATATATTACCTAGATAACGACAAACGTTTGATGAATGTACAATGGTTTTTCCCATTATAAAGTTTTATAGATTTTTAAGCCCCAAAAATTGTTCGTTTGGGAGAAAACTTGAGGTTCAAAAACTAAAGACAATGCCTTTTTTTTTTTTTTTTTTTGGTATTTTTAGAAATTTTAAAATTATAAATTGACTTACCATACCATACATTTATTTATTTATATTTACGTTTTTTATATGCATAGATACTACTATTAATCAGTTCAGCGGTGGCCTGCGGAGAACCTGCATTTAAACAAGAGCAGTTAAATGGAGAATTAAGTTAAATGTCTTTTGAAGACCAGTTAGCACAAAATGATTTATTTAACAGCCCTTCTAAATCTCTCAGGACTTATGTGTTTTCATGAGAGAAATTTATTTGTCCTTAAAATAGCTAGTTTAAATACGGTTAGGTATACCTTATAACAATCCTATTATTTTGTTGTTATTTCTGATACTCCAATATTGCTACGTAATATATATTTATTGCTTTTTAATTCCTCGGAAATTTTTGTTATTATAATCCTAAAAATTCATATTGATTTCTCTACATAAAATTCCCCCTTAGTATTTAGCTATATATGTATAGGTATATATATTTTTCACTTTTTACGCGATTAATATTTTTTTTTTTTAATTTTTAGTTTTCTTTTTTCTGAAAGCGTGTTGAACATTTCTAACATATACTATAGAATATATTTTATTTTAGATAAATTAATTAATTATAATTTAATATAGTTTCAAAATTGCTTTTATAAATAGGAAAAAATACTTATGGCAATTCTTACTGCAATATAATACTATTTTACTTTTCGGAATAAAAAATACTATTGCTAAGGCATTTAAATATTTTAACAGTATTGTAACTCTTTTGTTTACCATAAAAAATTAAACGATGATTTTATTTTAAGGGGGCCTAAAAAATCTACATTTAGCAACTAATCGCATGATTTTTAATTAATAATAGCGAACTGTGGTGTAGTGGTAGCATAGCTACCTACAATATTAAAGGTCTCAGGTGCGCATCCCGCGGTGGCCCTTGGATTTTTTAAAGGGAGTAAAAATCCTTGGCTAAGCCGTCCCTCGGATAGGATGTAAATGGAGGTCCTCAGCCCGTAAGATGTCAGGTACTCGCTAAAGATCCTTATCCTAGGCAAATTTTAGGATTCCTAGCCTTAGTGGCTTAAAGTGACGTTAAACAAACAATAATAGTGAATTTAATTCAATTAGAATATCTTCTTACTCGATGCCAGAAAATTACAGAAATAACTAGAACCATTGCATCTGCATTTCCGGATTGTTAGCGACAATTTAAAGTTACAAAAAATCACTATAATTTAGTTTTCAATATTCCTGAAATTTTTCGCAGTCTTTGAAGTGGTATGGAAATAGATTACATAGCCTATTTTTTCAGTTCATTTGTTTCATGCCTTGACCATGCTAATTCATTGTGAATCTGAAGTATAGTATGACGTCGGAGACTTTTTATTTCTTGCTCATGGTTTAGATTGCGAGCTTACTGAAATGTTAAAAATAGAGTAAGCTCTGAAAAATCCTTTTTTTTTTCGTTTTACCAGGACTTAATATGATCTCAATTAAGTCTCAGCAAGGAGTCGAATGTTCAGTTAATCTTTGCTAATGAAGATGGAGCGACAAACTGCAGAAATTAGTTGGCTATTTGCCAGGTGTACAGAAGAGCATTTCATTAAACTTAATGGTGAAGGTAGTTAATATTTTTGTTGCCTGCCATTGAGATAGGTTTCCTCCTTACCGACGCTAGCTAACAGGATTGCTGTAATGGTGAGCATTAATATCCCCACAAGCTTGCCCGTTCTTAGCCGGCTTCTTGTTGGTAATGGTAACCACTGCATTGGCTTCCCGGCGGTTGTCAGCGAAATCAGTTAACGAAATCATCATTTATACATTTTTATGTTTTTTTGTTTATATATTCATACATATATCACTCTTCCAATTCAAGGTTGATCCAACTTAGAAAAGAAAATCAATTTTTCAGAAGAACACTAGTAATGTAAGAATTATTCTTTATTTTTTCCCTTCCTTAGATATCCGTCGCCTGTTTCATCCGATTCGTAAGATGTTTCAAGAATGATTGCTATCACGGTCTACAAGCGGTATTGCACAGAGATACCACTAAAATTCGGATGATATTTCTTGTATAAAAAAAAAAAAAAAAAAAAAAAAAAAAAAAAAAAAAAAAAAAAAATTAGAGATGCGATTTTGAGTTAGACCATTCTTCGGATGAACGATATGACGATATGACTTTTCTGAACTTGACTATGAACATTTGTTCCAATTTTTTGATTCTGATTTCGGTATCAACCACTTGTGATTCCCTCACATTCATACCATTTTGCGACTTTTTGGACTCCGTTTATTTAAATACTTATTATTGATTGATATTATTCCTTAATATTAAGTTTAAAAGGATTATCAATAACAGTGTAGTGTACCAATTTCGTGCCTTCCTCAATGTGGTAATGATGTACTTCAAACAGTGATTTAAAAAAATAAGTTGCGGAACAAAAAAAATTAAATAAATAAAATAATAACCAAAAATTCTTTTTACCTTTATTAGTTAAAGACTATTTCGACATAATTGTTTAATATCACGCCTAATACTCCAATTTATGAGTTAAGCACCATAATGATGGTACATTCAGATAAAAAATATAATATATATTGTAGTAGCAGTAGGTGTTTAAGGGCGATAAATTTCAAGATTTTTTTTTTTTTTTTTTTTTTTTTTTTTTATACATTAGTACTACAGTAATTCTATGTTAAAACAATATACATCAAAAGTTATAGTTATAACAATAATAACACTAACTAACAGTACTAATGCTATAATCAATTTTCATTGCAACACATTTTCCCGAAAAAACCTTTTATTCCATTATATTCTATTATAAATTTGGATTTTTTTAAGAATTTCAATGATTGTGTCCAGAGTTTTTTTATCGTCTGCCAATAGGCTGGACAGCTGCCTGGGGAGGTCTCTTGAGCGGAATTCGGCTGAATATTTAGGGCAATGTGTTTAATTGTGAGTGCAGTATTACACCGATCGCATTTGCGTGCTTCTTTACTCATCAGATGTTCGTGGGTGAGTCTAGAGTTACCTATCCTTAGGCGCGTAATTACAACTTCCTCTGGCCTAATATAATATATAAATTATAATAATAAAATGACAGATTGCATATCAATAATATTTGTATAATCCATTTCATGATTTAATGCAAGAAAGAATATTCATAAATAAAATGTCGAATCTTCATTATGATAATTTAAAAAAAAAAATACAGTGCAAAAACGCGGAACTTTAAAATATGAATTATAGTAAAATCATCTCAGGTTATTTCAATTTTTTTAATGTAAAATCATTTTGCAGTAATCATTGTTACACGGTTGAGAAAATTAAATTTGTATCGATATACGTCGAAAGATAACATTCCAGGAAAAATAAATCATTTAGTCCATTTGGTAAATTCAACGGAAAAAGAAAACCTGTAAGATTAAAAACAAACTAGCACAGTTTATCTAATCACGCATCGCTCTGTAATTTATGTATTGGTATTTTGGCAAGGTACCAAAATTTAATTAAATAGCAAAGAGTAAATTAATTTTAATTTTTATTGTTTTCTTCACGTTTTTATTTATTTATGAAGTAGTTCTACCTCATTTAGGGAACTTATATGATTTTATGATAAACTTAAAAAACATAGCTTCACACAAATATCTCTCCAAGACTCAGATAAATAGTTCATATTCATTTTCCTCAAAATAAAAAAAATACAATAATGGTCAGTTAAATTTTAGTTTCTGGAATGTTCCTTAGCTTGAAGGTCTCACAAAGAATCCCCTTAGTTTTTTTTTGTGTTCTTGTCTTATCGTGACATTGGTGTGGCTAATGGGAATTTATTTGGCAGTTACCTACTCTTCCATTGTACATATTCCGAATTTTTGTATGTTTTTTCTGAAATCCAGGTAAATTCCAAGTAGAGCAATATAATTATGCGGAACGCAACATTGAAAACGCCCTTTTAGTCCTCTTCTATGTTTGAATTGGAATAAAATTCTAGTTTTTTATTTTTTTTTTGTGCCCAGAGGGTATATCGGTATGGTATGTACCAGGAATTCCAAGTAGGAGACAGGATATCGGACCGGCTAGTTCCAAAATATAGCAATGGTGTTAATGCCCTCATAAATTCTTTACTTAGAATCTTAATGCCTACCATTTCAAACAAGTGACCCATGATTCTTTGAAGTCTTTTTGAATCATAGAGGATACAAATCGTAAAGTATAAATATGATTTTTTTTCATATCATTTTTATAACCAACCATGCTCTAGCACTCCCTTGATCCAGTTGTGATTCAGATTTAATCATCACCTAAATTCTTTTTCTTTTAAAAAGAAGTTCTGCGATAAAATCAGTTTTTATCATTGGACATTAATCTTTTTTTCCTAGTCTAACATTCCTAAGCAATTCATTAAAAAATGTATATCCATTAATTTGGTGAAATTATTTGTCTGAAGGAATTATTTAATGATTTAAAAAGTCACGCTTAGTTACTGTGAATGAAGCTTGATATGAACTTTGAATTTTTCTTAAACCTAATGGCAATATTACAATATAAATCAATAATTTTCAAGGCCATCATTCAAATTAGGCCCCTTATTCGATTATCGACATTATTCGAAGGGCGTTACTAAATTTTTACATGACTTAGTCGGCCTCGTTAAATAATCTAATATCCTATAATGGTTCAAGAGTCACCTAATGGGAAAAAAAGCTAGTTGAAATTACTAGTTGGATATTTAAGACAGACGGCGATATTAATGTCGCTAAAGTAACAATGATTCATAAAAAAGAGTTGTACATTTAAAAAAAAATCATTCACAGTTTTTTTACATATTTATAATTTTTTTGTAAATATTCAGTACAAGCACATAATTTTAAATCGCAATTATAATCAAAATTATAAGAATGTTTTTTTGCGTAATGAATGCACTAAGATTTCAATATTGTAGTAGCATATTAAATAGAAACATGAAATGAGGTAGTGTTTCTTATTTAGTAGAAATTCAATTAATAAGTAAAAGAGATATATTTAAAAAAAAAATTTTAAATATAATTGATGTTTGTATGATCATTTTGTTGAAGATTGTAAAACTTAACATAAAAAAATTTAAACAGTATTGAGTATTTGAAATATTTTCAAACTTTTTGTTTTAATTTACATATTGATCTCTTCATGTCAATTAAATTTTGACAATAAGCAAATGTCCTTTGTTGCTAAATTAGTAAAGACAAGTTAGGCCAGGACCTTAGGCTCGTTTCAAAAGTGTACTGTTCAGTTCGTGTCTTATGCGCGTGAACGGGAATTAAATTTAGATTAGGTACCTAATTGAAACAATATAGCATTAGTGACCGAATGGGTGCCATCAGGTTTCAATTTTTGTCCCGTGAACAAAAAGCAACGAAGGCGTTCACCCGTGTTGGTTCAGTTCGGATTTAACTCGATATTTTTTTTTTTTTTAATGTTTTCACCATTCCAGTAACCCTGGGCATGGGGGAGTTTATTGTTACATAAAGTCCTGCACGTTCCATCCGTAGGAAAATAATTTAAATACTATTCTTCAGAATACTTTTACAAAAGGAAACAACAAAATGCAAAGTAAAAAATACAAAATACGAAAACAAATACAAAATACAAAATTACAAAATATTTTAAGTATTCCTGAATATATACATTACAATAAAATAATAAATAGAATATACAATCCAAATAATATCAAAAGAGAAAATGTTTTGAAATAAAAAAAATCTGGTGCGTGCTCGCAACACACAACTTTCACTTACCAACTTACTTAGATTAGAAATTAATGCGTTTTGTTAATTGCCACTTCTCAAATGAACAGAACGGCTTTAATTATGAAAAATGATCTGTCATTAAAAGGCGTACTCCACATGCGTGGGCTCAACGAGTTTTATGAGTTGACTGAATATTTTTCTTTTTTTCTCCTCTTTATGTTTTCTTTATTTTTATCATATCTCATATTTAGCCATTTCTTATTTTTAGGCGTAAAGAGAAACAGTTAATTTCTCCATGTAAACAAAAACAAAGGTACTTTATAAGAAAGAAACAAACAAACAAAAAAGCCCCCCCCCCCCCCCAAAAAAAAAAGCCCCCTCAGAACATTTTAATAATGATAAAACTTACCTGATATTAAAGAAAACCTAATTTTCATTAAACATGACGAATTCGATAAAAATCGTTAGAGCCGTTTTTGAGATAATCGAAAAAAAGGTAAAAATTGGAAAAAAAGTCATAAAAAAAATTGCCCCCTCAGTTGGACCAATTTTGATGAAATGTTGGCTTTTACATATTTGATATATACATACATCAAATACCCAGTTTCTTCAAAATCGTTAAAGCCGTTTTTGAGTAAATAAAAAATATGTACACGTGAAATTGGTACAAGATTTATTAAGTAAAGTCCCCCCTCCGGTTGATCAATTTTGATGAAATTTTTACAGTCGTATCTCGGGCATATACATACATCATATACCCAGTTTGATCAAAAGTGTTAAAGCCGTTTTTGAGTAAATAAAAAAAACACGTGAAAATGATACAAAATTTATTAAGTAAAGTCCCCCCTCCGGTTAATCAATTTTGATGAAATTTTTACAGTCATATTTCTGGCATATAAATAGATCAAATACTCAGTTTAATCAAAATCGTTAGAGCCGTTTTTGAGAAAATCGAAAAAAACGTGAAAAGTTATTAAATAAAGTACCCCCTCCCTTTGAGCAATTTTGATGAAATTTTTGCTGTCACATCGCGGGCATATACCTACACCTCAATACTCAATTTCAGGTTCCCACGGTTTATAGTTTTTGAGCTAGTCTGTTCACACACAAACACACACACACACACACACACACACACACACTCACACAGACCATTTCGCGGGACTTGGTTATTTCGACTCAGGGGGTCCCAAAACGTGTATTTCCGTTGAAAACCGGAAGTCGAAATTTTTCACGATCGCAATACTTCCACTTACTATATATTTCATATGTAGGTAAGTGAAAGTAAAAATAAATAAAAAGCAATAAATAAGAAGAAGAATTTTCTGGGATTAAAAACTGAGCTTTCCAGTTGTAGATATTGATCGGCTGTTTTACACAATCAGTAAAAAATAGAAAGACAAGTATAACACTCAGGAGGTTTGGAAAGCCGTTTGTTATGAGATTTTTATCAATTTTAAGGTTTTATGTACTTATTTATTCTTGAGTATGGAAGCGAAATTGCAACAACTTGCCATGGATAATCACTCAGACGGTGAAACCTATTTCGGAAGAAACCACAAAAACCTAATCCAAACCGAATGTGAACCGTATTCGTGTATTATGTTTGCATATAGGGTTACAAATGTTCTTTAATATCAGTACGGTACATATTAAATGAGGAGGTGGATGGGGAAATGTAGTTTCAAGAAGAGCAAAAGGTTTACGTAAGCTGACATTTACTGTAATGGAAGAAGTACATTGCGAGGGGATTACCGCTCATTGGGTATTCCCTCTGGCTCACCGCTTTGATCCTCTCATTACTGACAGCTGACATCATACAGCGAAAGGCATGTCGCAAACTGTCGGGGATTGGTCGATACAGTTATTTCGGTCGCTGAGGATGAAGTGCCCAGGGCAGTGTCGATAATGCAAATAACCACTTTGCACATGTGCCAGCTCTAAGGATGATTGGCCCGCTTCATGCTCCGCCGGATGGAATTACAAACTTCGTTAACGGCAGCCGAGGGAGATATTTTCAATAAACAGGCTGGGATCAACATGAAATATTCTATTTCGCAAGGTAAGGGAGGACACAGGAGGGCGTATGTACTAAGATAATAATTATGATGCATATTTAAAAGTAAATAAAAATAAGTACTTGCCGCGTGCAAACAATTAGCATAAGGTATTGATCAGTGAGACTAATGGCAGGTATTTAAGTTTTGATTTATTTATTCGGTCCGAATATCATAGGAAACATCTTTTTTAATACATTCTTTTCCATCTAATATCCATCAAATTAAAAATAAATCATATAAATAAATAAAACAAGATGAAATTAATTCAGATGTGCAATAAACAAAAATTCGTTCAATTACGTTCAAGAAGTCCAAAATATGCAACTTCTTGCAAAATAAAATTATAGCATATCTATCTCTAGGCCTATGAATGTGACAAATACTTAGTTTAGAAGTCACTGAACTCGAGCTAACTAAATTCGCATGTCCCTGAATGCGATGGCGCATACTAAAAACAAGATTGTTAAATATAATTATAAGATGTTTCAATAAAAATATTTATTTTATTTAATGTTTAAATATAGTTATACAATATGTATGATCTGTTTATGTATGTGATTTTTAAATATAATTATAGGATGTAAAGATAAAATTATTTGAATAGAATGGGAACGACAAGTTTTTCTTTTTACATTAGATTAAAAGTTGATCAGTTTCACCTGCCATTATTAATTGTTCCCTGCAAAATGTTTTTGGCTCTAAACAAGTAGGGGTCGGCAGCATATCAGATCACCATTTATCACTAACTACCATTAAAATGTTGTTCTGAAAACGAAATTCATATTAAATTAGGTATTCATATTTATATGATAATATAATTTTGTGTGTTAGCACCATGCGCGACGACAGACCCCTTCATATATTTGCCTCTTTTAACGAAGAAGAAAAAACACAAAAACAAGCCAAGAGTGGGACACTGCTTGTCAGTAAAAGTTTAGTAGCTTAAGCGAGAGTTTGTTCTTATAGATGTTTATTTCACCATCAACGTATCCCCTTTGATACTTAATAGAGACGGACGAGTAGTTCTTGTTGGTATGTCGAATTTATGCGTCGCGACGTCTGACATCTGAAAGTCAGTATAGATTTATACGACGCGTCGTATAAATCTATACTGACTTTCAGATTTTATTAAAAAAAAATTTTTATTTATTGTTATTAGATATATTTTTCTTTTAATGTTTGATATTAAGAAGCTTTTGAGTTTTTTAAATATTTTGTTATCTTATATTTTATACATGCTTTTAATAGTACTACGAAAATCCCCTCTATGAGACATGGTTTAATGTATGTATCCTTAAACAGAATGATATTTTGAATTTCAACTTCCAAAATTAAACAATATTAAAAAAAGAAGAAGTATAAATGGACAAGACAGAAAAACTCGGTATTGGAAAATACTTTATTGAAAAATGGAGGAAGGGGACATTTCGGCGTAAACAGCGGGATGGGATTGAAAGCGCCTCCCCCCCCCCCCCCCCTCACAAATGGATTTAGAAGTGTTGGGCTGATTAATACCCCTTTGTCACTTGCACTTTTATAGCATATTGTATTTAAATGAAGGCGGGTGCCGTGGTGGTATTCTGAACGGAGCCATTGTGTAGCGAGGCTGGCTTATTAACCTCCCCAACCGGTGGGCGTTCGGTTACCGGTGAGGTGTCATCCCCGCTGACCGGTGGACCCAGACCGCCGGCTCACAATGCTCCCTCGTTGGGGCTAAATAAACTGTAATTTGGCCTGTTTTGCTGGCGGGGTACACGTGCCGCTCCAATCGGCCTCGCTATCAGCGCAGCTCCCCCTCCCCGGCCCTCCATTATTCGATAGAACATTTCATTAACTCTCATTTAAACGGAGTTAATGAGTTTACTGGGTTTAATGTTTTAGTTAGAGTTAAAACGGTTTATCAGAGGTGGGGATATTTTCGAACGACGTGATATTAGAAACATTCACATGGAGGCACATTTGGAATAGCGAATAATATCAAGTTTAAAATTTGAAATTGCAATTAATAACTTCAAAGAACTGTTTATTAAAAACTTTTATCACCACCAGCTTTTCTTTTAGTCCTTTTTTGGTAATTTTGCTGCATTGTTTGACAACTTTCCAACTGACATCTTTGGTGAAAATTAGATTACTTACAATGTTCTTCTACTACTTACGTAATTAAGTATTTTACTGTGATTATAATATAGGTATTTTATTATGGTATAGGAAATCATCAAAAATATTTTTAAAAAATTAATTTTCAATTATCTACTTACGTCTTCGTTAGTTTTTGTATTTTAAAGTACACCGTGTTCCAATTCAGTAAGCTTACACAGAACGAAAAATATAAGTAAATTTAGTTGATATTTTGGCATTTCTAAGAGGTTCTTAGTAGTCGTTTCAGTCTTTCAAAGTTAAGCTCTATCATCAACCTGGTCATTTTAACTCTTATTAATTTTCGCCCTAACTCAATTGATAAAAGTGAAAATATATGTTCACACAGCGAGATAAGGGTTCTACTCTCTTAAAATTTTGTCCAAAGCTTTTTATTAAGTAAAAGTAGACTAGGTGTATAAGATAGTTACTAAAATTAAGTAGTAAAAAAATAGATAGCTAGTCTTTATAGGAATTTTTGTTATTTGGAAAAGATAAGAGTAAATTCTGTTTTTATTTTTATTTATAACTTTTGTTTGTTTGTTTGTTTATACCGTCACTTTATGCCACTAAGGCTAATCGGACGATGCTACAGTGGGAGTCCTAAATGGTAACTATCGAGTTATTCTGCTGACGAAATACACCTGTACATAATGCAAGATTCTACCAGTTAAAAACATAAAAATAAAATAAAGAAATGTGGCAAAGAAGTTTTAATGGCGACCGTAAAGAAGATGATAATAATAGACGGTAGGGAGAAAACAAACACAGCATTGCAGTACTTTTGTTTTTTTTCTTTTGAACGAATGCTGAGAGGAAGGCGTGCTCACGTGCGGTTGTGGTTTGATGTATGTTTACCCAGGCCAATGGCTAACCTACCAGCTCTACGGTTAAAAAAAATAACTTAGCATTCCTACACTGTTTCACATGAGTAAGCAAATATCGACGTTACTCGCCTTTCCGGCAAAACTAAGACACATTTATCACTGTGAAGCACATTCCTGCGAATAATGTAGAATAGTATGGAGCTTAAGATGTTCGCCAAGAGTTTTTACAGTTCTTGATTTTTTTTCCCCATCTGTATGAACGTAGAAAAGATTTCTTTTGAATAAAAACTATTAGATGTGCTTAGACATTTCATCAACATAATGATAGTACCAAAAATATGAAAATTGTGTTATATTTCTTTTAATATAATTCAATAATTGGTAATTTAGACATATATATCTTTCATCTGTTCTTAGGCCAGTTTAAATAAATATAAAATCTTTCATAAGAGAACATTATGTATTCTGATATCCCAGTTAATAAGTGGTTAAGTTGAATTTCCTAAAATTTCAATGCAAGAGTTTTGAAGTATAAAATCAAGTTTTCATTATTAGGCGTTGAACTTTCGTCAAAAATACCAAAATAGTGGTTGGCGATAATAAATATTAAATCATTTGAATAGGTCTTATCAGCAATGAGATATTAGAGTTGACTAATTGTTCACCGACCATTTAGACCACACAAAATTAACGCAAAATATAATAACAATATAAATTAGGTAAATTTTAAAAATAAAAACTGCTGACATGCACTCACTTTTCGATGAAGTGAGCTCATGCTTCTTTTTAGCTATAACTATATTTGGCACCCGCTTATTCACAGTGTGATTTTGGGGTACAGCTAATCGCGCACTTAGGGAATTTTGTCATAAGTCTTAATAACGCCGATAGAAATGAAGTTTTCATAACCTTTTTTTTTTTTTTTTTTTTTACCTTAACTCTGTATAAGGCTCTGCGGTATATTCTCCATCTTTTCTTTATTAATAATACAACCGTATTATTAATTATTAAGGAAATGCTCATATTTATGCACTTTCAATAAATGGTTAATTATTAAACATTACTTAAAAGTTATAAAGTGGTCACCTACATTTAAATAATCATGACTAAAAATAAAGAAAACTTGTAGAATTTCAGCCAGCATCTTCTTCTGAAAATATTGTTTATTATTCATATTATCACCTTTTCTCTTTTGCAGATATTATATATTATAATATATACATATATACATATATATATATATATATATATTCACCTTCCTCTTGTGTTAATGAATTATTATGAGAATATTGTAATATTCTTGTGCAATACTTACGACGATTTTAATAATACATTAGCATATTGTGATGAGGTTCTAGGACAAAGTCCCTGAGTAAATATTGGTTTTGGTTATTTTTCCTAAAGTTTTTCTTTTACTAATTTTTGGGTATCGATATGGAGTATGATTCAGTTCTTAGCTGCTGAATACTGGGAGGTGATTCTAGTCATAATTCATAAAATAAAGTAGATTGGATGCATGACATGATTTTTAACAGAAAATGAATAAAGGGTGTTCCGTTTTTGTTGAATAAGAAAAGAGGGTTAAAAATGTCAAGATATTTATATTCAAAGTTTACCATGGTAAAGAAATCGAAATTTTCCTAGATTTAGTTATTTACTTAATTAAGATTATTGTTGCAATAGACATTTTGAGGTCGTAGTTGTACAGTATAGTACAATGTTGTGTTTCGAAAGACAAAAGATTCTTTACTACTAGGAAAACTTCAACAATTAGTAGGTATGGCTGAAACCCATGCAAGTGGAATTGAAATTTATTAAGAGGTTAGTTGAAAGACTTAGATTATGTGATCTTAGGTACAGTAATGTATATTACAACGAAGCTAATATTAATGAAAATTAAAAAAAAATATATAAGAAACAATATAAATAATAATTTGTGAAGTTTCCCTTAAGAACAAAATTAAATAATATTTAAAGTGGGCTTAAAGCCTGGAGTAAAGCTAAAATAAACAAATGAAGATGAAACAATATAAGCCGATTAACTAACTCCATAGGCCGAAAGGAATTTCTCAAAGGGTGTAATAGATTACACAGGCCAACGATGAAAAAACTTTTTTAATGAAAATACCTTATTCTTATGTTGTTTAGGTTGCTGAATCCAAATATGATGCTTAAAAAGTTGTATCACCCACCATTTATTCACATTTTATAGTTAAATTCATGAAATAAAGAAACATTTTTAGAATTTAACAGCTTTTTCATAGTTAAGATAACATGAAAAAATAGGTCTAATGAACAAAGATGATGTTGGCAGCACTGCTGAAACACATGCTAAACAGCTGATGTTTTGTTTATTTTCAACATAACCTCACTTTTACGTTTCCTGTACATGTGCTCAGTGCAATGTCTCATCGCGGCTGTAAAAACTCTGCTGACAGTTTTTGTTATATTTGTGGTGAGTTTGTTATTAAAAAGCACCAAAGAAACATTACAGACTTTGTGAAAAAGGTTTATCTAGCATACTTTGGAACCAAACTTGGAGACCAGGATAAACCTTGGGCACCGCATAAGGTATGTTATGTATGTGTTGAAGACCTCAGGAAATGGTCAAAAAAAGAGAAAAAACACTTTAAATTTGCTGTTCCCATGATATGGAGGGAACCAAAAAATCATTCCGATGACTGTTACTTTTGCAGTGTAGATATTACTGGTCATAACTCTAAGAACAAGAAGGTAATAAGCTACCCTAACCTTCCGTCCGCCATCCGACCAGTAGGGCACGGTGTAGATTTGCCAATCCCGGAACCACCAGAGGACTTAAATTCTATTGAAACAGAAGTATTTTCTGATGTACAGTCGGAGTTAGATGAACACGATGAAGAATTCCAATGTGTTACAGAAAATGTAGAGCCTAAATTGTTCACTCAGGTCGAGCTTAATGACTTAGTTAGGGATCTGGGCTTAACAAAAGAAAAAGCTGAACTGCTTGGCTCTAGGCTAAAAGAAAAGAACTTGCTGGCGGCTGGAACCAGCTTTCATGTGTATAGGAAGAGAGAACAACAATTTTCGAAGTATTTTGAACAAGAGGGTGATTTGGTGTACTGCTCAGACATTCATGGTTTAATGAATGAGTTTGGAATTGAATACAAAACAGAAGATTGGAGGTTGTTTATTGATTCATCCAAAAATAGTTTGAAGGCAGTTTTACTACACAACGGTAACATGTATGCCTCTGTACCTGTCGGTCATTCTGTACATATGAAAGAGAGTTACGAAAATCTAGAAATAGTGTTAAATAAAATAGGTTATTCTGCACACGGTTGGTTGATATGTGGTGATTTGAAAGTTACGTGCATGCTCCTTGGTCAGCAAGGGGGTTTTACCAAATTTCCATGTTTCTTGTGTGAATGGGACAGTAGAGCTCGGAATCAACATTGGTGCAGAAAGAACTGGCCTGCTAGGGAGTCTTTAAAGCCTGGCGAGAAGAACATTTTACGCAAAAACCTTGTAGATCCAAAAAACGTGCTTCTACCACCACTACATATTAAGTTAGGTCTCATGAAACAGTTTGTAAAGGCTTTGCCTAAAGATGGGCTTTGTTTCAAATATCTCTGTCAGAAGTTTCCACACCTTTCAGAAGCTAAACTGAAAGAAGGCGTCTTTACCGGGCCTGATATTAGAAAAATGATGTTTGACGTTAACTTTGAATCCACAATGACCTCAAATGAAAAAGAAGCATGGGTTTCATTCAAGCAAGTTGTCACCAAGTTTTTGGGAAATAAAAAAGACCCAGAATATAAGGCTATTGTTGCTAACATGTTAAAAAAATTTGAACAGTTAGGATGTTTGATGAGCCTGAAAGTTCACTTCTTGAGCAGCCACCTCGATTACTTCCCAGAAAATTTAGGAGATGTTAGTGAGGAGCAAGGTGAGCGTTTTCACCAGGACGTTAAAGTGATGGAAAAACGTTACCAGGGCCGCTGGAATACCAACATGATGGGGGATTACTGTTGGTCACTTCACCGGGAAGTTCAGCAAGCTATTCATCGCAGGAAAAGCTACACAAGAAGCTTCAAGGAAAAAAGGGAAAGAAAATATAAAGCAATTCCAGTTGACAAGTGAACCTTGTATCATCACATAAAATTACTATTCCAAGTATTTTACTGTAAATACAAACCATTTTTACGATTCTACAGTGTTTCATTGATTTCCCTATATACTGTAAATGGGTATTAGACTATATAATAAAATACATTTTGCTTGGAAACTAAGGGTGATACATAAAAATTACGAGCAGATTTGGATTCAGCACATAAAAATCTATCAAGATCAGCTATTAAAATTAAAAAAGTTTTCAAAAAGGTTTTTTTTGTTGGCCTGTGTTATTGGCGGCCAATGTGTGACAGTACAAACAGTAAAAAAGTGTAAAACATAAAATGTGAAATATTTCTATAAACGAACAACATATTTTAAAATGTCTGTAGTTTATTTATATATTTAATTTTTGAACTCAAAACTTTGCAAATCATTGCCAAAGTTAGGACTTAAGAATTGAGTCCAATTTAATAAAAATATCAATAAAAAAATTCCTCTTTAAAATTTTTTTGACGAAAAGAAGTCAATCGTTCAACTAATACATCAAATAAACTTTAACTTGAATTTAATACACTTGTCAATATTTATCTAGGAAACGGGATAGAATAAGTAGTTACGCTGATAGCCCCTTCCCCGCATTAGATTGACTACTGAGACGTCATCAGTATAACTGCTATCGGTTTGAACAAATGGCAAATATAACAAAAGCATAAAATAGACAAATTGAAAAACATTATCTATATAAATAAAGATGGAATTCTGTTTGTTTGTTTGTTTGTTCTGTATAGAAATCCATACCGTCCATAATCTTAAATTCTCCAAAATTCGCTCAATGGTTCTTTCATACCAGGTGCAAAACTTCAGCCAATCTCTGGGTATATTCTTTATATAAGCCCTAGAGGGCAAAACTAAAAATATAGTATATCCTAAAGCTTTAGAATTATAATCTATCAGTGCTATTTTTGTTGTATTTTTTGTTTATAGTGTTGTTCACGTTTATTAGACAAATGAAATTCCCCGGGTGAAACCGGGATATACAGCTAGTAACATTATAAGATATATCAACAAAAAAATAATTTGAAATTATATTTAAAAAAAAAGACTGAATTACACAGTTGTTTCCTCCAGGAAGTCAATTATCGAAAAGCAGCAATGGACTATACACGGAATATGTATTGGTGTTTTTAAAAAGCAACTCTTATTATTTTTTTTTTTCCTAATCACACTGGAATTAGATTAAATAAGGTATGGCATTTTATAGGCATCTGCAAGAAATTAGACCAGTACATAGAAGACAGTATGTCATACTGTTGTAAAGCCTTCCAGTGAAATGCATTTGAAGTAATTTATAATACAAATCCATTTTTTTAAGATTCACCTGCTGAATACACCATTTCCAAGCGGATCCAACTTACAACTTCCTGTACATCGGATGCCATGTTACTTGATGGGCTAGAAAGTTAGGCATTATAATTCTCGAGCTTTCCATCATTTAGAGAAAATTTATACTACTATTTTTGTCTGCTAGAGTGATAATTTTCATTCTGAATAATTTTGATTCTAATTATTAGATCTACAGATGGATAAGCTTGATATCTGTGAAACACCATCCCACTAACAAGGCTGTCATAAGTTTTTTCTCTTCTACTATTCCATTTTAAATGCAAATTAATTTCGAACATTCGGTAGGTCTATGAGAATCTAGGTTCCCACCTTTCTTCAAAGAAATTTAATGTTTCGTTGGGGCTTCAATAGGAAAGAAAAAGATCCATGTTGAATTAGGTGAAATTCTTAGAATTCAAGCTACAAATCACCTGGAATATTTTTTATTTATTTACCTCTGATCTTATTTACATCAATTAAGGACCGAACAGTCAATTAGTAAATAAAAAAAGTAAAATAAAAAATCATCAAATAAAACCTGTTCCACTGCCAATCATGGTTTTTCTTGGGCCTACTTTATTAGGGAGTACCGTTTCTTACCTAAAATATATACTTAAATGGCATCTCGTGATTTCGAGTTAAAATTTAATGATTTGCTGATTATTGGAAAAAAAAGAAAAAAATATATATATATAAATCGCCATAACAGAGCAATCTTCAGAAAAAAAATAATTATTGAATACACTAATTTCTGACTCAGCTAAGAGGATTCAAATTCAAACACTACGATCCGAAATCCTATGACCGGTAAGTAACTAAAATTTAAATAAAATCTATACAATAACAATTATAAATATTGACTGTTATCATAAAAAAATAAAAAAAATAAAGAAGAATAAAAACTTCAGTGATAACAAAATATTAATAAACATCAGAGTTAAGGGTTATTCTAAAAATCAGAAAATTGAAAGAGATATTTTGAGGATGAAGGTTTCGCATTCCTATATCTAACAGATGTGGAGAACCCCCATTTGCATTATCACATTACACTGCCAATACATCTAAGGTGTAGGTCCTTGTGAGCATAAGGCAAAGATTCCAACTTTTCAGGTTACCATTTTGAAAGATTAATCTTCTCCTCTTCCCAATAAATAAACCTACCATCAACTGTGTCGGTTCGTAATTGGATTTTTATTTAATTTTTACAGATCTCCAGATGAGTATTTTGAGTATGACTTTTTTTATTAGAACTGCTGCAGTCTTTATCTTATAGGAAGAATTATACTATTTTTCAATTAGAACTGATTATCATTTCTAATTGAAATGATCAGACTTAACGGAAAACATAGTAATCTAGAAACCGTATTTTTTTATTTGTACTCTTGAAATCTAACACGTTAGTCGTGATGGAGGTTGAATCCAGAATTACGATGAGTGTAATATCGAGTTGAATTTAGGTTGTACCGTGTATTGCCTGCCATTTGGCAGCTCGCGTGCAAATAAAAATATCACAAATCTCACGAAAAAAAATAACAATTCGTGCATTATAAATGTATATTTTGTTTTATAATGTATAAAGGTATCGTGGACGTACCACAGTCCACTCAATGGTGTGCCAACCCGCATTTTACAAATTGTATAACTTTTCATTTAATTTTTAAATAAATTTCAAGTCTTTATCGAACTATTTTCGTTTGTACTTTTCCACAAAATAAGATATGAATAATTAAAATATTACACTAAAATTCGGGTTCACTCCGCTAAAAGGCACTATCCATGCACTCTACAAAGTCAATCATATAGTTTGAAATGCATTAGATAATAACCTGCACAAAGTACTAATATCTTTAGACATAAGTGGAGCATTTGATAGTGCATGGTGGCCGTCAATATGGAGTGCCCTTAAACGATTTCAATGTCATAAAAACATTTACAAGATTCCGAGAGATTATCTGAGCGATAGACCTGTTTGTCTAGCTTCAAAAAAACTATACAATGATACGGAATCAATCAATTGGAACACCCCAGGGCACATGCAGTTCTCCGCTGCTATGGAACATAATAGATGACTCACTACTGAAAGAAAGATTACCACCTAAGGTAACTCCTTTGGCTTTCGCAGATGACATACTTGTTATTATAACTTCTGAATATTTTCAACACTTACAAACATTAATCGAAATTTTATCACACAAAATAAACAACTGGGCACACTCACACAAACTGACATTCAACACACACAAATCAAATTATATGGTTATAACTAGGAAAAGGCAATTCCCACAACTTCAAATAAAGATATAAAATTCTGAACTTCGCAATGTATCTACAATCAAATATCTCGGTATAACCATTGACAGAAAACTAACATGGAACACCCACGTAGACATACTACAAAACAAAATCATAAAAATAATAAATTCCCTTTCGATAGTGGCAAGAGCACCTGGGGGTTAAGAACGGAGGCTCTGGATATTCTGTATAGGGGCGCGATTTTACCCATCCTCGCCTATGGCATCGAAATTTGGTACCCTGCATTAAACAAAATGTACAACATTAGAAAGTTAGAAAGGGTCCAAAGGCTGATGGCACTTAAAATCGCTAAAGGCTTTCGAACCCTCTCCGATGAAGCCGCCTTCGTCTTAGCCAAAATTGTTCCCATAAGTATATTAGCTGACTTTTATGTAAGTAAATTCCATTTATTATCCACAAAGACTGATATTGAAACCCTTAAGTCGGATGACGTGGAACACTTTACCGACTACAAAGACTGGCCACATCCTGCAGATTATCCAAGAATTATCCTGAATTCCAAAAACACGACAGACTTTCAAATATACACAGATGGTAGCAAGGATGGCGAACATGTAGGGTGTGCTAGCCTAATATTTGAAATTGGTATTTTGATGAAAATTATAAAGTTTGGATTACGTCCGGATTGCACTAATAACCAAGCCGAACAGTTCGCCATCCTCAAAGCTCTAGAATACATAAACAACTTAAAAAACACTAACAAAAATATTAATGTACTGACCGACAGCCAATGTTCGTTACACATGATCGCTAACACCCACTGTCACACACCGATTATCGAGAAAATTCACAAGCTATTAAGAAAACTACAAACTGATGGAAATAATTGGATTTCATTTACTTGGATAAAAGGGCACTCGGATATACCTGAGAATGATTTTGCTGACAAGGCTGCAAAAGCTGCTTCCAAAGACACTTCCCTGCCTATATCATACACACAGATATCAAAACAACACTTAATACACATGCTACACCAACAAGCAGTGCAACGATGGCAAGCACGATGGAACTCTACACACAAAGCAAGACATTTGTACTCATTCATTCCACACTTACAGACTTACCTCAATAAAACTGACACATGGACAGACTTATACACAACACAAGGAGTCACAGGACACGCAGCTGTGAACAGTTACCTTCATAGGTTTAAAATTAGGGACTCGCCACTGTGTCCCTGTGACTTCACACAAGAGCAAACCATTCACCACCTAATACATGAATGTAGACTAGTGACCGACTACAGAAATTCGCTAATAACAAAAACTATACAGAAACTGGGACGATGGCCGGTAGAAAATCACTTATTAATTGAAAAAATATTTGTAGGCGTGAGACTATTTTTAAAAAACGCACTAATTAAAATTAAAGAAGTAAATGAAAAATATTTTTGATTGATAACGCTGGTGAACGCTATTGATCTAACAAGGGGAGGCTACGGACGTGGGGTCACCGATTACAATGAAACTTTTTTTCGAGTTTCTATATCCAAAAATATTAGATACGTGTCCGAGGGTTCTTGCCAATGGGCCTTCTGAGCCGAGAAAAAAATTCTTAGGAACGAAAATAGCCAAAAATTGCATCAACAAAGTTGCCGCTGCTCAAAGCTCCTTCAACCAATTTCAATGAAATTTTCAGGCATGTCAGGGTATTGAAAAATATTAGACACGTGTATAGGGGATTGGCGAAATTGGCCTCTGGAAGCCCAGAATAAATCATTCAATATTGTGGTATATTCGTGCTCTGGGTAACGTTAAAAATCAATTCCATTACTTTGTAAATTGAATAAATTACGTTTTTCAGCTTTTTACGTCAAAAACTAAATATTTGTATTTAAATATTATTAAATATTTAACAGGAAATATTTTTCATGAAAAAGCATTTTTTGCTTAGACTGAAGAAAAAATTTCAACCAAAAAAATAAAATTACTAATTTAAACATGTTCCAGTTTTTTATGTAAAAATCACAAATTCGTAGCTACTTAAAAAAATATTTAAGATAATTTTGCGAAAAATTGAATTCGAAAGTTTGAATTTTGAATCTGAAAATATTTCCATCGTTGTTTTCCCTTGCCCAAAGAATTAAGGATTTATTTTATGATTGAAAACGTTTGTTAAAAATTAAGAATAATAAATCTTTGAAGACGACAACTGTTTTTATTGAATTAAGGGATTGCAGTTATAAACACAGTATGAACTTCTAAATACAAAAAACAGGGTCAATGACATGTAATGTAAATAAACATGACAAACTGATTAGGTAGGTAATTCCTTCTCTCAGGTTTGTGGAAAATAACTTCATTCTCCCATTGGCATTCGTCCCGTACGTATCCACTGCGAAAAGTTTGTTCTTAAACATACTAATTGGATTTTCTAGCTTTTGATTTATTTGGCATCTCTTGGGCATCTTTTTTTGGATTTTGATTAATCAACATTTCTCTGTCACTAATTAAATCTTCTTTTTTTTCATTGTTAAAAAATATGAACGGTCAAAATTTGGACGACTGTTTTAGTCGTCTTTGTTATGATAAGAACATCGTGAAACAAAGTCTTAAATATTTTTGGGGAATCAACAAAAAATTTTTTGGTGACAATCTCCTCCAAGCAAGGAAATTTTGTTATGAAAAATATTTCCTGTTAAATATTTATAATATTTAAATATAAATTTAGAAGATAAAAAAAAGAGAGAAAAAAAAACTTTGTCTCAAAATAATTTGTTTTTAAATATAAATATTTAGTTTTTGAAGTAAGAAGCTGAAAAAACGTAGTTTATTCAATTTACAAAGTAATGGAATTGATTTTTAACATTACTCAGTGCACGAATATACCACAATATTGAATGATTTATTCTGGGCTTCCAGAGGCTAATTTCGCCAATCCCCTACACACGTGTCTAATATTTTTCAATACTCTGACATGCCTAAGATTTCATTGAAATTGGTTGAAGGAGCTTTGAGCAGCGGCAACTTTGTTGATGCAATTTTTGGCTATTTTCGTTCCTAAGAAATTTTTTTTCTCGGCTCAGAAGGCCCATTGGCAAGAACCCTCGGACACGTATCTAATATTTTTGGATATAGAAACTCGAAAAAAAGTTTCATTGTAATCGGTGACCCCACGTCCGTAGCCTCCCCTTGTAAGTTATAATAATTTCTAAGTTATAGTTAAATCTACTTTATTTTTTCAAGTTTCATTCATTTATTATTTCAAGTTTGTGTTTACTGTTAGTTTGTTATGTGTTTATATGTTCGAGTATATGTAGGTATGAATGTATTTATGTAAGTGCTTATCTATGTTTTTATGTTTTAATATGCACATATGTGTTTATATGTTTCAGTTTATGTAAGTATGAATGTATGTACGTAATTTCGTCAATATGAATGTAAAAGGTATTTATTGTGTAGTTGCTGAACGCTATTATTTTGTCTACTCTTTTTTCTTCACTTAACCATTTGCTTCTTGTTGTTATGCTTATTAGGCTTTGTTTTGTTTTATTGAAGTTTGTATATTATTTTTTTAAAAATCATACTATTTGTATAACACGATAACTAAAATACGACTCATGTAACATTTGTCGTGGTTGATGCTGCAGAGGTCTATGCATCTACCATTTATAAGTAGTTCAGAATTTGCGATCGCAAACGTATAACGTTATAGATTTTTACCGAATGATTCAAAAACAAACATACGAAATTAAAAGTGTGATTGATTGAGACCATATGGTTCATGGCATGCATTAGTCTTCGAATTTAGAATCTGATTCTCGCACTATTTACTAAACAAAAAAGTACAGATCAGTTGAAACTGGCCCCTAAGCATTCCAATCACAAATACAAATTATATATCTTAAATTAGATTCATCAAGACCAATATACAACCATCAGTTTGTTAAACATCGAAGGCTTTTTTTCCCAACAGAAATAAAAAAAGATTAAAATTAATCAAAACTACATGTTAAATATTCGTTGGAAAGAAAACCATGTGTAAGTAAGGGAAAAATAACCCATTGGAGTAAAATAAATTTTTCCATTTAAAACATCACAACTCAAATTCTATTTTTACATTCAAACAAAATGGATATTCTGTTTAATAATTTCTTATTTATTATGCTAACAGTAAGAAAGTATTGGAAAATAAATCATGGAATATAATGAAAAGTGATATTTCACAAAATATTTATTTATTCAATGACATTTTCGATGCCGTGTGCAAAAAAGCCTAGAGGCACCAAATTCTATTTAAGTTATAAACACATAGAGATTTATTTATTTAACTTCTAATAAATTTATTTTGTAAAAATAGGTTTCTTTAAGAAATTTAAATATGCTTTTTGAATATCTTGGTCTTAAAGCTTCAGCATATATCATTATTTAATCATATATTTATAAATAATTTTTAATCAAAGTAGTAAATTATAATTTGCCGTTCACTAACCAGTATTACTCATTGAATCAGTCGTTTGAGAAACGCTACAAGTCCGAAAATTCATAACTACCGAAAAACGAAAATGTTCATTTTTTTGCTCTAAGAGATTCCCTTGACCTCAATTATTTTCTCCGAGACGTATCCCTTATCAGAAGTTACAATGAGAAAAATAATAATCTTGGAATATATGGCCATAGCCACCCTGAAATAATTAAAATATAAGGAAAAATTGATATTTATTCTATTATATATTTTTTTTTAAATTGTAAAATAAAGAAAATTATTCTAAATATTTTTTTTTTTTTTTTATGTTGTTATTTAATTTGTGGTCCCATTCCAACATATAAGTTTAAAAAGGCTCACATAACTCCATTTAGATGCAGTGAACATTTCAAAATATGATGATGATGCCTAGCGTTTACATTAGTCAGGGCGATTTCACTTTCATCACAATCCAGTGATTCATAGCCGCTTGACTCAGCGCACAGAGAGGTTCGCATTGAGCCTAGTTAACTCTTATCTCCCCTAACTATCATTAAACGCCATCATTATTCCATTAATGAAGGTCGCTCACAATCATGGGCCAATTGATCTCGTAATCTCGGTAATTAAATGATATTCATGACGAGGGAGATAATTCGTAGTGAATTGCTCTGCGGTCCGAGCTTCAAAACAATAAGATCTACTGTGAGAGTAGAATGACCCCGGCCTCTTTAGCAAATGTTTTTATACTTTACTCATTCTCTTAAACAGAATCTTATTAGAATAACAAATGTAAGGAATATTCAAAATCCCCTATTTCATTATTTTAAGGAGATACACTTTATACACTCCGGTATTTATTTACGATAGAAACCTCGATTAACCAGCAGATTTCACGTCGAAACCACCAATCGCTGCTCGCACACCAACCGCTGTGCACAACATCAGTTTAAATTGCTCTGACGTTCTCAAGTCGGTACAGAGAAAATTTGTTACCTTCTGAGCCCTAGAATTTATGGGTCAATTGGATAAAAGTTAAAGAAAGTAATTTTTAGTGTGGGACATCCAGCCCTCTATGAATAACAAGCATGGACAGATCAAAAGTCATTCGTCTGGCCAGTTGAAATATAAATTGTGCATAATGATAAAAATTTAGAAGTAAACTCAAAAAACAAAACATACAATTGGATACAAACATTTTATTAGCTTCAAAAACGATAATCAAATAAATATAGGGGAGGGTGAGACACCATGAAACATTCGGTGCACTGGGCGAACCAAAAGGTCAAGTGCAACCGAATTCAGGCAGCAAGCGGTAAGGGTGACCCCAAAGTCAGCTATTTGTCCCCTTTCGACTTGTTGTGTGTCAGACTCCAAAGTGCGGTTTTGTGTGGTAAAACTAAAATTTTTCGTCGAAAGGGTTTTTGTCTCTAGGTAAGAGTAATTATTTTATTCAATCTGCTCATACAACATTTCATTATGCATGTATCTCTTAACATTTTGCCTGACTTTGGCTTTCCTACCTCTTCACGTTCATCGTAAGAAGTGAAAGACATCAAAATGGCTCGTATGGGGTTCCTTGAAAAAAGGGCGTTTGGGATCACACTCAATGAATGTTTTATGGAGCCTCACGAGTGTTTCATCGTGCCCCAGTCATTGTGCAATAAGCAGTCGTTTTTTTTTTTTCATTTTCTTACAGGATGTTGCGAAATAGAGAGCGGAAAACACAAACAATTTATGACAAATTTCCTCTCTTAAAACCATGTCAAACTTTCCTCTCTATTGACGAATTTCGTGGGTATCCTAAAGTAGGAGAACGAAAAACTGACCGGCAGCCGAGTAAAGTTTTTTCGTTAATTATGGTGTTTTTTTTCATTTGTTTCAAAGTACCCCGGTCACGGGGCACTATGAAACAAAATTTATTTTTTGAAAAACAGTTGCTCGCGGTCACAAATGATGCATAAAATGATATTTAATGTATTTCTTACTTAGATTAGATCCTAAGGTAGCATGGAAAAAATAAAAAATTGAAAATAAGTTTCAGGTGGGGTGCTATGGGTGTTTCATTGTGCCCCACCTTCCCCTATAACCTATCTAATTAAATAAATATATACAAGAAAAAGAAATAAATATACACCCTATTTTACATATTTAAGGAGGATTGGTGATTAAAGAGGTGGAGAAATAGTTGGGTTTTAAAGGAAGTGGGGGACGAAGTTTTAGGGATGGAGACAGTTAATTAATTCCAGAAGGAGGCGACACGTATGAAGCATTTTGTAAAAGAGGCAGTTCTGTAGAAATGGATGAACAGATTAGAGGTACCTATGAGATCTAATATAGAAAGAATGTATAGAGGAACAGGGTTACGGGTGATATTTTTTTAGTTCTGGATAAATCAACTCTAACGGTCAATGGGCACCTGTATCAATTATCTTATAACCGAAATGTTGATATTTGTGAATGGAAGTAAAAGAATAACGAAAATATATCACTTTAATCTTTTATTCTTAGAAACAATTAAATTATTAATATAATGCCAGTTTTCACCATCATCCACTTAATACTTTAAGTTTTTAAAACACATTTAACGACCCGAAACTACATGGTATACGGTAGCTACATGGTATTTTTAATCAATATATATTATAAAGCAAAGTGTACAATGTGCGTGCCGAAAAGGCTCAGAAACTACTCCACATACGATTAAGAGATTTATGTCAGCGTTTAACTGTAGATCCCCTAACGGAAAAGAAGGTTTCCGTTTTTCTCTTAAGGGTGTGAAATTGAAGAGAAAAGGACTGGAATTTAAAGGCTCTCGCAACATGTAATTAGCCTCTCTGAGAATGACATACGAGTTTATGAATGAAAAATTTAGTTCGAGATGCAGACCACCAGGAAGCGCTAGGGTGTGTTTCACTCAATATTTATTGTTTATTCATTCCGTTATATTTGTAAAGGTTATATATTTTGTCAGCTGTTCTTTGTTGTTCTGATTTTAAATTACTAAAAAATCAAGCGAAAATAATTAGTTTCACCTTTTCTTTTAAAATAAATTAATGATTTTACATATCTGCAATCAATGAGAAAACCGACTGGATACTTTACAAAATTAATTTTCTCATAAGAAGGTTAATTGATTAACACATTACATTTAATCAATATCTAACATATACTTAAGTAAATTTAATGCAATATGAGTGAGCGAATAAAAACAGGCATAAAACAAAAAAGAAGAGCTGAATAGACTGATTATAAACCGAAAATAACAAGTTTGAAGTGTTCTTATTGTATGTAGTTATGAAAAATGGTTTTATTACTATGTATGATGAGCATTCCAGTTGACAAAATGATGAATTGACTCCAAATATACATGTTTTCAATAAAATTTTATCACCGCTCATAGTTCAGGATAAAAAGAAATATGATGAAAAAATTGTGCCCTCATGATATTTTGGTTTTCACTTAGTAACAGTAGTAAGATTGGAGAAGTGCAGAGTTCGGCCAAATTAGGGTGTGGTGGGGGGGGGATAAATTAAGGGAGGTTGAACTGGAAGAAAGGTCTCACAAAAAAAGTTTCTATGAATCTTCGGTATTTTCTAAACTTCTGGATCTAATGGGACCATCACAGTAGTCGGCGCTTAAGTTGTACTCCAAATATAGTTTTTTTAACTAAAATCTAATAACTTATTATCTGCTGACAGTTTGGAATGGGCTTATAGAATTCATAATCACAGAAACCATCAAAAACGATGCATGACTCGACAAAGTTGCAGCAAAATTAATTGTTCATTCACCATTTTCAACACCCTATAAAGTATATAGGGTTCCTTATTTGGGCGGACACTGCAGATCTCGAATCTTAATATTGATACAATGTTAAAATTTTCAAGAAAGTGTTAATTTTGTTCTATATTTCCTTTAATTTTAAAGTTTTTCTGTTATTGAAACTGCCACACAACTACCGGAGCGAAGCCGGGCACCCTAGCTAGTACTTATTTATAAAGGCCACACTTTTTTTATAAAAAGAATTCTATATAAACCCTTTCTCAGGAAAAATGTTCTTATTAATTTGTAAAAGAACATTAAATAGAAGATAGAAAAATAATACAAAATTCGTGATATTATTTTTAAGCAATATAAGATAAATAACCTCTAAAGATGGAGGAAACTCGGGAATTAGAAAAATAAAAAACAATGTTTGAAGAAACTCTTCGCAGTGTATTAAATGAATTATAAGTTATTTCATCTTATTAAAACAAATTAAAAATTTTCTTTTTTTCTCTTAGTCAATGTTTATATATTATTTAAGTCCACTAGTTCCTAATTTTATACTAGGACCTAATTTGTAATCATATATTTAAAATTCGTTTTACATGTTGCCTCTTAACATATTAACTTGGAACTAAATTTTAGAAATTTAATTAATAGTAATATAATAAATCAATTATGAAATGTAATTAATAAATATAAATACCCTATAAAATATAAATCTCCTGCAGAAAGTTAATTCTATATGAACCATTTTGACTCGTAATATGAGCACAACAATTCATCAAAAATGTAAAAAGAAAGGAAACAAAAACCGGAGCTGTTTAAGGAGCAGAAATTAATTATTTAGCAAGCCTTGGCATTTCATACACAATAAAAATATTGCTCTCCAGTTATAAAATATTTATTTGGAACTTTTCCCTAAGTTTCTCACGGTATATATTCGGATAATAAATTAATTTATATTCTCTAAAAAAATAAATTCTACAATTTTGACTGTTGATAACCCAACAATAAATGAGGTGCACGTTTATAATCGTACAAGAAGGTTGTAGAAATATTAGAAAAAAAAGAGACTTAAAATTCTCAGAAAATTACCGTTATAATAACCATATTTCAATGTCATGTCCATTTTTATCCTTTTGCTTACGGAGAGAGTACGTTTACCCTTGACATTGACATGCAGGACATTCTTCTATAATCATGAACAACAAAGCTTTCACTCAACGTCTGTTATCATTATTTGTTTAAATTTTTTATCTATAAATTATAGGTTTTATTAGAAAATATGAGAAACAAAAACTACAAAATTAATAAATTCGTATTAATTTACTATACTTATTGGGTATTATATAAACATATAATTCAATTTTTAAAATATAAATAATGACTATTATTTGAACAATTAATTGAGCCTTACATGGTCAGAATACCTCACTGGACATAAGAATTTACCCGCATGCCCCCCTAAACGAAATCCTGCTGACGCCCCTTGATGGTAGATTTTAAATACTAATCTTGCTAGATTTTAATCATTATTCTGCTCTATTTTTCGATGTAAATAAGAAAAGAAAAGAGAATGGCTGGAAACATGAATATTTAATTTTACTTAAGCTATTATTAAAAAAAAAACAATTGATCTTCTTCAAAATCTATTAAGTCAGAAAAGATAAACTGGTTTATATCCGTTAAATTAGAGAATTCGTATTCAAGTATAATATTTTTATTCAAGTATAATTTTAGTTGAGTATACGTAGTACTTACTCTACTTCAGCCTGTGCTCATCGACTTTCCTCAATCAAGGTTGGCTGGCAAAAAAACAACAACATGTAAATTATAAAAACTGGTTGCCAAAAAAGAAGGAAATGGGCTTTGAGGAAAATTCTCTTTATTTCCGTTGAATATATTCATTTTATAATCTGGTTTGTGGATTGAGATAACTTTAGACAAAAAAGTTATTTTTTACTCCTCCGCTAATCTTTAATCTGTCTTTTATTTTTTTCTATCCTTGCATTTGATTGCTATTATAATATAAATTATGTGTTATAATAATATAAATTGATCATCATTTTAAAATATGTGTATTTTAGAGAACCAAGGATAAGCCACTGAACGTAGCCGGTCTAAGAAAACAAGTCAACACACTAATAAAACTTTATATATGTAGTTTTTCACATTTCAAAACTTTTAAAATTCATTGATTTGTTTTGTTTTGTTTTTTGTTGGTGAACACATTTTTAAATTGTCAAATTCCATTTTGATAATACGTGCTCCATAAATAGAAAATAAATAAGCTCAACAAGATGGCAAGTTTATAACAGATTTTAAAATATAAAATATGTCATTTTCCCATTACATATCGATCGGAACATACAGAAAAACGATGTTACGTGATGAATCGATTAAAATTGCAGAACGTTTTCCAATAATTTTTAAAAGCTTGTATTATTATTTGTTAGGGGTTTTTTTCTACTATTATAATTTGAGTTGATGGTTCAGGAAATGTAACACGACTCACACGCACAAACAAAATAAAAGATTACGATTCTTTTTTTTAATTTTATTTCAAATAACCTCTTTGAGGAGATGTGAAAAAACAACGCAGCTCATTTACATAGCAAGTTTTAAAAAAGTTAAGTCGATTAAAATTGCCTCGGATTTATCTAAGTTATTCCGTTATTTCCGTCCAACCTTAGTAATGATTTTAACCATGTACCTGTGTTTTCTTTATACAGAACATCTTTGACATTTTATGAAAAATACAATGAAAAATCTTGAATATGTTAAAAATTTCAGAATTTTTAAGATTGTTCGACATTCACGACCAACACCACAATTATTTTTCAATATTTTAATCAATATCTTTTACATTTCAATAATAATCATATAGTAAATAAAAATAAAAATAAAAATAACCATACTCCATATTTTTTCCTGAAGAAATATGAAACAAAGAAGTATTTTTATTACTGCTATCTAGCATTTAGCAAACGTAGGCTATCCAAATAAAGAAAGAGTTTCGATTGAAAATCCTGATTATCAAAGATCCTAAGTATCACCTCTATTATTTATTTATATTTTTACATTTGCAACTACAGTATAACACTTCTAGCAAATTTTATATTTAATTATTTTCGTTGAATTGCTTGTATTAATCATTGTAGAACATCTCTCGGCCATTTTCTTTTAAGCCTGATTGGGCTAAGTAAACTAGAATGGCCGAAGAAACGAGTGGATTTGGGTGATTTTGAGTTGCAGAGTGAATTTTGGTGTAGTCATGAATGTATGATTTAACTGTTGGAATGTCCATATCATTTGAAATGTGCCCCGGTGGATTGAAATTTTGAAGTTTTTTTATTGTGTAGTTGGTATTTTGTTGACATGTAAATTTTTTGCTGTGTACTTCTAGGCTCTGCTCCTTTCGTCCAAATAGGTTCAATGGTGTTATAAAATAGATATTTATTGACCCGACTAAAAAAATAAAAACTTTTTTTTGCTATTCGCTTTTATTGTAAAGGAATACTGATCGTGATGGTGGCAGGGTGAGAGGGGTTGCAGGTGCCAGTGCATCTCGATGGGCAAACCTCTTGCATTGGATTCACCTGTGGTGTAAGGGCTAGCATAGCGACCCGCGGTTGCCATTATATTATGTTAATTTAATATAATTTAATTTGAGTAAAAAATCTTTGGCTTTGCTGCCCTCTGACAGGACGTATAATGGAGGTCCCGGTATGATGCCAGGTACTCGTTAATGATCCCTAGCCTAATTATACCTGGATTGGCAAAATTTAGGACTACCACTGTAGCATCATCCTATTAACTTTGGTGGCCTAAAGTGACCTTAATTAAATAAATCTCTTGTTTGTGGCATGCGTTATAACAAGGTGAGGAATTCCATTCACATTCTAAGCTGTTGGGACCAAATGCAATTGAGGCTGTTTATGAGTATCAAACTTTTGATTTGTTTTTCGGATATTTATTTTAGACATATATACTTAAATTTGGATTACTTGATTTCTACATAAGTGAATTTAAGGGGAATCGAAAAAAAAAGAATACTTGAAGAATTATTGAGAAATTGTTTACCAAACGAATCAGGTGTTTTAATATCGATGTCTTGAATACCGAGTGTTGCCTCCCAAGCTGAACCCGATCAGTTCCTCCAGTTACGACCTCGCCGAGAAGCTGCCGGAAATGCTCTGGGCAAAGGAGACAAATTAGCAGCATTTGATTGATGTGGAGGGGATGGGGGCCAGCCATTGAAGAGCAACAGCTTCAAGTCGCATTAAACTATTTCACTGTTTGGCCTTGTTTTTATCACATTAGTCTTCTTAACCCGCAGCGTCACGTCCTGTTGAAGGGGGATTTGGCTAAATTGGATTGTAACTCATTGAAGCCATGTTTAAGAGAGTTCGGCGTGCTGCTTTCCTATGACTGTATCTTTTGCATATAATTAAAATGAATTAAAGCATTGTAATCATATCGACGATGTAGCCTTATGGTTAGAGTAATAAAACAAATAAGATAAAATGAAATGAAATTTAATGTATGCTATAATTGATCACTAATACCTTTTGATAAAACTTGTTCCATTTACATCCATTTCAATACGTTTTGGTAAAATTCATTAAAAGTAGTATTTTACGCCGCGATTACTTCTACCTTTTTATTTGTACCTCTACGCAGAGGAAAGATAATTTTATAATTAAGGAGCTTGATTCATGCTAATTTCTACATGCTTCATTGTAACATTTATCATTTAGGGCTAAAAATTTCGAATCATAGGGGTAGAAATTTTTACTATTTTAGTTTCCACTAAAATTGTAAAAATTACCGATATTTGATGTGCGATTTTGGCTAAACTACTTCCCCGATTTTAACTTCTAATAAGTAATTGCATTAGGGATAGTAAACCTTTCCATGGTAAAGAGAAATATTTTCCGTGAACTATTTATTTCATGTGGCTTCCATAAATGCATTTAATTGCTGGTTTTCGGAGAAAAAAAAATCTTGAAATTAAAAATACAGCTGGATATTTTATTCCCGTTATTCTTTCATTTTAATACCTTGACCAGTTAAAAGCAAATTAACAAAAACAGACTATTTAAAAAGAATACCAGTTTTTGACGTCCCTACATATCACCGCTATTCCTAAACATTATTTTGCAGGATAACTTTTTTGTCCTGGTGAGATGGGTCCAAAAACCTGACCACCAACTACCTTCAACAATACAATGACAGAAAACTAATGACGCACAACGCCCAGGTTTATGCCTCCAACTAGAATTTCAACGTTTTGAACAGGTTTTTTTGCTACCTCCGATTTAGCCAAAAAATACCTGACTGCTAAGTATTTTTTCTGCTTACCCATGCCATTTTTTAATTCTTTCTTTTGTATTTTTTTCACGCAGGTTTATTATTATAATTATTTATATCATGTTTTTTTTTTTTTTTTTTTGCTAGATACATGAAAGATGGTTGTTTAGATGATTTTCTTATATACACACCTTTTTCAATTTTCCGGTGTAGAAGGGTAGCTGATATTCCTATTACAGAATGCTCATTACAGTTTAAAGAAGAACATAGAATACCAGGTCACAGGATACTTAGGTGGCAATATGCAGTTTCCTCTTAAGTACTACCTCCTCAACAGAGTCAGAGTTAAAATGGCGGTGGGAAGATTTAGCACCAAATTTGGGGGTTCATGACCTTCTCGCCCCACATTCAAGTGTAAGATTTTTGCCTGATAGCACTTTTGTTTCCAGGATGTTTACGACATTATCTCCTTACAACGTTTTTCATTACAAAGACGGCTGTGTGACGTGGAACTAGGGGCTGTTTTGACTTTTTGTTTAACTTATTATAATTATTAGCAACGTCAGAAAATGCCAAAAGAAGGTCTGGAACCTTGTCTTGACTAGCTCACTATCACCGAACAAGCGACAAGCTCAAGTCTTATTTACATTTGCCGAACAGTGCCCAGGACAGACTGTTCGGCATAAAGCCACCTATAAATTCACTAAACATTAAACGATTGGGAATAAGACCCCTAGATGGCGTGGAAAACTAATTCTTTTAACGTAGGCAGTATATTCAATTGTTGAATGATTTCGTAAGCATTCAAAAAGTTTACAATGATCTTGAATAAAAATTACTCTTGTTCAAAAATGACAGAATGAAACTGGTATAGGGGACCTTGGATTCCCCTAGGTAAGGAGGAATTGACGGAGCCATTGTTGCAGTGAACTTTTTTGTTGAGGAGCAGTAAGGAGGAGTATTGGTCGGTAGCGGCTGTTCTCGGTGTTACTGCCTGCCTTAACGTCCCGTGCTCTTTTCTGTTCTTGATGAATGAAGGTTTTTGCTCTCCTCGAGGCAACTTGTCCCTCCCCCAGGTAACCCAACATTAGCTTATTAACTGCCTCTTTTCAGCCTCTCTTGCATTTGAATTCTATTCTTGCAAATAGCAACCGTTCTCTGCAAGACCATAAATAATTTTTTTCAATGAACAGCTTTACAAATCTAATGAAATAGTGCTATGAATCGTTATGAAAATAGTAGTAATTCTATCTTTCTATAGATACATATGAGTTATGAAATAACAAAAGTGGCCTTGTTAACTTTTTAAAGTTTTTCATTATAGCCTAAAAACGGTTTTCATAAATTCCTTTGCCTATTTAAAACTGATTGTTTTTCAATAGACGATCTGCATTCTATTGATTCCGTTGTAAACAGTGAAAGTAATAATGAACTACGGAACGTCAATTATCCGCACTGTTCCGGGTAAACATTTTCTCATGCTGGAGATTAAATAGAAGTTTGCAATAGTGTATGATTTATCATACCTGTAATTTTACAAGATTAACAATTTTTATTTCTGGAAATTAAAAGACAAAGAAGTTAATTTTATTTTAAATGTATTCACATTTTATATTATATGTTCTCAGAAACCATGTTTTAGTAACATTTTATTTCTTATTTACTGTTTTTGTAGTTCTGGTCCTGAACAAGAACTCTAGTTCTTGTGGTGGGTCTATTATTCACGTTTTCCTGGATAAGATTTCTTGATATATGTACTGATATTGATTTTGATATTGGCATTTTTAAAATATTATTACTATTTTTAAAAGTCGTTGAAATAGAAAATACAGTAAAACGTCCTTTTTATACTTTAAATAAAAATGTATAATTTAGGTATATCCTGTATTTTTATTTTATCTTATTTACTTTTACATAGCGATTTTAATACGTCTTGCAATTGGTTAGTCCGGATAATCCTGATGTTGTACTTTAAAGGCTAGAGATAATCGAAAATGAAGAGTAACCAGCCAGCATTGACTGCTGTTGAATCAGATACGACTGAAATCATAGCCATTTATGACTTTTCAACATTTTGAATTGCCTTTTAAGGGATCTATAGCGATTTTTTATCAAATTAAATTATTTGTAATTATATATGCAAGAACTACAGACCAATCTGTTTTTCACCTGTAGTATACAAGATTTATACGTCCATACTAGAACGCAGGCTTAGGACATATATTGAACCGATGCTCGAGGAGGAACAGGCTGCATTTAGGAGAGGTAGGCAAACACAGGACCACATATTTTCTCTTAGATGCCTAATGGAGAAAACCTGGGATAGAAACGGAAATATGTACATGGCGTTTCTGGATATAATAGCTGCATTCGACTCGGTCCCAAGGTATGAACTATGGGGAGAGCTAGAGGCTAAGAATATTCCTGTAGACCTCATAAATGCCGTCAAATCAGTATACCAAAACCCAAAAGGTATTGTAAGAATAAATGGGTTAGAATCCAGACCTTTTGACATGGAACAGGGAGTGAAGCAGGGAGACAGCTTAAGTCCTTTGCTGTTCGTAAATTTTATGGACGAAATACATAAAATCTGCAAAAGGAGAACAGCCAGAAGTATAGTGGGACTGTGGAATCTGAGACATGTCCAAGTCCTAGCTTTGTTGTATGCGGATGACATAGTCTTAGCAGCTGACTCTCAGGACAAATTACAGCAAGCTGTACTTGAATGGCAAGAGGAATTAGGAAGAAAAGGCCTATCTATTAATACAGATAAAAGTAAAATATTACATCTGGGGAGAGAGCCTCAGGCAACCAATGTAATATGTAATGGCCAGTCACTGGAACAGACCGATGATTATACATACCTGGGTGTAATAATAAGCAGGAATGGGAATATTGACGATGAGGTCAACAATAGAATTAGAAAAGCCAACAATATTTACTTCCATATCTGCAATTCCATCATAGGAAAGAGAGAAGTTGGAAGAGATGTTAAGTTAAGAATATACAAAGCGGTGTACCTTCCAACATTGCTCTACGGTAGTGAAAGCTGGGTAACTCTAAACAAACATAAAAATAGAATAACCACAGCTGAAATGAGGTATCTCCGAAGAGTGGCAGGAAAAACCAGACGAGATTACGTACTCAATGAAAGAATTCGTGAAGAATTAAACGTCGAGCCACTGGGACAAATACTCGAGAAAAGACAACTAAGGTGGTATGGTCATATGTGCAGAATGGGCAAATATAGAGAACCCAGAAGCTTCTATGAAGCCCGACCAAGAGGAAAAAGACCTAGGGGTAGACCTCGACTGTCTTACGAAGACCACATTGCAAGGTTGGGACGATCAAGAGGGAAGTCCTTAGGAGAGATGAAGATGCTGGCGAGAGACCGGGATGCCTGGCTGCGATGGCTAGATACAATACCTCCACGCTGAAAGGCATTAAAGGAGGAAGGGAAAGAAGAAGAAGAAGAAGTAATTATATATTATTTTTTAATTAAATTATGAAAATGTACTTTGTTTTCGAAATGGAAATATTAGTAGACTTCAAGCGCAACAAAAGGCCAATAATTTCATAGGTATGGGTAAAACAACAAAATTATCGTTTCAAAATTTCTACTGCATCACCTAACTTTCCTGGGCTCTGGTATTAATAAAAATTATTTGTCAACGCAGTTTATAATTATTTGCTAATTATGTACTAGTTAATATCTTGAATAGTATGTGAGACTAGTTTGTATCCGCAAGGAACTAACAGCTTTATAGAGTTTTTATAAGGAAGTAGACGTCAGCTAATTCATAGTGAAATATTTTCACTGGAGGAGTCAGAATTGGAGAAATGAACTCTTTGATGAGTTATCCTAATGTTTAGAGTATTTATCAGATTATGCTTTAATATTTAATTTATTTGATTTTATGTGTCTACGGTTGAAATATATTAGGGTAACTGTACCATAAGTTGACAGTGCTCCAATAGTTGACGTTTTTTACAAAAATTATGAATAAAAGGTTCAGGGTTGATTATTTTGGTTCAAAATTTGGCGGTAATTTGCCAAGTTATACTAGTTAGCTGTGCTATCATCGACATTAATTTGATGAATACTCAAGCTTTTTTGTAAGAGGTTATAATGGCGAATTTTGTAGTGGTAAAACTTGGTTTCTGCTACCCTGTTCCATTAGGGTGGAAGTCAAGTTAAATAAGATTTTTAGTTTAGTTTAGTTACTTTTATGGTAATCATCAAGTTCATGAGAATATATTTGATATCCTTTTTACTATATTTTACAATGTTTTAGGGCTTAAATGTAGGTGTCAACTATTGTAACAGAAATTAATACTTAATATCAATGGTTGACATCGATGTCAATTCACCACCAGAATTAGCAAATGTAGAGTGGCAAAGCTAAGTGATCTAAGTACCAAAACCAAAATTTTCGGGAAATGAATAAAAACTGCACAGAATTTATCATTTTTAATTTATATTTATCCAAATATAATCATTAAATTAAATTGGAACTACTTACACTACCAATCGGGAGATAATTCACTTCCCACCGCATTGGCCTTGGCTTTTAGATCATTTTGGTATAAAAAACGGGGAAATGAATTTTTGGCACTTAGATCACTTAGCTTTGCCACTCTACAAATAGTGTCCATCTGGGTGTGGTTTATGGAAGTCTGAGTCTGGCTGGATGACAGGTGTCTTATTTTATGAATTTATAGTAAGTGTTTTCTATCCCTGTATCATTGGGAGTAAAATTGCATTGCCAATAATCCTATTCCTGAATGGACAAGCGTCTCATCTGACTCTCCCCACTTCCCAATTCTGCAAAGAACCTTAGATACTTGCTATTAGTCGCACTCTATCAAAATGCTACACATTTCATCCAACCAACGAACGCGACATTCTTTAAATGTCTAAAAGAGCACAAGAAGAGCGAAGTTCATCATTGGAGAGTCTAAAATTGTGCAAACCCAACATTAAAAAACGTAACTTCCGGTCGTTACTAAAATCTGTTTATCATACTTACTTAACTGGATGATCTTATTTTTCGTGTAAATATTTTTTTTTTTTTTTTGCCTCTTTAAGCTTTTTGTGTAAAAAATAATTAAATTTTTTTTTTTTTTCATTGTGAATTTACTAGGTTATAAATAAAAACATATTAAATTTTATTCAGCAGTCCTGCAGCAGTCCTTATTACCTATTAATAATAATAGGAAATCAAAAATTAATAAAAAACCATAAATGTCAACTTTCCATACCTTTGCATTTTGATGCGTCAACTATTGGTTCATTTTAGAAGTTTCTAAGAATTAATTTTTTTTTTAAACCATAAATAGGCTATTGAATACCCAGGTTTCTAGAGGGATTGGCCTAACTAAATTCGTAACAAATATTATCCTAACATCAATATATTGGTAAACAGTATCAATAATATAATTGGTTTTTCTTTAACTGTCAACTATTGGTACAGTTATCCTAATGAATTCATCCTTACTCAAAGTAAGATTTAAACGAAGTTGTTTTTCTGACACAAACCCTTTTTTTTCTCAGCTGCCGCTTCAGTCTCGAATGCTCTAAGTTGTCGAGCCATTACGAAGTAGATGACAATATTAATCAGACGTAAGTAATTTGGATGGAAGAAGGTGGGAGAAGGTATCCATCAGCTGCTGTTATCTTATCAGGGGCAGGGGATACTAATGGCGCCCGCATCGCTGTCCCCCAGCATTAACCTTATTGCCTCCCAAAGGCTAGGCCCTTCAATCTCGGCCATCTCCATGTCCCTCCTGGCTCAACTAATCCTTCCCTTCAACGTTATTAATCTTCATTTCGCATCTCATATACCGGCAATAGATTACTCCTGAGGAGGAATAAAGAACGTTGACAAAAATACTTGCCTGAGATAACCTAAAATGTGATACTCTAATGGGATTAGATCCAGGGACGTCAGAGGTGATGATTTAAGCCTATTTAGGTACCATTAAACCTTGAAATATTATATAAACCTGAAGAACATATTTTTATTAACAATCGTATATATTTATTGGTATTTACAACTTTGTTAAAATGAAGAATAATAATTATGTGTATATCGGAGACATAAAAATTCCTCAATGAGGCACAGTGCGTTACACGGGATTATATTTCAGTTGTAGGTCACATGACAAAGTGAAAAAAGAAACATAAAAACACGACAGATAATGCTGTTAAATCAGCAATCTATTTGAATCCGTTTAGATTAAGTTATTTCACCCAAATATTGGCTTGAAAGTGAATACACAATACAGTATGATTCCGTGTGTTGTTTTATGAATGATGACTCGGAGAGAACGATTGCACATACGACGAGATAATGCGGCTCCCGTATCGAGGAGGAAGACGCCACCCTCTTTGTAATACTCCGACGAGTGGTGTTCGTGACAAATGGCCGTTGAAGAAGATGCCCCGTTCCCGGTGACATGGACGAAATAACAGTTGGCTTCCTTTGATCTGGGGCTATTGGATCTCTGTCGTGCCTTCCCTGCTTCACTTTTGATTATACCTGCCCTCCTTCGGCCAAGGTTTAAATAGCTATTTCATGTACTGGTTCTTTTGACATTCTACATTTTTATTTCTACTTCATTTCCAATGATTTTCTGCATTACTCGTTCCTAAATTCACAAAGAATCGGCTATCTTCTTTTAAATGCCTAATGTAACAAACAATTATACTCTTGTCTAATGCCTGTAATAACCATATTGACCCAAATAAGCGAAACAAACAAGAATAATAATTCTTCGATTTCGAATTCAGTTCGATTTGAATTATGGTGACTACTCAGCGAAATTAATAACGCAAGACCGAAAGTGGCAAAAACTTTGAGGAGCCCTTTAAATATGCATGTTATTTAAACTGAATTGTATTAGTATTAATACATGACTACCAAGTAGACCTGACAGTTTTGTGGATAACTTTTATTTTGTAGTCGGAAGAATGTAATATTTTTTTATTTGCTGTACCAAAAGTTCAACTACATTAAAGCTCAACTTTAATGTCAATAAGGCCGACAAATGATAAAATCACATCGCATTCACTTTCGATTTAACCTGTTTTACCAAAATATTTGCTCACTGAGGGATTCGAAAGTTTTGCTATTTCCTATATCGCACCTTAAAGAATTTAGCAGTATTTTACATTGTCGGTGGGAGTATCATGTAATTTTTAAAATCCATACGATTTGCTCATACTTCGAAGTCAAACTAGTGCAGTTATTTTTTTAATCTTTGGCAATGCATAAATGTGTAATCTTTAGCATTTAAAAAAATGTTGATCATGAATAGATCACTTTATTTTAATTAAAAATGATAATGACTTTAATCACCCGAATACATCTGACGATGTTTTACAGACCATACATGTTCCGAATGTTTAACACTAAACACTAAACGAGACTTATTTAATAATAATAATGATGATTTTCCAGCATAACAGAAAAAATAAGGTATGACATTTGAAGCATTTTATCAGATAGATGGTTCACTTCAATAATAATTCTGTATGGTATGGAATGTCTATTAAAAAACAAAAAAAATATATATAAATTAATATTAAATCTTGTTTGAGCGCAGGTAGGAGCAATTATTCGGACTGTAATTGGAAATGCCGGTTGTTATAGAAAGCTTTACTGTCTTTTTTTTAATTTTATTACTTTGAATATCATGATATGCTAATATTTTTATCTGTCATTTATAAAAAATGTGTGTATTGCCGATGATATTGGTTCGGAAACTCGAATCTGCATGCATTATCTTTATTCGGTCATTTAAAGTTTATTATCGTGAGAAATTCGCTGTTGTTTTAATTTGATTTTCTTCTGGCAATCCGTCTCAAGGCTTATAATATATATGGGTGTGCCAAAATTCATATGATTAGTGACTCGGCGAGGTTCGGGAAATTAGGGTCTTAGACAGCAGGACAACTCTACTTAACTCATATAAAATTAATATAAAGACTTTTACGAAAATAATACCTTCCCAGATTGACATGGTTCTGCATGGCTGTGTAAAATTTAAGAAATCAAATTGTATGGCGGATAGGTGTTTCTTACCATAGACGAAATTATCTCACTATAAATAATGAAATATTCACCCCCTAGATCCATGGCAAAATACGGCTCATAATATTAGTTTATTTAAAAGTGACCGTAGCAGAAGCGGTGTATTCCTATTGAATTTTTCATTATGCATTAGTTGGGTCAATAGGTAGCCATTAAACACTGCCGCTTTCCCTCAGTGGAAATACATTTTTAAATAATTTATAACCATCGTTTTGTTTTTTTAATCGTGTATTTACAAAAAATAATAGTCTATTGCATTCAATCGATGTCTTCTGAGATAGGTTGGTGGGGGTTGGTATTGGCTAGAGCATTATTATATTCACATCTACTGTGTAAGTGGCTGGGCTTAAAAAAGGAAACGACTATCAAAGCTTGAGTTAAATCGAGTTTTTCACTTTTTTAGCTATCCCCCAAAATTTCGAACTTCGGGGTTTTGAACGGTTTTACACTTTTTGGGATCCCCTGAGTCCAAATAATAACCAAGCTATACGAACTGATGGTTGTGTGTGTCTGTTTGATATAAATCGCTCAAAAACAATATTTGTTTCGAAACTGATATTGAAATTAAAACTGTCGTGACGGTAACCTTTCCGTCATACTACACTAACCTAAATCTTCGTTTAAACCAATTTTTTTTTCAATTTTGAGTAATCAACAGTCTCTCATTATGCCTGGTAATATGAAACGGGAACCTCAAACCCCAAATTTCAGTTTCGTGCGGTTTATCGTTTTTGAGCTAGTCTGTTCACAAATAAAAAAGTTACTACTTTTGCATTAAGAAAGTCCTTGACTTAAATTAATTTCTCCGACACATAGGTATTCGCACTAAAAATACGTTTTTCATGATTTGATAAATCTATGTTCATTCGAAAAGTCTTTTTTTTTTTTTTTTTTTTTTTTTTTGGGGACGTAGGTTTTCTCCTGATTATAGATGACAAACGATTGTTACAAACCATATATTTTCGAAATTACTATATAAAACGAGCTTACGTATATTGTCTTATAAATGAAAATTAACTGAAAGTATAAATATATAAGGCCGAAATGGGCATCATTCAAATATAAAGACATTCATTGAAATCTTTTAATGGTTCTTTGATAGTGACAGACCAAGCAAAAATATTACGCCAAAACATACTGCTTTGGTTACAGGAAAATACCTTCCAATGTTCTGGATTTATGGAATTTCTTCTGACATAGATTTTTTGAAGATGTCTCGGGATGCAAGTTCAAAAATAAAATAAAACGAAAATCGATTTTTATGACATTTCGAGTTACTCAAACGACTAATTCAATTACCGTTTCGCGGGACTTTCGTTGTTTATTTGGGAACCTCAAAACGTGTATTTACGGCGAAAACCGGAACTCGAAATTTTTCACCTTCCTTCAGTATATATTCCAATCATAGTTAAGTAAAAGTGTAGAGGAGTATTAGATATTTATTATTTACAATTTTTGCAAACTCTAAACAATAATAATGGGATATTCAAAACAAAATACTTGAAATCAACATAATCAGGTGGGAAGGGGTAACTTAACACTAGCCTATGGACGGGTCCTGGATTAATTTGGTCGACTACTTCTTGATGCGGTAAATCGGTCCTAATTAGAAGTGTCCTGGAGGATAATAGTGAGGTAATCACACTAGTATTAACATAAATTATATACGAAAAGCCTTAAATGAAGAAATGTTTCAGGCATTGGAAGGATGATTGGGTTTTGAATGAGTTGAGCGCCCAACAATAGTGCGTTTTTCCAAATAGCAGGGGATCTGTTGTGTTTATTTTTAAGTAAAAAGCAAAAATATGCATTTTTTCTCTCAAAAATATGTAAAAAAATAAGAGGAATAAATAACAAAAAAAAAAAAAAAAAACTTTCTTTTTAAGCTAATTTATTTGCATCGGCAGAAATTCCATCTCCTCTAAATTATATTACAATTGGGGTCATGAATAATCTTTGTTCATTTAACCAAAATATCTACATAAAAAGTATTTTTATTAATTTATTGGTTTATCAGTTGTTTAGTTGGTTCGTGGTATCGAGGGTATATATAGTCCGAGATACTGAACCTTGTCTGAGGAATTTGGGTGATTTCGACATCTCGATCTTCGATCCGGATGACACCGGACCCGCATGTTAACATGAAAAGGAATATAGGAACTCTTAGTTAAATTCGATACCCATTTTTATCTCCTTCTTTCTAAATCCTAAAAACTAAACTAAAAACTTGGAAAAAACTAATTACATACATTTACTTACCTAAACCTATCTTCACATATTGATCACTGATATACGGCATTGCCAAAAAAAAAAAAAAAAAAATCACAAAACCTTCAATTCTTTCAGTCAAAAATATTACGACTATTTCAAAAGCACCTTTGACCTCGTTACCTGATAGAGAATTAAATTTTATTGGTAGCGGTTCAAACCGACTTATGATAAAAAATAGCAATTCCCCCCCCCCCCCTCAACGGTAACTCAGAAGTTTTGATAAAAAAAATTTCCAAAGGTTAGTAAGCTGATGAAAAAATAAGCAAGAAAAATAAACTCCGCCAGCTGACAGTTATATTATGAATGTTAAATTTATTTTATTCGCTGAAAGATAGTTGTGTTATAACTTACCATTTTTAAACATTAAAATTATTATTACATGAGTAATTTTTAAAAGAAATGAGATGAGAGATTACGAGGACTCGGCTTTTGTTATAAATGATGATTACAGGAGTAAGTGCAGCCTCTCTCTTGCCAAGCTCTATCACGATTCGCTTATTCCACTCCTTGCGCGCTAATAGAAACATAATTTCCCTTGGCTGAAAATTGCTTAGAAATTGCGCTCTATATTGAGTTCCATTAACTTAACGAAGCTGAATAATTTACAAGGAGATAAAAAAAAAGCATCCCGATCTAGGGCACCATTAAGAGAGAAATAAGTTTGTTAATTATCAGAGCCCCAGGATATCGGGCCTGAAGAGAACCGAAATATAAAAGACTAATGGATTCATCCTTGCTGCATTGTGTGGCGCACTGATTGGATAAACAACTCATTAAAGCCCGTCAGCTACTTAACGTTCAGCGGAGCCTTCTTTCAACTCCTCAGTTTAGTTGAGTTAAGATAATTGGGCTTGTTTAAAAATTGCTCACGTCGGGGCCTCCATGTGAGCTTGTTCTTCTTCAACCAGCCAGTCCCTTCAATAAATCATTGTTATTTCCGTTCAGATCAACCTTGTCTGACTACAGTAGTACAGCACTAACGGAATGAGAAAGAAGTGCATTGCTTCTTAATACACCATTTCAAGTGTCTTTTATTACTATATAAAAATTTCAAAATATCAACTAATAGATAGATAAAAAAAAAAAAAATTGCTTATAAATCCCATAATGTCTTCTGTAACTTATATATAACGGATGTTCTTGATTTACGGCATTCATTAAACACTTTTTTTTTTTTTTTACTGAAATCCGTAACTTTGACAGGTAGGTTAGGTTAGGTTAGTGGTTTATCTGGGCGATCAACTTCACGGTTATTATGCCCTTCAAATTTTGACAGGTAGGTATATTAAAATGTATTTTTTTTTTTTTGTAATTTATTTATTAAATAATTTCACTAAATTTTTTACGAGTAATCTCTTTCTTGAATGTTGACCCTCCTCATACATACTTGCTACATTAAATGAAAACAATCTTAGGCCTATTTTTCTCACATAATCGAATTTGAAAAGATGGTATGACAAGTTTTACTCTAATTGTAAACAGCAAATTCAAATATGTTTTCGCAGGTATTCAAAATGTTTTCTCAATTCTTTCTTTCTGTTTCTTACTCTCTGCAATTGCATGCAATTATTATAATCATAGCCGTGAAATTGACGGATTATAATAATCCGTCGTGTTATACATCGAGTAATAATAAAACATAGGTGTTCCAGTGAAATAATTTAGTGGCTACCAATCCGCAATTTATAAAGAATAATGTTTGCATGTTCAGAATTTTTAAGCATTAAATTGAAAATAGGTCAAAATTTTATAAATACCAACTCTGTGATAAAATAATGGGGAATGACTAAGAAGAATTCTCTTAAACTCCAAACGCACAAAAGAACCAACGTCCATGCAGAAACACTTTTGTCTGCATGGACGTGTGTACATTAAACATTAGATTTATAAATGTTCATATAAATAAACACACACACACACAAACACACACACACATATATATATATATATATATATATATATATATATATATATATATGTTCCTTTAACCAAAACTTTAAGTAACATATGTTTATTTATAACTTTAATGTTAGTTATTGTTAGGTTACTTAATGTATTGATTAAAGCTCAAGTTATTAAAATTTAAGCTTAAGGTTTTTTACTTAAGGATTTTGTTACTTTATTTTTCCATTATGTTATTTCCTTTATTAAGGATTTTTTTCCTAAATATAATACCTTGAAATTATTCAGATTTAAATTAATCATTGAATAATGTGACTGACTCACCCGAACGAAAACTCAATAAAGTACCTATTGTTCAATAATGCATAACATCTCTATAATACTTAGCTCCGTCAATCAAAAGCTGATACAAATATAATTTAAATACAAATATAATTTGCCTCAGAATCAGATGAGAGAAATGTTCAGTGAGTTTGGTATTCAAGTGGATAACAATACCTTAAGAAATGTTTAAATGCTGAATTCTACAGTTAGCTCAAAATTTATATTAGGTATTAACGTAAAATCGCAAGAATCTGTAATTTATAATTCCTATTTTGTAAAATAAATTTAAGTGTATTTTGAGGTTCATTTTTTTTATTTTGTTCTATATCGATGGAAAGAATCTTGTTGGTGGCTTTCAAATGGGCTATCCTGCTCGAGAAGCTTAGAGCCTTTGCCTGGCTCATGGCACTGTCTACTTTCAGGTGGTGAATATTTAGAGTTGATGTATGGAGGCAGTGTTCCACAAGGTAGCCCTCTTTACCCTGTCCTTTACACCATCAAACCCATCCAGCAGCTTGGCTATTCTTCTTCATCCTTATAAAATAGAAAATTTTATTAAAATTAAGTCAAGAAATATTTACTTATGTAAAATAATATTTAATAGTCTCAATAAAATGAGCATGAATATTTAATTATTAATATTCTCACTGCTCTCAACTGTGTCCGCTTGCAATGTTGGGTAATAAAGAGTATAAGTAATTTGAATTTTATAAATCGAACCCAAGTTAGAGTCTTTTACCAAAAAAAAAAAAAAAAAAAAATAAAAAATACCAATCCATTTTTCATGTAGCAGCAATTCAGGAGAACAATTACATGAAAATAATTAGTAAAATATTGATATAATTGAATTTTGATTTAGTTTCCGTTCAGTTTATTTATTAATGTAGCTCAGCTAAAAGGGATGCCAAAAAATAACTGATCAAATTCCAAATTACCTGAAAAGAGTGGTCGCTTTCACTTCAGATATTCATTCAATTAAAAAAAAAAAAAAAAAAAAAATTAAACCATAAAACATAATTTTTAATCAAGTCATAAATAATAATCATTTGTATTAAAATTATAAACAATATGGTAGCACAATTAAGAGTTCGGTAATTTGTGTACCAATAAACGGTTAACTTAAGTAACTATAAAATCGTAGCTACGAATATCCTTGAATTAGGCAGAACCTAATATTATTGTACAACTGAAAACCTCATTAAAATTAATAAATAAAAAAACAAATATTATTGATGGTACTATCCAAAGTCGTTGATAACCAAACAGTTGTACGCCCATGAACAAAACAAAACAAATAAAATTGTTCTTTAATTAAGTCTCTTTCAACCGCTATTTAATAGAAATACATATAGATAAAAATCACTTAAACAAAATTAAATAGCGCAATATTGACCTAATTAAATTTGTAAAACAATAGTCCACCATATCATCGTGTCAGGAACAAATCAGAAGTTGTTTCCCTTTTATTAACACTATGATTTTCCTCACTGTTTGTTTCTTTAAAAGGTACTTAATTACAGTAATTGCTGGGTATCTGTATTTGGTTTTCATGTTTATAGTGCGTATTTCAAATATGTAACGAACTTATTCAGGAGGGTAGCGTAATGGTAGCTATCTTAATAATTATATGTTTTTCGTAAAATATGATTTCAAGGAATTCGTATGATATCATGATGACTTATAATACCAATGATATGAAGAAATTGGAATGTAACCCATTTAAAACAATTGAACCAACAGAGATCAATAAACAAGAATAAAACTCGAAATTTTAGTATAATTTAATATAAAACTTAAATTGTTGAAAAATGCGTAATTTACTTGATAGCGATAGTAGAAATTAATTTATTTATTCATCTAAAAACGAATGTTTGCCGTTAAGTGCTGTTGAATATCTGAGTTATAAGCTATTATGCTATCTCTTAGCCCTTTCAAGAGTTCTGGTAAATATACATCGGAAAGTTCTTCTTTCCATTTTTCTTCTCCTTACCCACAAACATTTTTATTGTATAGTCGAAGTGGTAAATTGTGTAATTACGTTGTACAAATATAGATTCCCATGTAAGGCATTTAATTGGATAAATATAGATGGGGTCATGTAGCTAGGCTAGACCGCAGGTGGCGTTCCAGGTAAATATGATACATTTTGTATTACGTTCCTTTAATAGTAGAGGGGCTGTCACCACACTCGAGGCTCGTTCTCTTTCGTTGAAATGGAGGCCACACCGACTAAATTAAAAAACATCCCTGGCCTGCAGTTGACAGTCGGTCTCTACTTTTTTTTTTTAACCCAAACTTCCTGCATATTTCAGCTTGCGCTCCTTAGAGATGTCACACATAGAAACCTAATTAACTAGAAAGGGCATTAAAAGGGTATATGTGACTTTTTTTTTATGAGTATCGGTAGATTTTTTTTCTTGTTCTATTCACATTGCCCCTCGAAGGGTAAAGTTTCTTACCTAGCCAGTAAAAACGTTTCTTTGTCCTTTCTTACAGCCTTTATTCTAAAACAATCATTACACAATTCCAATGACGATACAAGAACTAGCATCATTATCGACCGAATAAACATTTTTCAACACCTCAAATATTTTCCACGTTGTGTTTAATATTTTCAAATATTGATATCAAATATTTTCCACGTAATGTATGCGGCGCTATACCGGTACCACTAATATTATAATTGTCATTAATGAGATTTTTTGAACTTCTGACTTGAGATGTCTTGAGTTTTTTGTTTTTTTTTTACATATAGGAGAAGTAGTGTTAATTAAATTTCTGCTAATTTCATATTAGCTAACATATTTCATATAAAATCAAAGATAAATACAAAAGATAACGTTGACATATTTAACCAATAAAACATTGAAATAAGGAAAGAGAGACAAATGAAAGTTGACGAACCGTTTTTATATTAGAGCTACTCAAGTACTTTCTTAAAAATAAGATTTTTTTTTTTTGTGAAATAGACAAGAAATTATCCTCTACAGCGCTGCACATAATAGTCTCTAGTTTTTAGCATATGTAAAATACAATTTTTTTTCATTCAAATAAAGTGTTATTTTATATTTCTGTAAATCGGATGTAAGAACTATTTTTAATTTTATTGACTTAAATTTAGAAATTTGGATTTAAAAAACGTGATGATAGACTTAAGAGACATCCTAATGAACGTTTTTAACATTGTTATTGACGTTGATAAGTAACTGGATGTTTGTTTGTTTATTTAACGTCTATTTATGCTAACAAGGTTCATCGGACGATGCTGCAGTGTCCTAAATTTTGCCTTTATAGACATAGATCTTTAACGAGTACCTGACATCGTACAGGCTCGATACATCCATTTTACTTCCCATCCGAAGGACGACACAGCCAAGGTATCTTTTACTCCCTTAGAAAATCCTAGGGCTCCCTCTAGGGCCACGAACTCGCGACCTTGTGTTTTGTAGTTGGTTATCCTCTATCACTACACGAAAGGTGACCCCTTGTAACTGGTTGTATTTATCATTGTAGTTAAATACTTTGCGGAAAATATAATAAACCATTGCTACCCTTGTACGCGTATTCACAGTCAAATATTTGTCATATGGGTTCGACTCATTATGTTTATTGGCATTTTAATCTTATGATACGTATTCGTAAAATAATAATGTGGCGATTAAAAATTCATTTTTATCCATTACTCATAACACTGTGCAGCGTACCGCTATGCCCAAATAGTGATTTAATTTTTATCATGTACTTCCGTATCCAACTGAGTGTTTAGTCAGATATTCTCCAGGACTAAGAAATAGGTTTTGATGAGATTTTGAGAGCTTACAACTGCTATGTCAAGAGGCGATTGACCCGAAATCATGTTCAACCGGAAGTTTGATTAATTAATTAGTCTATAATTAAATTAAGATTACCCCCTTTGTAGTTGACCCGGGAAGGTCTGTCAACTCCTGAATAATTAATTTCTCGCCGAAGATGGAATCGAAACTGAGACCTGAAGCATGGAGCCCAATATCTAACTTGCTGTCTTGCGCCAATAAACCGAAACAAATAAACTCCCTCGAATGATATGGATACAAAAGAGACTGAATTATCTCATTAAAGAATGAGGGTGAAGATGAGTTTATAGACGTGAAACCAAAATAATGTTTTCTTCAATCTGGACGTGTTTGTGGTAAAAATTTTGATTCCCTTTTATATATATATATATATATATATATATATATATATATATATATATATATATATATATATACGAGGGGTGATCAAAAAGTTCCAGGACTGTTGAGATTGCGCGGCAATGGAGTGTCATAGAGCAGTGCGGTTGGTAGCATTGTTTAGCGTGACTCTTCCTGAGCTCAGCTGTTTATTCAGTTTGTTGATAACCTTCTTCATTGCAAAGTTACTGCTGTTTTCGTAAAAAAAGTTTTTTGTGTGTCGGCGATTTTGTGAAATGAATGTAAAGGAAGAGCAACGCGTTTGCCTAAAGTTTTGTGTGAAGTTGGGTAAAATGTTTACTGAAACTTTTCAAATGTTGCAAGTGGCTTTCGGTGATGAATGTCTGAGTCGGTCAAGGTGTCATGAGTGGTACAAAAGGTTCAAGGAAAGCCGGACATCGTGTGAAGATGATTCTCGTTCAGGGCGCCCATCAACTTCGACTGACGACGATCATGTTGCAAGATTGAACAGTCTCGTGCGTTCTAATCGTCGACTAACCATTCGTGAGATGGCTGAAGAATTGAACATTTCATTTGGTTCGTGTCAACAGATTTTAACAGAAAATTTGCAGATGAGAAGAGTGGCTGCAAAGTTTGTTCCGAGACTGTTGACTGAGCAGCAGAAAGAACACAGAGTTCAAGTTTGTCAGGAACTTCTTGAAATGGCAAATGACAATGAAAACTTCTTAAAACAAGTCATTACTGGAGATGAAACGTGGGTTTATGGCTACGATGTGGAAACGAAGGTCCAGTCATCACAATGGAAGACAAAATCCTCCCCAACCCCCAAAAAAGCACGTCAGGTCAAATCAAACGTCAAGGTCATGCTTACTGTTTTTTTCGACTGGAAGGGTGTTGTTTACCATGAATTTCTTCCACGAGGTGAGACCATTAACCGCTTTCGTTATCTTCAAACCCTGAGAAATTTGCGCGAGGCAATAAGGAGGAAGAGACCAGAGTTGTGGCGGAGCGGTGAGTGGGTGCTGCATCATGACAATGCGCCTGTTCATTCCGCACTGCTCATTCGCGACTACTGCACCAAAAATGGAATGACGGTCATTCCCCAGCCTCTATATTCACCTGACCTTGCCCCTGCAGACTTTTTCTTGTTTCCAAAACTTAAGAGACCCATGAAGGGAAAGAGATTTGAGTCCGTAGATGACATTAAAAAAAAATCGCTGGAGCAGCTACACACCATTTCACAAGATGATTTCTCAAAGTCCTTCACACAGTGGAAACATCGTTGGGAAAAATGTATAGCTTCCCAAGGAGAGTACTTTGAAGGGGACGACGTCCAATAGCCTGTAGATTTTTTAAATAAATTAATAAAAAATCAGTCCTGGAACTTTTTGATCACCCCTCGTATGTATATATATATATATATATATATATATATATATATATATATATATATATATATATATTGTTACACTTCTGTAGGTTAACAATATTTATTAAACGAAAATATAACAATAGCCTCAACATTAAAATAAAATATTGGCCTCAGTGGCATAAAGTGATGTTAAACAAAAAAACAAACATGACAATAGTCAATGCCACACGAATTATAAAAACACAAATATTAAAGCAGGTTACAAATATTATCACTTTGTAACTCGAATCATTTAGCTTGAGCCTCACAGTCAAGACAAAGAATAAGCTATGACTAACTGGTCGTCACTCGCTCCTTATATATAGTGGTAAAAGGAATCTTCTGGAACCGTCCAGGCCTGCGTGGATTTAACTCGAACAATCCAGTCCCAAACACTTACTCTGAGGGTTTGCTCCAATCGCTAGTTCGTTCCAACAAAAGGTCTGGGATTTTAAACTTATACTGGGAATTAACGTTCAAAAATGTTGATTCTGTTTTAATGACAAGAAGATAAAAATATAGTGTATACATATTTACACGTCATTATATTTTTTAAATTCAGATGAAATAATTTCACAGTTGGAGCAGCATTAATTTATAATGATGACAGTTAAACGTTTTATTTTTTTAAGTGGACCAAATACCAAATGCTTATTAAATTTTACGATGTTTGCATTAAGCGTTGTTTGTTGTATTTATACACTGCAGCACTCTTATCAGAATAGAAATATATACGTAAAAGAGCGTAAAAGGAAAAATAGTATGTAGGATGGTTAGAGAAGTGTATAAATCTGTTTACGATAGTGCTTGGAGCGAGGATGAGATAGATCTCGCGGCGGTAATTGAGGGAGTGGGGGCATGTTGCTCAGCTGTTTTATGCCTGGATATTTTCGGGGCCGAGATAAGAGCCAGCTTGTCTTTACTGCCCTCTAGTAATGAGAGCGTTTATGAAAATACCCGACATAAAAAGCCCACAAGCTCCGATGATATATCGCCGGCTCCAGTTTTCGGCCCACTCCTATTTCGTATAGGGCTTTAAAAACCAAACATAAAAGGATAAAAAAAACTTTATAAGCTCCCTTACATTGTATTTCTATAAGTCTCCATGCATATTTTTCCCATCAATCAAAAGCCATAGCTAAACCATCTTCCAAACAGTTCTTCGAAAGCCTTGCGGGAATCGGGTGACTGATATATGTTAAGCGGATATTGAACTCTAAGTAGTGAGTCTTTTTGGCTATATGCCAGGTCTGATTTTCAGTAATTTTTCATTTTATTATAAAGCCTCTTTTCTTTTTGTAACCTTCAAATCAAACCAACTAACGTTCGACTTTTTTCCTTTTAGTAAAGAAATAATTTAAAATCAGAATACTTGAGATGTACAAAGAAAAATGAAAAAGTGGAGAAAATGCTGAATTTGGATTCGTGAATGCCCAATTCCGATTTATTGTATACCTGCTAAGTTACTCATCGTGCATCGCTGCGATCGATTGTATAACCATAGAAAAATCAGCCATTAATCAGGTGTCCTAAATCTCTCTCTAAATAAATTTAATTCACCTAGATCAATTTTACTAATTATAATTTAAATTATAGAGTCATCACAGTAATAACCTATTTATACATTTTAATAACTGAAACATCTAATGAAATTCATACCTACCTATCAACAATCGGTAATACCAATAGGTCAGGAAAAACCCACGAACCCTTTACAGCTTTAAATCCCTATTTCTTTAAAGTCCTGAAACTGCCTTTGAACGTTAGAGTAATACAGTTAGTTAGTATCTAATACATGTATGGGGTTTATTTTGCTATATCCGAATATATACTTATACAGCAACATTGTAAATATACTCTTACACTTTCATCATTTGAACTATATACATTAATACAACCTATGTATTTTATATATTTATTGTACTGTTTACTTTAGTGTAATTTTACCTATGTAAATCATATAATTGTATTCCATCCTCTTTTTACATTGTAGCGCATCATTATGAGAACAAATAGTCTCGAAACGTCGCCGTAATACAGTTGTCTGTTATTGACTGAACCTCAATAACCCTATTAAATATAACATACTTATACAAACATAATAAATTTCTAATAATTAGCTAATATAACCATTATGAATAAATGTATCCATGACAATCATGTCTCGTTTGCTCAGAATCTTTTCATCGGTGCATAAAACCATTACCGTTAGTATTGCATTTTTTTTTCTTCGAAAATATTGCTAGGCTTTACGCTTTAAGAATAGTTGTTTTTAGTCCTAATTAAATCTTATAATTCCCACATTTATTAATATTCAAAACGATTTTTGTTTGTTTGTTTATAAAGTATGGAAATTTGTTAAAATGTTCTATGTTTTTCTTAATAATGTACATTTTGCAATCTTCTTTCTTATTTGTTAATGTATTTACTTACTCAATTATAATATATTGCTTATCCCATCCTTAACAACTTTGAGTTCCACATTATTTATGAATCATGTTTGGGGAAAGCATTGGAATTTTATAAATGAATTTGATAGAAGAGGTGATTAGGGGGTCTTCCTATGCCTGATAACTTATTCTCATCACTTATAAACATATTAATGACGTTTGTTTATTTATTGGCTCTTCAGAACACAAGGCCCGCCATCTCAGTATAACTTTCTTTTTCTCCAGTGTCTAAGCTTGTTTCTTGTGTGTGAAGTCCAAATTGAACTATTGCTTAACATTCGAATTTTCGCCTTTTTTGTAACTTGTATTTTGTATATGAAAACTAAACATCGTTTAATTTTTAAAATTACGAAAATGGAATCGAACATATAATTTATTTAGTTTTTTTTTTTTTAGTATTAGAATATTTGTAAATACCCATATCCAAATTAGAGGTATCGATCTCTAAATTGTTAAATTAAAAAATAAAAAAGTCGATCGCAACGTGAAGCGGCTAATGTGATCGAAGTTTGTGATATATTTAGTGATTTAAGTTTTAGTGATAGAATTGTCCAAACCGAAGAGAAAGGTAAAAAGCTTCACTACGAATTGACACTCCCATCCTGAATTCAGTAGCGCAACCAGGATTATTATCAGAGGGGGAATAAATCATTTCATTGAATTTTAAAACAAAATACCCTACTATATCTGTACTTATATCTATTTGACAAAGAAGTGAATGGAAAATTGTAATTTAAAATTTAAATTTAGTTCAGTAAGTGATTTTTATGGGAAATAAAGTTCCTTTTTTGTCGTCTGGAGGGAGGGAGTGCTTCAACCCCCCCCCCCTCCCCCCCAGGCCCCGTTGGTTGCGCCAGTGTCTATATTACCTATCCTTAATAACATTACAAGGAACTAACATCTTTTGTATTCTATTTGACAAGTGATCCAGTTCAGTCGATAACTGACAAACGTTAAAAAGTTGATAATAAACTCCCATTAATGCATATCCCTTTATATGTTTAATTAAACTAAGAGTAATAGTTGCTATTTTTTTAACAAAATACAAAAGAAGTTTTTAAATTTCGTTTAAGTCGGATGAACCTGTAAAATGTTAATAACTGCTCCCTCCAACTTACCTGATCTTGTATTTCTATTTGACCTATGATCGACAACTGTTCAACATTTTGTTGAAATTCGGTAAAACTTTGAAATAGTTCGTGCGGGTTTGTGACGTTTACATATATTAATATATCAAAATATAGTTTATGGGCCCTTCTCATCTTTATTTTAATTTTTACTTTCACTTACCTATATATGAAATATATAGTAAGTGGAAGTATTGCGATCGTGAAAAATTTCGACTTCCGGTTTTCAACGGAAATACACGTTTTGGGGTCCCGTGAATCGAAATAACCAAGTCCCGCGAAATGGTTTGTGTGTGTGTGTGTGTGTGAACAGACTAGCTCAAAAACTATTAACCGTGCGAACCTGCTTTTATGCTTGGATTGCCAAATTATCAAAGTAAAAACTTTTATTTAATAATAAAAGAAATTAGTTTTTTTTTTGAGCAAATGAAAACAAAAATAAGAAATGAATGTGGAAAAATGTATAACTTTGAGAAGTGGCAATTAACAAAACACATTAATTTCTAATCTAAGTAAGTTGGTAAGTGAAAGTTGTGTGTTGCGCGCACGCACCAGATTTTTTATAACTTATTATTGTTACATTACTTTTGATGAATTTGTCTCTGATTTTTTTAATATTCTATATTCTCAGTTTAAAAAAATAAGTTTAAAAAAATAAAACGGAAGAAGTATTTGACAAGAAGTATTCTTTTTACAAAACCACATTTTTATCTTAATCATCTTAAGAAGGATTCGTCAAACAATATACCTTTGTTTAATTTTAAGGAATAATAACTAATTCAAATAAGATATATTAATTACCCAAAAAGTTGAACCAAACAGTACTTTACATTTTTAGGAGGTAATACTTTAAATGAATTGTGTGGAACCACGCAGTGTCGCTCTATCAAGGTCTATCAAGCAGTATCGCTCCGAATCCTTAACAAAATCACTGATTTTTTAATGGACGAATTTTTACTTCCATGTTAAAATTTATTTGGTATTTAGGATAGGAAAAGCTAGTTTTATCTGCCTGGCTGCTTGGTTATCGTGATTTTTAATCGCAACTATTTAGGCATTCAAATAGATGAATTGTAAAGCATCTTTTGTAAAGGTTTCATCAGGCTAAAATTACCTGAACATAGCAATTAGCAGCAGTTTACTAAAGTAGCCCTGCTAGACTCTAGAATAGGTCATGGGAAAATCCACTAAATTTTGGATGGGTTTCATGTCAGATAGGGGCTGAATGGCTCGGGACAGACCCTCAAACTATAATTATCTCCTTCTACTTGAATGGGACAGGTATTCTTACAATATGCAGAAGATAAATGCGAAAAAGGATAGACCAATCCGAAATTAGAGAAATTTCCTAATATTTTTTTTTTAAATGTTCGAGGAAGAATTATTAAATGTATTTATTTATTGGCATAATTGACTAAATATTAAACAAATACATTCTCGTCATCTTCCAGCATAGATACTCATACATTTGTCTTATTTTTGGCCCTGATGAAGATTCACATGTAGGGATCGACATTGGCTTTCCTAAATAAAAAAAAAAAAGATCAAACTGAAATACTTATTATTATCATCCTCTAATAAAGAAAACAGATGACTATTGAACACCTCTAAATACATTCTTGTTACTTTGCAGGACGTTTTCTAACGAAATCTCAAGACTATTTCAGTAAGAACAAATAATTTTGGATTTTTAACATTTTTCGTCCTAACTGATTACTATCTATTTCAAATATGAGTTGTTAATTGTTTGCGCAAACTCATTATAAGTTAAACTATGAAGCTTTTAGATTTCTTATATTCCAATTTAACTCATGTTCGGATATGTTTTAACTTCAGTTAAATGCCATGCGTTTTATGTTTACATATATTAATATATCAAAAATTTTTTTATGGACCCTTCTCATCTTTATTCTAATTTTTTATAACTTATTATTGTTACATTACTTTTGATGATTTTTTCTCTGATTTTTTTAATATTCAATATTCTCAGAAGATTTAAAAAATAAAACAGAAGAAGTATTTTACACATAAATAATTGTTCATGATGATTCATTAACTGCCTTAAACGAATGGTTAAAACTTAATAAATGCGCTATAATATTAGACATTAAAATCTTTGCCTAACTGAATTTTATCTTCCGAATAATTGTGTATTTCTTACGATCAGATTCAGTTATAAAAAATCTGCCAGAATGAAAAAAAAAAAAGAAATTTTCTCAGGCTATGAATAAAGTCAATTATAATGAAATTACTAATTCCTACTTGGTAATTAAAGACATTTATTTTATGGCGTTAGGGTTCAAAGCCTCACCCAGAATTTCCATTTTATCTCTTTAGCCTAAAAGTTTAAGAATGATAACTACTGAGTTAGCGGAATAGAGCCATAATTAGGGAAGTGTAATAAAGGACCGTTGAACAGCTGTAACAACATTTTATGGCCTATAAAACCCTAAGTCCATATTATATTCACCCTTATTATAAATGATTTACATGTGCTTCCGAGGTGACATGTGGTTAACATCATTTTGCTGTAAATTTATATGCCTTTCTATTTTGGTGAGCCTTTGTTATTATTATTATTTTTAAAAATAAAAATATAGTTATGTTATTTGTATTTGAAATGATTTTAAAACATAAACGGTGTGGAAAGAAAGAAAAGTATTTTTATTGTACTCAAATAGAATTAGAAATATTATTATTAGTTGCAAGAAAGAATAAATTGTTTTTTTTTTCTATTGAATTAATTTTTTTTATTTAAAAATTACTGATACATAGGCTCATTTATCTTATATTTATATTCATGATCTACAACAGGGATTACCAATTTGTAGTAACCAAACAGGTTACTTTCAGTTTTAAACAAACAAGAAGAAATAATTATATATTTTTAATAGGTTATAATGGATATAATAATATTATTTTAAGCAATCATTAGATGCATTAACGAAAAGATAAAATTAATAAAAATTAAACCTATGAAGTGATAATAATTTGAAGCGCGCTAAACCCTACATGGCAATATTGTTCTAATTATCACAGTAGCATTGGAGAGGACTTATATAGAATATTTATCCTGTATTTGCACACTTTATATCTTCACTGCAGTTGCTAGTTTTAAATAAAAAGGATAAAATCCTACATTGTTTTCAAAACTTATTTTTTGAATACGTTGTTTTTGAGTTTTTTAGTTAACGTAGAAATATTTCTGCATGTTTTTTTACCAGAAGCGCGATTAATACCAATGTTATAGGATAATATTTGGTAAGCCCAGTAAATTAGAAATTAACGGTGATATGGTCGTTGTAAACCCAAATTAAATTAAGATAAAACTGAAGTTAATGTTGAATTTTGTCTAGTTGTGTTTGCTTCTATCGCTTGTAAAGTAAAATATATTTCATAATAAATTGTATTACTATGTTATATGTCTTTTATATTATTCAAATATGAAGAATCATGACTAACAAAATCAACTATAGGTAATTAGAAAAAAAAAATTAAAAGATATTACATTAGTTTGGTGTGTAGCTCTCTATAGTTTATACCGATCAGTAAGTAAAGTCTGAGAATCCATAAAATGGAAATTCTTAAAATGACGTAATCATAAATTACATTTAAAAAAAAAAACTAAAAAAACATTTTAGATTTTTATTTATTGAGTATTCATATCCAGATACATTAAAGTTGCATCCCGTCCAGCTCCTGATTTATTTTTTTAATCATGAAAAAATAAATAAAAAGTTAATTGAGCTCCTCCATTTGAAGATTTTCTAATATACCCTGAAGCTCCTATTAAATTTCGACTACTCGAAATATTTAATTGAACTGTCAAGGGAAGGTAGAAAATATTTTGAGGTATTATAATTATCCCAGCATTCATGTGGATTATTAAGTAAAAATTAGCCAAAATAAAAAAAAAAAAAATGTTGATTATACAGCCCCCGGTTTGGAGCTAAAGAAACGTGTAACCTCATGGAAGTTATTATTAAAAGGCTGGATGATTGGGCTTGGAGCCTACACTGATGATCTATTTGAGGTACCCGCCAACTCTTGCTCAATACAAGGCAATTATAAATAAATATATTATATAGTATATATTATAAATAAATATATACATTTATCAATTCAGTAAAATAAATACTGCTATAGAAAATTATAAGATATTTCTTTTTTTTTTTTAAATATTTATTTGCATCTGTCAAGAAATTATTGTCTGAAATGAAATACCGATATTTGATTTGAGATATCTACTAAAAATGATTGGTAACCTTTTCAATTTATTAATTCCTATTTCATATCTTGTTCTCTCCGCCTTCAGTCCACTGAATATTTTCAAAGTTAATCCAGAATGCTAGGTGAATAACTCAGAAAATTACTGCAACACTTATGTGGGTTAAATAGTTTTTATTAAGAAAAATAATAATTTCCAATGGCAGGCAAACGAAGTTATCAAAACGAAAAATAACATGTAAAAATTTATCTCACAATTTCCAGCAAACCAAAATGGTAAGTAAGCAGTACGATTTCTTGTTTGTTAAGCAAATATTTATTTGTAATACAGTGTTAAGAGTATAATGTTTGAAAAGAAAAAACATAAGAATAAAACCACTACACTGTAGTTCTAAATATTAGAAAATTTTTGAAGATAAAAATAATCTTAAACATTACTTTTAGAAAAAGTACTACTACTACTAGAAACCAAGTAATTAATGTAATTAAATTATTACTACAACAAAGCAAGTAAGTAATGCATTAAAGCAAAAATAATGGAAAATGTAAGCATGTGAATGAAGTCTATGTGTAGGAACATTATCATTTATTAACGTTAAATATTCAGCGGAACTGTAGTAATACTTTAAATATGTTATATTTCTTATTAAAAAATAATTAAAAATTGTGTATTTGCACGAAGATGCGATACTAGCAGTGCAAAACGGTATTACCCAAGTTCTTTTGATCGTCTATTGAATGCTTACATCAAACTGGCAGGGTTACTCAAACTGGTGATGGTTGGTGCGACAAGGATCCAAGGATTTATGGGCGCACAAAGCTTAGTTATTAAAAAAAAACTAGCTATTGTGAGGGAAAAATAAATTTAGAGAATTATTTTAGAATTGGACGCATTAAGGTTAATGCACTTTTAACACTATTTTTAAATTAAAACCTTTATTTTAGTGTTCTTTGAGGTGCTATGCCTATTCATAAAAAGTCGAATAAAAAATTAAAGGCCTACTTTACTTACACTTGCTGCTTTGTATGTCAGATCTTCGTCAACTTTCTGTTGAATTGTGCAATAGTGAAAGATTTTATTTTATTTAATAAGGATTATTGTTGATACTAGTAAACTTATACTTCGAGAAAGTAGCTATTAGTTTAATTTTTGATGTTCAGAAATATAAACATGTCTAATATGCATAGATATACCATCTTTGAAAATCACATAGACAAATACACGACAGGTGCCAGTAAATTCATAATTCTGTGCCGCTTGAAGGCATCTAAAATGTTAAAGAATTATGATGATAATTTTTAATGCCCGTTCATCAGGAAGCCATTAGAAGACTGCATTGGGCATGCAAATGCTCCTTGTTTTCTTGGAACATAGTGAATCGTTGAGTGTATATTGGCCCCATCGACCTTTTTCGGTCATGTGGGCTAGTGACTTTTTTATTAGCAATGTTTCCTGATAGGAGGGGGGGGGGGAGACAAATTATAACCTACACTCAACATGAGGCCGAGCCGTTCCCAATGCCCCGAGTTAGGAATTAGAGTATGGTCATTGGGCATTACGTTGTTAGACGGTTAGTGGAGTCAATAGATGCGATAAGTTATTCTGCCAGAGGACTACTGTATTATTACTCATCCCACGGCCGCTGTCCAGTTATCCGTAACAACAATCCTAAAATATGGATAATCTCTTACCGGATTGGTCGGAGCTTCCACCAATTACTTTCGAGCTCCCTTCGCTCATGTCTCTTATGACAAATCAATCCCCTGCCTTACCTTCACGATACATTTCTTACAGGCAGCCATAGAACATCGTAAAACATTATTGAATGTGATTTTTAATCAATATATAAGTAATTCTTTTTTTTTTTTTTTTTTACTTCATTGGAATGAAAATAATTTGTTAGTGTTCAAATGTTTAGCTAACATTATTATTAAGTAAATGTTAATGTTCTATTGTAAAGAAACTAAGGAGTGCTGTTAAAAAAACTCCTGGATTATAAATTATAGATTTTATGAAATAAAAGTTCATAATCGCACACAAAAATCAGATTATCATTATTTTTAAGTAATTACAGATATGATAATTATATAAATGTATTTTTTTATAATAAACAATAATTTTGCGAGTATAATTGATTGCATTCATCGTTCCTATTATATATAGTAATTACAACATTTACGTTAAAAAAAAAAATAACGAAATTTATGAGAAAAAAATATGATATTCAAGATTAAAAAAAAAACAAAGATTTTTTGCAAACTAGGATTCTATAAAAATCTAGAAGCATAAAAGAAAAAAAAATATTTGAACTAGATTACCACCAAGAGTTGCGGTAGGGGTTGCGGATTATCGCCCCTCCCCTGAGAGTTTTAGGCATAAATAAACTATTACTATAAATAGCGATTTTATTTAGTATTACTTTATGTCATTAAATGAAAAGTGGACTTTTTTTGTATCACCATATGTCGACGTATTAATTTTATTTGTAGAATAAGATGCTGTATAATGCAGTAGGAGTTTAAGGATTCTGAAAGATAGAATTCATTAGATATTAGATTAAAAAAAAACAAAAGAAAAAAACAATAGTTCGCCCTACTCATAATATTTCTGGATCCACTACTGGTAATTGTTATAATGGGAAATATAGTCGAGGTTGCTACCTAAACTGCTGAACTGTATTCGGTCAAAATTGTCGAAAAAATAACGAACACAATAGAGAGGAGATCTAAAACAAGAGAGAGAGAGAGAGAGAGTGAAGAAGATAAGGTCCGGGGTGACAGTTCTGACAAGGGGGGGAGGCGGAGATGTAATCTAGCGGTGGCCGTCCATTTTGGCCGGGTACTGTGCACTAACTCCGGGTACTGCAGGCCGATCCCCGTTTTTTGCTTCACGTACCCTCCACGGCTACAATAACTTACGCCAACTCGACAAGGACAGGTGGGCCCTATACCTGCCCCAGGATCCCACCTCTACTTTCCTCCCTCAATGCTCTAATGACCGCCTAATACTCCTCGGCCTCCTGTATATTTATATAATTTCCGTTAGCGCTACTCTGCACGCAATTCCACTCCACGGTAGCTGTATGCTACCCGTGATGTGTACCTTCAGGCTCCTCCAAGTCGCCATCAAACTGCCTGAAAAACCATCATTTCCATTCGATCGCGTGTGATCCCAATTGTTGAATTTTTTTTTTTTTTAGAAAGTACTAGAAGAGAGAAATAAAGGTATTATTCGCTATCAGCTCCCAAAAAAAAAAATTAAATATAAATACCATTAATTTTTTTTTTTATACAATGTAAAATTTGGTCATTTTTTAAATTGGCACGTTTCGATGAAACCAGTAACAATTAGGGTAAAAAAAAATTGTAAGGAGCTTTTTTTTTTTGATAAACAAATGCAAGAACAAGTTAGTAGGAAGAACTATAATTCAACATTGATGGTAATAAAGTTGGTCCGGAAGTATAATGACACAACTTCGAATATTCAAATTTTGCTGTATAAACGGAAGAAAATTAATTTTAATTCGTTCTAATAGAATGCCTCATTCATTCGTTGTCGATTCATGCCATATACACATAAATAAATTTCACGAAATATTGCAGTACTGATACTTTTGCATATCTTCTTCTCAATGATAAGCTACACATAGATGAACATTGAACTTATCAAACCTATTTTTTTTTTCGTGTTTTTACAACACCACTTTTAACAAGTCCCTTGTATGATTTTCAACTATCGGAATATATTATTGATCCACGAGGTATTGAAGCCTTAATATATTAGCTAAGGTCTCTGCTGTACGATATGGGACAACATAAATACTTATCAGGCCTATTGACACACAACTTCAAAAGGGTACTGTGTATGATATATTCGAACACCTTCTTATTTCCTCATGGAAAAACAACTTTGCTCTATTTCTATGTTCTATCCTTCTCCTATAAACATAGCATTTTGAAGATCTAAGGCACATATCACTCACATGAAATTATTTCAGTCTGTCACAGTTCTACATGTTTGCCACTCTCCTACACAATTGGTGTACCCATTGGCCAAGAGTATTTAAACAATAATGCTGTTTTGGAACAAGGTTTCTCTAAAATACTACGAAGAATTGTTTGCTAATTTTAATAAATATTTAATTTCTGGTTTATAGTTAGATTTCATTGAATTTTGCTGGCTCTCATGCTCTGAAGAGGGTAGGGTAACATGCCATTCACAGATTACTGACTTAACCCACATACCGTAGTTAATTTACCGCAATTGAGTAAAAATGCGGCTTAGGAAATATTCGGAAAACTCTTGCGTTATGTATGATTGTATTTTGTGCGGTGATTGTGGACGAAGGGGTGTGAGGGGCCCTAACTGATCCTAAGCACGCTAGCTTTCCTCTTTTCGTCTACTAATGACCTTTCACAAACCACTATCGTTGTCACATAATTAGCTCCAGATTAAATGGGCCTCGTGGAATTAAAGCCTTATCCTAAAGCTATGGAGTTTATTCCTTCGACAAACAAGCTTGAAAACATTTCTTCTTTTTCTCTGCTCACATTCCAACTTATTTCCACTTTTAAATGAGAGTATTATGTTTATTATTATAATTTTTGTAAATAACTCTAATAGATTGCTCACAGCATGGACATGGCCAATCTCGTTATACCTAATTGGTTGCTTCCCAGTTCCATGTATGTATGTTGAAATGTAAATGAGAATTCCTTTACCGTAAATACACTTAATTGTCAATTAATTCGTCTTGGTTCTTGATAGGGTAAGCAGAACAGTTATCAACACTCATATAAATTCATTTATGCTGCAAATTAAATGAAAAGAAGTCTTGTAGTGAACCATCACTGGCTTATTAATTCCAGAGCAAATGCTGGATAGAAGCCTATTTAATTTATTAATTAATTTAAAAGAATAATTAATTTATACGGATGAAATTTTAGTTATTAATTGTCAAAGTATTTTTTTTGTTTTTAATTTTGGATTATATCACGAACCTCCGAGACAAGACGAATAAAGTTTTACCGATAATACACAATGCACTTATTAATTATGTAAAAAATCTGCATAGTTACTGTTTCCCAACATAAAAAAATTATAAAATTTAATACAATATTTAGAAGAGTAATCGTGTTTCAAATTCTATTTTGGTTTTACACTTGTAAGGGTGTAGGGTCTCAAAAGTATTGCGATTGCATATTTCATTTAACCCTAGTGACGTTAACTACTTTAATGCAATACATAATGAAAAAAGAAAAAAAATTAAAAGGGACTTGTTTTGAAAAAAAAAATATTACCTGATAACCAACATTTCTAAAAGGTTTTATTTTTTTTTTTTTTACTCCGTACCGTTTTAGATACTTTATCATATTCGATAAATTCGTGCAAACATTTTAAAAATTTCCTTTCCCTCCAGGTGCGAAAATAAGTCAGATCCCTCAGAAAACGCCAGGAGAAGAGCGATGAATAAAATAATTATTAGTGTATAACTCGAGAGATATCGTTTTTTCCTTATTAGGTAAGTGTGAAGTGAATGATCTATACATCCACTACAAAATGAAAAAAAAGACATGTAAATCAGAATTTTGGTTAAGAAATTATAGCCTTTTGAATCCTGTAGATATTGTTTCCATATTGAAAAAAAAAAAATATTTTTTAACGATGGTGTTTTTACTTGATCTCAAATTAAGGCTGTAAGTTCATTGATAAATATCGTATACGAATTATTCGCTCGAGCCTACTAGTTGTAGTGGTTATAGTTTTCTTATTATTAACAGAAAATAACTCTTTATTATTGAGAGAAAATAAATCCCTCATATTCCTTTATCTATACTAAAAATTAGTATAGATAACAACATTACAAACGAGTAAAGAGGCCGTTGATTGACTACACTACAACAGTTGATGAGTTACTCCGAAAATACTCGAGGTAACGAGACTACCCGGGGGCCTCATCAACATTATTTGCCGGCCATGTAGCTAAGAGGATTGGCCCGACGTGAGGTAACGATGCCCAACTGCAGCCGGAAATTACAAAGCCTGTAATCACAAGGAGAGGAATCATCTGAAATTAACCTGAGTCACTCCCCCTATTTAATCCTCGCTAAATCCATCTTATTCTCCGTCATTCACCTATCTAAAGATCAATGCTCTCATTTTACTGGAATGTAATTGTCAATTAATGAGCAAAAAATATTTTGATATTTTTTAACAAATTAGTTTTCTCTTGATTATTTTTCTTTTTTAATAACTGTACATGAACCCTTGGCAGGTACATCACAAAGGAGACCCTTCGTTCACTTTCGACCATCTTCCATACCTACTAGGATTTATTTATCGAATCATATCCCATTCAGCGATGAAAGTGATATTTGAATGGAAGAACATTTTTTTTAACTATTACGCAATTATAACACCAAGTGAAGCCCATGAACTTGAGCGAATGTTCAGAGTATTATTATTTACTCTCCAGACTAGAGAGTATTCTTGCTAAGAGGATCGATCATATGGTTGCGTTTGTGTTACAGTGTCGTTACAAGTTGATACTTTTTGTAACATTCTGGATTATTTGAGTTTGTATTGTTTTCGTGGCATTTTAAATTATTATTTTCTTCGAATGAAAACTATTTCAACCCACTATAGTGTTACGATGTTATGCCAATTTAATATGTGTTCACATTACTATTTTTTTTTTTTTGATACTGATTGTTGATAAGGTACTTTACCGTTTTTATATCTAAAATTATTCTTATAAAAATATATAAGTATATTAAAAAATATATATATATGACAGAAAAAAAATGGCATTGTTTGATATAAGAAGCATATCTTAGTTGAAATCGAATCAAAATGAAAGTGAGGCAATAATTAATTTAACCGTTTTTCAATAGATTCACTTGCTCTGCTGTATTTCGGTAAGAATACTACCATGATTGATTTAATGTTACTAAACATAGTAAAAGTTATAGAAGTTGTGCTTTATTTTTAGATGGAAATCAATAATATATACCTTTTTGTTTGCAGGGAGCGAGGGGAGGAGCTAAGCCGAAGAAGTACAAAAGTTGTGGAGGGAGCTTCTCTGACAGTTCCGGCAGTGTTGTTCGACAGGTACCTGACATTTTTCATTCCGTTGACACACTTTTCCAGCCATATGGTTTTGTATTCCGACTTTCTTTATTTTCAGTTTTCCTAAAGTTTTCTCTGCACAGTGTTTTTCGTTGATAGTTTTTCTTATTGACTATTCCAGGATGCCTTAGATGATTCGTATTATGTTAGTTAAACAATTATACAATAATTATATTTAATCTATTATATATTTAATATTCAATCATATTTTCAAAACAGAGGAGTCCCAGCTAAATAAAACTACTATGATTCTCTAATTAATGCTACCTACATATGCTTAATTAGGTTCGGTAGTTGCGCCAGTTTTATGAGTAGCCTTATGCCAAGCTTGTTCTAGTAAAAGCCGTAATTGAATATCTATTAATAATGCGGTGCTAACTATGGTTCATGATTAAATATCGCCCGCATGGTTCACATGATTACTCATATTACATGGTATTTTTTCTACTTAATACCGTCTGTTTTAATTAAACCCTTGATCTGTTTACTCTTCCTCATTTTATATAATATGCTTTAGTTGCATTCTTTTAATATCTTATTACGACTGCAACATTTGTGAGCATTCCCTCCAGAACCCTTTGCCAATAAAATTGTTGAGAAGGTTTTAACTGCCCGTGTTGTTTAAAAATCTGGCGCGACGCGCACAACTCACAACTTTCACTTACCAACTTACTTAAACTAGAAATTGTTGTGTTTTGATAAATATGTAAACGCCATTCCTCCGCACAGTTTCCGTGTTCACACGTTCCTCCACATTATTTACCTATTTTTGTTTGTATTTGCTCTCTAAAGTGCACTAAATTTTTTGTTAAATAAAAGTTTTTACTTGTGATAATTCAAGCATAATACTCTATCGCATCTGATTTTATAATTCTCTATTTAGTTGTTGAAAATTTATTTATTTGTTGCTATAGAAACAAATAATTTTCATTAAATATCTACATTCCAAAACACCTTGACACCTATTACGTGAATGAACAGAACGCCTTTCCTTAAACAACGGTGTCATTAAAGGCGTGCTGCGATTGCGGGTGTTCAACGTGTTTTATGAGTTGTCGGAATATTATTCTTTCTTCTCCTGTAAACGTTTACTCGATGTGTTTTTTCATATTTCATTGTTAGCCATTTATTATTTTTAGGTATAACGAGATACAGTTAATTTCTCCACATAAACAACAAGAAAGGTACTTAATAGGAAAACAAAAAAGTCCCCTTCTCTATTAAAGCCCCCTTAGAACATTTTAATGATGATAAAACTTACTTGATATTAAACAAACTTGATTAAACATGACGGATTAGATCAAAATCGTTATAGCTGTTATTGAGAAAATCGAAGAAAACGTAAAAATGACAAAATATATTAAATAAAGTGATCCTCTGTTTAATCAATTTCGATAAAATTTATGCTTGATTCTCATTAAACATGAGTTTGATCAAAATCTTTTGAGTCATTTTTGAAAAAATCGAAAAAGAGATATTTTAAGACGTGTTACTATTCTAAGAAATTATTTTTCCATCAGAAAAAATGTAAATTGCTGATTTTTTTTTTTTTTTTTTGGAAACTTTAAATTGTTGGAATGGGTAAGGAGAAGAAAATAGGGTTCCCATATATGAGAATAAAATCGTTATAATTTAAATCTGTAACAAGATGTGGCATAACTAATTGTACGTTATAAGTGCGCTGGAGCAAGTCATTTCGGCACCAACCACTCCTCCCACCCCTTCACAAAATCAAAATAAATAAATAAACTAGTACAGTCAAAAAGTATCCAAAAATTTTATAAAACCTGATTTATTGTCAGCCTTATGAATATTAAAATAGTATCTCTGAATTAAATATGAAAAAAATATATACAGTATATGAAAGAAAAGCTATGAATTAGGATGTAATGGAGTTTGAATTTTTTATTTTTTACTTAATGATGATTTAGATTGCGCTAATTACACTTCGAGGTTTTATTTATATGTTCGTAAACACTTCAAATGTAGTTTATCGGTTATTTATTGTTGATAGTATTTATTAGATAGTTAAGATGCAGAAAAACTAATTTACACGCTGTCTTCTTGGTCATTTTGATATTTTATATTGATTATGAATTACGGTTGAACAAAAAAGAGTTTTTAAAGTAAATAATTGTGTGCGATAAATAGACTTTATAGTTTGACTAAAGAAAAACGTTTCCCTCTTACAGGTTATACCCTAAATGTATTAAATATAATATAATAACATATAAGCTTACGAAATTACGCTTTCCAACATATTGGTGTGAAATTTATAGTTTATTATACATACCAAACATATGACATGTGGTCCAAACACCTTCCTATTAATTTCTGATTTTTTTTTTCAGAAAATAAAAGTTTGTGCACGTACAGAAAGAAAGCCAATCTCCTCAATAAATATTAAAACTTTTCCTTTGGAAGCTTAAATTTTAGAGTTGAGATCTCAAGTTGAGTGAAGATGGGAGTGCGACGCAAGCGGTAACTACAGCTCTCCGGGTAAACAGACTTCAAACGGCAACAGAATTAGAAATCAAATAGACTGTGACGCAAGCAGAGCTCATTGCTCACGGAGAAGATATTATCGTTCCCTTTGCTTTTTCTTTAAGTCCGAATTATATCTCAGATTCTTTATTGAAATAATCCTACCTTATCTATAACATTATTCCAAGAGTCTTTTCCTCTATATCGGAGAAAATAGATTTTGTAGAAATGTTTTGTATGTCTAATCTTGATTTAAGGAAAGTAATAATAACAAAACATTTATGTTTTTCACTTTGACCATTATTTTCTTCACACAGTGAGTTTCCGAAATTTACCAAACATAAATTTTTGACACCTATTAAGGTAGAAATAGAAAAAACAACACAAAGTCAGATTATTTCAACCTCTTAGGACAAAATGTGTTAAATTTATTTAATTTACTTTGTCGTATTATTGTTTATTGTTTGTTTGTTTAAACGTCACACTTTATGCCACTAAGGCTAATCTGACGATGCTACAGCGGGAGTCCTAAATTTTGCCTATCCAGGTATAATTAGGATAGGGATCTTTAACGAGTACCTGACATCGTACAGGCTCCGGACCTCGATTTTACGTCCTATCCGAGAGACGGCATAGACAAGGATTTTTTACTCCGATTAAAAAATCATGTGGCCACCTTGGGACGCGAATCCGCGACCTTTAGTATTGTAAGTTTCTCTGCTAACCACTACACCAGAGGGGATTATTTATTTAAGACTTTATAAATGATCCGATAAGAAATTATATTGATCAGAAAATCAAGATTTATTGAATGTGAAATTTAGAGGTTTAACAGAAAACCAGAAGAACTTCATAATAATTTAAAAAAATGATTGTCTCCTTTACGTTTTTCCGATGTCAACCAATATATATTATTATAGTTTTGTCGGTGAAATAAAACTCAAAATGTACAAATTATGAAAATGCACCATATCCTATTAAATTAAGATTCATTAACTTTTGTAGTATTTTTTTTTTGCCATTCTGTTACCCTCATATATATTTCGGTTTTCGAATAATATATATAAGCATTCACAGTTTATTTTTTAAATGTGGCCCCATGAAAGGTTCTTGTGCGCCAAGAACCATCCAATCCCTCTTATTAATACATATATGTATGTGAACATTTATATATATTATTTTTCCCTACTGTACAAAAAGGATAGAAACGTCATTACAAAGTAAAATGTCAATGTTAAAGAAATAGTGGCTCTAACACATCGATGTTTTCGTAGATTGCAAAGGGACCAAGTCTAAATCAGGAATAGAATACAATTTTTGAAATTCACAGTTTTTTACTTAAAATCTCCGCTGCAATCTTCAAATAAATATCTCAAAAATCCTAATTTATGAAGCTGTTACCCGAGCAGACCTGAATTACGCTCCTTAACTATTGATCCAAAATAAAGCTACTGGTCCTTGGTCCCAACCGAATTAAGTTATTTACCTTTTATGCGGAGGACCTGGGTTCGATTCCCGGCCGTGGTCGAATCTTTTATCTTCTAATAAAATAGTTTAAATAAGTTATTTACCGTTTTCATTCGCAAAAAGATGGGGAAGCAGAATTCAGGGAGATCCCAGCGCTTCTCTTCCAGATTTGTCTTCGGTGGGTACTGAATAAAGGTTGCTTGAAAGGATTTTATAATTATAATAACACAGTAGTTCCTTTGAGTTCTTTTCTTTTCAGCTCGTGATTTTTCTTTTAATATAATAGTGCAAAGAGTGCGCGACTATGGTTGGAATAGAGAGAAAATGGCCGTGGCTAGAGCGAGTGCGTGTATCACGGAGGCAGGGCAGACTCCAAACAAGCTGGCTTATTAAATGTAATTGAAGATGATTGCGCACAAAGGGGAAATTGCATGTGGTTAAATGGTAATACGGAGGGCTTGTAGAGTGACCGCCTCTAGCTCCACGGTCCCTTACATTAATATTCATTCCACTCTTCCTTTGAAGCTTCTTGTCCATTCCTCCTATCTCTCTATCATTTCTTCACACCGATTTTATTCCATCTCTTCTCAGCATCATTCTCGATCTCAGAAGCACTTCTTTCACAACACCGAATACGATCTACACAAGGTAAAACATTTTATAAGTAAGAAAATCAATACCTATCAATAATTTTGCAATTATTAAAGGAAACCTCTCAATAGTATTTGATTATCTCCCAATCAACATCTGTTATCGTTCTCATTATCGGGTTCGCGCCCGGCGGTGGGCCTAGGATTTTTTAATGGAAGCAAAAAATCCTTTGCTATTCCATCCCTCGGATAGGACGTAAAATGGAGGTCCCGACGGTACTCGTCAAAGATCCTTTACGATGCCAGGTACTCTTTAAAGATCTGTATCCTAATTATACCTGGCTAGGCAAAATTTAGGACTCCCACTGTAGCATCGTCCGATTAGACTTAGTAGTAGACAATCGTTCTCAAAGTTGTTCTGAGCGGAAAAAATGTCTTTTCTTTATAGTGAGTTTCAAATTAGTGCCATAAGGACGAGACCATACCATAACATCGATCAATTCGGTATGAAAATTATTCGCAAGGGCCAACTAGTCAAGTATTTAAATAAAAATGCCCTCTTTTTTAGCGGCTGCATATCCTCCGGAACGGAACCGATGACTTACTTAGACCATTTATTGGCCAAGCTGGATATATTTCTGGAGAATGCCTTAGAAAATAATTTTTGGATACCCTTCCGTAAATGTATTTAAAAAATATATAATAATTTAAACTTAAGTACATCTTTAAGTTAAAGTTGGGGTGTCAATAACTGTACTGAGTGCCAATAACTGTATGGTTTACCCTATGTATTAAATTTATAAATTTAATGGTAAGATGTGAGAAGAGGAGAAAAGCTTAGCTCCACCGTACCCCTTATTTATCAATCAATCGGTTGTCGAGATAAGATATTTTCAGATTTTTTTTTTTTTTTTAAATCTCGTTGTTACTAATTAGGTATTAGTTTTCTTCCATCAACGATAGTGTTTAAAAATAAAATCAATTTCCCTGTACATTTATTCTTATAGATATTGGCGAATAAAAATAACGAGTACGTTCGGTGAGTGCTTTTGAACAACATTTTCATAGATTTAATTGTGAATCATGATTTACAGAAAACTAAAATTTTTATATAATGAAATTTTTCTTTTAAGTGAAGCCTTGGAGGCTTGGTGGATTTAAGCCACCCGGAGTTGTATGATAAAGAGTAACTTTCGCCCTAATTTTTATTCGCTTCGCTGAATCTGCCCCCTCTGAAATTGAGGAGCACTCAGGAACTTTACAGATCAAAATCCTTAAAAAACATCGCTGGGAATACGACTACAAACGCAGATAATTTAGTCATAAAAATAAAGGCAGAGCTCTTATCTTACCTCAGTTTTAGTATTTTTGTAGGTTTAATGGTTGTAATTAAAATTCAAGGTATGCTAGGTTAGCTAGGACGGAAAGGTTAGGCCAGGCTAGATGGGCCCTAGGCTGTTCAACGTATTATGCAAGAAATCTGATATTTGAAGAGAAATGCTACCAACATCATTTCCTGAGGAATATTCTACAGTGCCTGACCATTTCTCGGATTTGTTTCACTATACTACGCCTTATCTTCAACTGAATTTTATTTTGTGCTTCCGTTTATGTAAGTATATTTAAATATAGATCATGATTGTCGCTAATTATTAAATGGTTGGTTTTTTAAAAATTCACTTGTTTCAGAGGACAATACCATTATTTTATTTAGTTTAGTCCATTCATCAAATAGATTTAAATATTTTTTTAAAGAGATTAATCAGACACGATTACTTGGATATGGATTATTCCATATCAAGTAAACGAGAATATTCTTGGATTTTGATTATTTTTGGTTTTTTTCCCGTATATCAATGTAAAACCATATGAAATTTCAGATATTAGGAAATTATGGTCGTATAGATATAATAATTTTTAAGTGATAAAAAATAAAATAAATCGGTATGTATTAGAATTTGTTTTAGGGCTCCAACTCTATTTTAGCTAGAACGATAAATGCAAAGCATTTCTGACTATTGATTTTATCTTATCATTAAAATGTTATCAATCAACTTAGATATTAAATCCCGTTCGTTCCAATCTTAGAAATCATATGAATTTTTAGTGTTTTTTTTCTATATTTATGTCAAAAATATATGATTCGAAAAATCAACAATTATCGACCTTCGGGAACCTATTTTTCGGAAACGCACAGCTGTGATATTGAGGGGTCTAAACTAAAAAAAAAAAATTTTTAAGTTGTTAAAAATATATTTTTCCTGATATTCTCGAATACCTCTATTTTACCTATGAAAATTTATAATTATAATTAAGAATCTTATATCTACAATTAATTCAAAACAAAAATAAATAAAAAACGATAATAATAATCAGAAAAGAATATTATCAATTTAATATTAACAAGCTGAGAAAACATAATAAAATATTAAATAAAAATTTAAATTTTTGAAATATTTACAATTTTTTTGTGTTACGGCATCGGTAATTATAAATAACAATGGAGAAGGGGTGGTAAATTTTAATGATTAACCAAGCCTGAAGTAAATTTAACAATAACAAATACTTTGGGGCATGCAATTAGCCAGCGGGCAATTACCTTGGAGGGGGGGGGACCACAATGCAAGGTTTTGCCAGCTCATTAATTAAACTTTAATCACTAATCTAATTATCTGATTAACCTGGTCCTCGCAGTGGAAAATAATACGTACCCCGCCCCGGCTACAATAATCCAGTGGGGCTTAATCAACTCAGTACAAAAGGAAAATCACGGCAAAGAGCAGAGCTCTCGGGTACATGTTAATACAAAGTGCTGAAACACTTGTACGACCATTTTGGAAATCTAAGGGGAGAACTCTTTTCAACCTCTTATTCAAATCTAAACATCAAATCCCTAATTGCATACCTACCCAGCCTTTACACGACACATTTTGCTGTATAATTTTAAACGAACTACTAATATAAATGTGCTTTATGCTTTAATTTATAATTTATATGCAATGTCAAATTGTATATCACCGGTCGGCAAGATTAGTCACACATGTCGAAACTGTCAATATTAAAATTTATCAATAAAAATAGATTAAATTTTCTTTTTTTTTTAAATATTTACGAGCAAACCAACCACGTGTTGCTGTGGCTGAGTAGCTATAATGCCTTGAATTAGTTATATCCTATCTATTTAATGCGGTCAAATCAAAATTCACCGAAAAACATAAAAATGTTTCAGCTAATCTAAAAGCCTCCGGGATTAAAAAAAGAGTACTTGATGCCAAATTTAAAATATTGTGATAAAGAATTTAGACGGGTTAAAGTTTTTATTGTAAGATGAAAAAGGAACTAGTAAAGAATGCAATTGGAATAAGGCTTAATACAATCAAATTTGACAGCAAAAATGCACCGAAATAATCTTTTGCCATAATACATATTAATTTAATTCAAAATATAGCACATAGCTCTACCTGAAACAGGTTATAAAAATTTCTCAAACCATGCGAAAATATCATATGTTCTTACAGTACTACTTACCAAAACAAAATATTTGATTTTATGAATGAGATAATTTATAACTTTCATAATAATAATTTACATTTTTCTACTATTGCAGTGCTAATAGGTGCACTATGATTTTGGTTAACCTGTATTTTGCTAAAACTAATAGATTCCATGTTTCCCCACACGTGAAAAGGCGACAAATAATTGCCTATAGGAAAAACACGAATTTTCCTAGTCCAAGCTGGAAAAAATAGATTTGGCAACTGGATGCTTCCCACCCTAAATATCGAAAAAAATCAAAAGTGTTATGTCTATAATATGTAAGTTGTACACCGCCATCTGTTGGAAGTTTATAGAACTTACAAATAATCACACTCTGTAGTAGTATAGTAAGCATTTAATTTGCAAAAAAAGAAATTTTGATGCCAATAATCGAGATACAAACCATTCTATCTTTTAAGTTGGACAAAACTACGCACAATGAGCCAAATTTCTTCAAAATCGGTAGTTTCTGATTTTATCTCCGACAAACATCGGGACACGAGATTTATATATATATACAGATTTATAGACAGTAAACTGTAAACGGGAATCGATAACACTACAGTAAAACCGGAATTCAAACAGGGACTTGACATACATTTTATTGAATAGAAAACTAAACAAATTGTAACAAATGTCATAACTGGAACCAACTATTTGCTGAAAGGGCAGTTACTATACAGAATGTCATATAATTTTCAGTAATGGGCAATGTTGATAACTGAATTAAAAAATAACTGACATAGTTTTTATACTTGCTACATAACGGGATTTCTTTTAATTAAAATCACTTTAATTGCATTTTGTAACTTAATATAATTACAGATATTGATCAACCTTTAATACAATTCATGTGAACTTATTGTGTAAACATTACGGTTCTCAGGCAAGTGGAAATAAGGAACGGCAGGTTGTCTAACAACTCCTTTACTTCACGCAAGGTTTCATTATCACATGGTTATGAATCATTTCGTAATTGTAACTGGCATTCCAATTTCGTGTCATGGGTTTTCAATAAAGCACACTTGTTTAGAAAGTTAACATTTCCAATGGGAAAATATTGGAAATCATGACACGTCCATTTATGTTTATTACAAAATAGTATTATCAGTCTTGGTTTGTTATCCAATGATAACAGATAATATGAAAGTGTCGTAAGGAAATGAAAATTAAAAAGAAAATAGGATACAAACAACACCATTCTCCTACATTGCTCCTTACAATTCAAATGTAAAAATAACAGGTGACGTTGAGATAGAATAATTCCTTGAATTTTTGGAATTATGTACGTGAATATATTAATTGTATTTGGTGGAATAATGAAAAATTTAGTATTCAAACTCTTTTGGGATCGAAAAATGAATTTGTAACTTTCAATGATCGACGAGACATTTTACTTGTGCATCAATTACCAAGAGATGTATTTTTAAGATTCAAGCTGGCTAATTTATATGACAGTAATCAGACAGATTTGGATTTACGGAATTGAGCTGTGGGTCTCCACTAAACCTTCAACGTTCTTTAAAACCCTATGCTTAGATTCCAAAATCCTTCCCGTAATACTCAATGATCCTTTTTTTTTTTGAAATAAAATAATCAAAGATCTTAATGCACTATATGTCACCGATTCGGCTCGATCTAGATACTAGTCCTTTTTTACTTAATTTCTGAACCATCTGAACACACTTCTGCCAAACCTTCCTCTATTCATGAAAATTCTCCTAGGACGGCCTCGGACGTTCTCAGACAGAAATAATAGTTGTGTGCTACTAACGGATGTATTTTTGTCATTACTATTGTACATTTATTCGTAAATTTAATGGTTATTAAGATTAAGTACAACGTTAAAAAAAAGAAACATTTTTTTTTTACAAAGATGTTGATTGAATCCGGGACAAGAAGTCGATAAATAACCTCACTTATCTGGATGAGATGCAAAACTCAAGTAGCCTACTTTTTCGTTCCCAACTAACGGGCTGCGGATCTGATGCTGTGGCTCCTCGTAAAAATTGGTATGTACTTTTCTGAGCCGTATAAGGTCGGATGGAAATAAAAATAATAAAATATGATCCGGGTCGCAAGATAATCTCTAAAGGAACCAACCATCAGCTGATGTAAATGGTTTCCGTCTCTCTTCCCTTATAATCCTCAACCATATTTAAGTTCTGTTCCATGATTTATTCACATTAATATTATTATTAAAGGAATGGATTAGTCGTTTTTAAATTTTTAAAATTAGCTGGCCTGACCTGCAACGTAACGCAGTGAGCCGCTGTTCACTCCTAAAAATGTTAAACATGTTCATATCATATTGCTTCTTAACAGATATGTTGATCAAGATTATATATTTTACACCTATGATTATACCTAAACAGAACTGATATTGTTATGAAAATAATCAAACTAAAATACATTGTATTTCTTATTTAAAATATTCCTGTAATTTACTAACCAATGTGGTCGAAGCATTATTTTTTTTCCTTTTTAAGTATTCTCTCTCTACATTTATTTATAATTTATTTCATACGTTTTAATGATTTATGAAGGCTCTGTTGTTAATCAGATAGAGCAATGAATAATTTTAATAAATAGAAATTAATCGATTCATATTATATCATGCTATGAAAGCTGCGCCCATTCCTGGTTGATAACGATTGTAACCTTAAAAATATGATGTTTTCATTTTATTTTATTATGAACGGCTGAAATGTAAAATAAAAAAGTAAAAATAATTATTAAAAATAAAAAAATTAAACAGCAATAGGGCAAATAAAGAAAATAAGATGTTAATATTGATAAACGATTTGCAATTGAGTGAAAATAAAAACAATTACTTTTAAATAATTCAAAATTGGTGGTCAGCCACAATTTAAGATTGGATTAATTAAAAACAATTACTTTTTAGGCATATAATTTTTGAATGATATCGATCTCTTTTTTGTACTGGTAGGTATACCTGAGGACAATCCTTTAGATCAAATGCACTAACTTAGCAGTGGTGCTCAAAAATATTCACTTGGCCACTGCATTTTAGGGTGACAGGACATTTGATAAAACGAAGACCTAGACGTGCATCTAATGTAAACTATTGCACGAAGGCTAGATGCAAAACTATGTATGAACTAGTTTGCAAGTCAGTTGGTATATATTATCGGATTATGCACTAGACAAGATGCAGTCTAGCCACCTGACGGATTTCGCTTCATCAATATCATAGATCAAGGCTGCACTTGGGGCATGCAATTCAATAGTAACGCGTCGAGCTAAAGATAAAATATTCGTCTGCCTTCAAAACGAATCTTACTCCTTCCGGAGATATTTTTATATTTATATTCAAACAGAGCGTAAAAATCAAATCATGATTTTTATAAATGGTTATTCCGTATTGTCAGCAATATATATATACTCGTATATATAATAAAGAATTTATGCGAGCGGGAGTCTAAATATGAGATATAGCAAGGCTAATCAAGCCAATTTTTAACTGGTAAAGATAGGCTAGGAGTCCGCTCATTTTACAATCACATTACTTCTAAACATAGGCCAGGCCCAGAAGTAACATAGCTATACTAGTACTAGGAAATACGCTATCCTATCACTGGGTTACCAAAAAGGGAAATGTAAAAATTACATTAGAGTAATGTAATTTCGCCCGTTATTTACATAATTTTCAGTTTTATGAATTAATTTTATTCAATTAGAAACTTTTCATGTTTTTGATTGTAAATTTAATTTCTTTTTTTTTTCTCTTCCTTTTTATTTTTTTTTGTGAATTGTAAACAAATTCTTTATCGATAAATCATTCTATTCACCTAGTTTGCCTTTTATAGTTATGGAACATATATAGATAAAATAAATTACGCTTTTATTGTAACAACATGTAGTTTTAACTCTTATTTAAATAACCATTTTTTTTATATTCGTTTACGGTTTTATTTGTTTACGTTTCTAAGTTTATGATTTATTTATTTATTTCTTGTATTCTAAACATTAAAATAAACAATTGGTATATAGATGAGGTTTGGAGAAGATATGAATACTCCCGCCGGTTGGTGTACGAATAGCGGAGGAGGTTGCGGTAAGAGAACACTTGTAAAGATTTATTTTTATCGAGGAGCTCTCCTTATCCCATTATGAAGAAATGCCTGGCCTCGCTCCAATCCTTGCCGAGGCACTGCCTAATCACCAGCCTCCACGTGCTTCTATTTTCCTTGTCAATGTCCTCCTTCTGTATATGAGGAGTCCTTTTCATATTTGGCCATTTAGAAAATAAATTAAAATAAAAGGCCCATCCGATTTTATAATTCAATAGATATTCGAGTATCCTAGTAGACAGCTATGGTCAGACCCATTTCCATCTTAACATAAGGAGATAAGACACCTATTATTACGTCAGGTGGTTGCATCATAATTGCATTGTTGAACTCCAGAAAAATGGGGTTGACTACATTTAGAAAATCAGAAATTTTTATTACAGAATCTATCTTACTTAGAATTGTTGTAGAAGAAAAGAAGAAAACTTTAAAATCGCCACGCCCTCCCCCACAAAAAAAAAAAAAAAAAAAAAATTGGAACTCCTTTGAAATGATACCCACCAAGGCAATATTTATAATACCTTATTAAAATTAATCTTATATAGAGAATATTAATTTATATTTTTATCTTGAAGGTTTGCAAAAATGACTAAACCTTTTAAGACTACAGACAACGATGATGGCATGTTCAAAGCATTCTTAAGCAAGAAGCTTCCTGCAGGGTTAATGGAAGGAGTTTAAAAACTAAAAAAAAAATATAACAACGTAATAACTGGAATTGGTGAAAATAGTATGCAATAAATCATCATATAAATTAATAAGTGTCTATTATTATACTATTAGAATAATGTACCTATATATTTATTTCTAATTTTTTTTATTCGACATTCTATATAACTTTTAAATCAACAAAACAAAGAACTTTTATACTTTATTTCTATTCCTTAGCGTTATTATTATTGTAGAATACGAGTCCTTAATAAAAAAAAAAAATCGTATCACTAAATAAGCTTTATATGTGGTTATTTTATTGATTTATTATATTAAATTGAAATTATATTTGATATTTTTGAACCGACATTTATAAAATGTAAAGCTTTCTGTACTCAAGAAAAGGTCTGTTTGTTGGGAAATCGAGCTGCATGAAGGCGAGGAAAAGCGGGACGGTATTGCTGGCGAAGTATGCTTCAGCCCCGTTTTTAGTTTTCCTGTTTTCTAAGCTTTAAGCACTGATCGTTATAGGAACATATAGTTTTAAAAATGGCAAGAATATATTTAATGCAAAAGAATGTTGTATAATGTACCTGATTTAAAAAAAAAAAAAAAAAAAAAATAGTTAAGCAATTATATAATGCTTTCTTGCGAGAATGTTCAATACTAAGATTTTTTTTTTTTTTTTACCCTACATATTTTTATTTAACTTTTCTGTTATCTACAATTAATTTTCTTAATTTTTTACATATGTCTACGTCCTGTAACTCTTTACACTTTGTAATTTAAAAAGTTGAAGAAAACCACAGTATCGTCTCCGTATAAATGGATCTACTTACACAGAGTAATTAGAAAAAAACAAAACATTAAAATAGTTTTCACCTTAGTAGTTTTTAGCATAATACATGTAACAGCTACGGGAATGATCTCATTTCGTCAAGCAATGGTGCTAATGCGAAGAAAATATGATCAAATACAAAGCAGATATTGACGTGTAGCAATGTTATCTTAAAACAAAAAGAATGCATTCTAAATGCTTTATCATTACTGAAATAATAACATAATTAAATAAAAATAGTGAGGACCATCTAGATTTTGTACACAGAAATTTTCCAAAATAATGACCTTGCCTTCCATCCACCCAAAAAAATGATTGTTTATATATAATTAATTATAGGTATTATACATAAGATAAGTAAATTGTATTAGATAAATCGGTAAAAGACTTATTTACATAACTAAAGCTTTCAAATGTCATAATTTAACTTGAAATGAAAGATAAAATATGTGATTTATATGTTGAATTCGGTTAATCATCAGTCGGTTGTAGTATTATAAATACGTATTTATTAATCAGCCATCGATTAATAAAAGAAATAATGGTTGTCCATTACTCCATCTTAGTTCATGAGAAAATAAAAATATATGTTTTATTTGTTTTTTCAGTATAATATAATATTTATTATTGTCAGTGAATCGTCTGAAAACTTTCAAAATATTATAAGGTAATTTTAATGTGCTCACGTAATCTTTTTAAAATTATTTTAAACGCCTGTTATAACCTTATTACTTTTTAATTAGACATTTTCATTGCTGTAATAAATTATTTTTCGAAGCTTGTTTTCTAAACTTCTAGGTTAATTGATCACGAAGTTATTCAGGTTACCGATTGCTTGGTAATCCTTCGCTATTATAAATAGGAGCTGGTTTCTTAATGGTGTGAGATATAATTGTAGATCTAGTTCTCGTGAATGGAATACTGTCTTTAAAGTGAACAAGGTCTAGCACAGCGCATACATTACGTTGGGCAATAACGAAGTAATACAGCACAGCCTTATGGGTTTTGTATGAAAAATCCTATAACATGTAATCCTTGTTGTTCCGTATTACATTTATGCAATTATAATTATTCTTATTGTTTTTAAGATGTCACTATATCTATTGATTCTATTGAATAAGAACGCTATTTTTATTCACTTCTTTTTTATCTGTTTAGAATAACTGTAATATTAATTAAGGGCAGAAATTAAAAGTATCTATTTAACAACAGACTGAAATATAAAACATTGAGTTCATCCAAATTGATTATAGATCAACAACCTTTAGAGCTGAGAAAAACTTAGATCAAAGTCAAAAATTGAACTTCTTTTCTAATCTGTTAGAAAAAAAACCGTTGTGTATTGAGGTAGGTACTTGTTTTAACATCACACTGGGATCTCATCTATTTGAAACACCAATGGTGTGGTATACCGAGTGCGCCTTACGGATGCTACATCGATGTCGATGTTTCTAAAACATTTAATTTTGTTTGCTGATTCCATTAAGCATGGGACTCTGTAAAGGTAATCTTGAAAGGGATGAATACAAAAAAGATAATGTGACATATGGACGATAACCAACAACCAATCAGGGTGCAAGGAATCTTGGCGTACCTTAACCCCTCTTCTATTTTCGTTTGTATAGAAAAAAGTGGTGGGCTTAAACATGATTTACACGAGAGTCGTCGTCTTTGGTTTCTTCAAGTTTGTACATTAAGGTGATAATTATTATAAACATGCACAACAAGCACCCTTTGGAAATATATTTCTGTAATATCTAACAAATTAAACAAGTGCAGTATTTGCCTCAAGCATTTCATAATTGGGCAATACCAGTAAATTACATGAAGAATGGAGGCTTAAACATGAAGATATTTATTGACGTTTTGACATAGACAAAGATGGTTTTAACCTCGATTTTTTCATAAAAGGAAAGATCTTTTTAATTTCGATCCACCCTTCGATCGAGTGAAGGACACAAGAATCATGACCAGACTTAACTATTTTTGCTGTTAAAATTTTTTAGTTTAATAAAATAATGCACTTACGTAGCTACTAAACACTAAATGTAACACTTTTGATTTTTTTTTCTTTATAGCAATCCATCTTAATGAAACAAAATAATTTTGCAAAAAAAATTGAAAACAATACTTCAATGGCGTTTATCTTAAAAATGTGATTTTGGACTTAACACCCTTTACGCAAAAAAGACGGACATATTTTTTTAAAATAATAATACTTTAAAAAATATTCTACTATTGTTTTTTCAGTTTTGAACATAAGCACATTGCTGTCAGATGACCTTTTTTTTTTTTATAATATTCTGAGTTTTTGTGAACAGGGAATTTAAACAATTGGAAGAACTGATCTAAATCCACTCCACCATTTGTATAATTACTAGATAATAAAGTTATATCTAATTATCCGACTTCAATTCAAGAAAATGTAAATACTTACAAAATTTAACTTATAACTCGATATAAGTTCAACAACTGCTGGGCCATACCAGTAAAATCTGTATGTTGCGTTTTGATTATTAAAAAAAGTATGCGTCACGCTATTTCGTAACAATCCGTTGCTATAAAATCTACAAGTCACGGAACCGTCTGAAGCCACGCTCTGATGGTACCTTCGGTGATTTGTTATGATGTAAAAGTGCCTGGCTGCCTTTAGAATTTGTATTTATTATTAATACGATAAAGAAAAATCTGGTGCGTGCGCGCAACACACAACTTTCACTTACCAACTTACTTAGATTAGAAATTGACGTGTTTTGCTAAATATCATTTCCCAAAGTCACACATTTTTCTACATTCATATCTTATTTTTGTTAATCGTTATAGCCGTTTTTGAGTAAATAAAAAAAAACCCGTGAAAATGATACAAAATTTATTAAGTAAAGTCCCCCCTCCCGTAGATCAATTTTGATGAAATTTTTACAGTCATATCTTGGGCATATAAATACATCAAATACCAAGTTTGATGATCAAACTTGGTATTTGATGTATTTATATGCATGTACGTATATGCATGTATACGTATGATTGCATTATATGCATTACATGCATACATACATATAAATACATATTTATATGTATATATATATATATATATATATATATGTATACATGTATGTATATATATATGCATATATACATGTGTACATAGTGTATATATGTATATGTGTATGTATATATATATATATATATATATATATATATATATATATATATATATATATATATATATATATATATATATATATATATACATATATATATACAATACATATGCGATACATATAATTACGTATATATGCAATTGTATGCATGATATTTGCATGTATGATGCACACATATCATCGGGGACAACTAGTTGGCGACGGTGGTGGTTCCTGGTGGCGTCGGGGAAATGTTAGTTTTAGGTGGTGATTCCTGGTGGGCTCGGGGAAAACCCGCCCGCCCTCCCTATTCTATAGTCTTACCTAATAAAGATTTTTGGACTAATAACTATGCGAGAGGTAACTAGTCGCGAAAAAAAAGGCGTATTAATTACGGTTTTTAAAATTTTAGTTCGCGAGAACTAACAATAGATCGCATTGAAAAATTTGGTCGCGGTAGCCAGGGGGTGGGGGGTAAAACCCCACCCGCCCTCCCCCACCGCTACACCACATAATAAGGACTTTTTGAATATTTACCTTTGCGAGAGGTAATTAGCTAGGAAAGAAAAAAACCCATAGTAATTAGTTAATGAAAATTAACGAGTGCGAGAGCTAACTGGAGCGCGGGGACAACTAGTTGGTGACGGTGGTGGTTCCTGGTGGGCTCGGGGAAAACCCGCCCCCCCTCCCTATTCTATAGTCTTACCTAATAAAGATTTTTGGACTAATTACCTATGCGAGAGGTAACTAGTCGCGAAAAAAAAGGCGTATTAATTACGGTTTTTAAAATTTAAGTTCGCGAGAACTGACAAGAGATCGCATTGAAAACGTTGGTCGCGGGAGCCAGGAGGGGTGGGGGGGTAGAACATTGTTTATACATGATCAAAATTTTTGATCAAACTTTGATCAAAATCGTTAAAACCGTTTTTGAGTAAATAACAAAAACACGTGAAAATGATACGAAATTTATTAAGTAAAGTCCACCCTCCGGTTGATCAATTGTGATGAAATGTTGGTTATCACATCTTTGGCATATAAATACATCAAATACCAAGTTTGATCAAAATCGTTAAAACCGTTTTGAGTAAATAAAAAAAACATGTGAAACTGATACAAAATTTATTAAGTAAAGTCACCCCTCCGGTTGATCACTTTTGATGAAATTTTTAAACCGTTTTGAGTAAATAAAAAAAACATGTGAAACTGATACAAAATTTATTAAGTAAAGTCACCCCTCCGGTTGATCACTTTTGATGAAATTTTTACAGTCATATTTCAGGCATATAAATAGATCAAAAACTCAGTTTAATCAAAATCGTTAGAGCCGTTTTTGAGAAAATCGAAAACAACTTAAAAAGTTATTAAATAAAGTACCCCTTCCCTTTGAGCAAATTTGATGAAATTTTTGCTGTCACTTCGCGGGCTTATTCATACTCTAAATACCCAATTTCAGGTTCGCACGGTTTATAGTTTTTGAGCTAGTCTGTTCACACACACACACACACACACACACAGACACACAGACACACACACAGACCATTTCGCGGGACTTGGTTATTTTGACTCAGGGGACCCCAAAACGTGTATTTCCGTTGAAAACCGGAAGTCGAAAATTTTCACGATCGCAATACTTCCACTTACTATATATTTCATATATAGGTAAGTGAAAGTAAAAACTGCAGTGTTTTCATATAAATATTTAATGGGGACATTATTTATATGTTGAGTAGATTGAGCTGGGACTTTGGTCAAAAACATAAAAATAGTACATATGTTAGACAAATATCATCGCATATATTATTTCTCAAGGCCTTTTTATTTTTATCGGTACACCATAACTTTCTTAATACGTCATCAAATTTCATGAATGAGCCATCATTTTAAAGCTTTCCTTTAAAGCGAAAAAATGTACAAAGAGCTCATTTCGCCTTTGATTACAAGTTATAAGCGCAAAACCGCGTTTTTTTGCGACAAAATGTTCGTAGAGGTTTCCAAATGGTATCAATCTTTTCAGGTTTTCAAGGAGAACATTTTCGATTGGTACATTTTTTCGATTGACCCCTTCGTTTTTGAGTTAAAAGCGCAACTGCAATTCTCAGCGAAAATGGACGCAGGGCTTTTTCGAATTTGTCATTTTGTTCAGTTTGTCGAGATGAACATTTTTGCTAATATACACTTTTCCAATTGCTGCTGTCGTTTGCCAGTTACAAGCAAAAATATGTGATATTATTCGATAGAATCAGCGCACTCGCTTTCCGCGAAACCAATATATTTAAAAAAATAAATAATCTATAATTTAAACGCATCTATTCTTTACTTCAGCTCTCACCTATGCCCATGAGGCACTAAATACGCACTATACGATACTAAATATACGGTGTGTACTTTAATCAAGTGGGATTTAGTTAGGTTAGAGTGTGAATGGTTCGCAGGGGTCAGCTAGTATTATATATTAAGATTTAATATGTTTTTGTTTAGCTATAAACAGGATCAAAGCACGAGTTATCAGCGACCAAGAAGTATTAATAATGATTCACGTATGCAAATATCGTTATGCATATTTTATTTTCAGGTTTGGGTGATAGATTTTGGATTTTGAAAAAAAAAAAAAAGTTATTTTCTCTGCAATATTTTAAAGTTTGCCAATTTTCAAATCCACATCGTTTTACATCCTTAATAAATAATACAAACATAAAATAATCATAAAAAAAAAAATCTTGATGCACTACAGTGCAGTTGAAAATAAAACTTAAAAAGATATCTATAATTGAAAACATGAGTGGTTGGTCTAGTTTTCGGTCACCTTATTAGATTTAGAAACACAAAAAATCTTTATTTTTCAAGACTTTGAATTGTAAAATACACCTTCATTCACTCATTTCTACAATTTTAAATTGATTTATTATTAAAATGTATTAAATTTAGTTCTGCTTTTAGTATATTTTGTTCAGTAGTTTTCATTAGTTTGAAAACTAATGAGAAACTAACTAAAAACTTTGAACTTTTGATCTCTACATTTAGATTGAATATTCTTGCAGATTTTCAGTTTACTTTAGAATATTTACTAAATTTATTTACGTACTCTGCTAAAAAGTAAAGAGATGGTAAAACTGTGAATACATTTTCATAAGTTCTTTAATTTTTACTTTAAATCCCGAAAGGACCTAATTATGTTACAGCGTGACCCATCGCATCTTATATCAGGCTCCATCCCATCAGATTAGAAACAGAAAGCTGTATGACGTCCTTCAATCAAAAATAAATCTAGTTCGCAACAGATGTCTTGCTCCGTACTGAACGGAAATACCACAGTATGTACGTTGGATCCGTTCCACTCCCCAGGAGTCCGCATTCACTCAAGTTATTTATGGAAATAAAACAGCTAGTTTCTTATCGTGATTCACATAGGTCAAAATATTAAACTTCCTTTCAGGATAATTGGGAATGATAAATCATTTCGAAATATCCAGGAAAAGATTCTGAAATCAAAACATATATTTATTAATTTTCATTTATTAAACATTTTCCAGCATTGCAAGATATTAGTATGATTAGAAGAATTTGCCGTTTAAACGTCTAATAAAAAAAAAAAAAAACTCTTATACGACTAGGTTGCTACTTTCACCAATGCCTTGTCAATTTAGACTTCGACTCATAATATACGACCTTGTTGCACATATATTTATTTGATGAGTATGATCCATGATGTAGTCTCATCTAAATAATCACGGGAAGAATTTCTGTGATGGATTTGGATATACAAAAAAAAAAATCGTAAATACCACTTGATCTACAACCCGGTAGAGGTATGCTCATTCTGTTGCTTAGTGTATTTTCCAAAATTAAAGTTTCTTCCTATGTATCCATTGCCTACTTTATGCGATTTTTCTTGTTTCAGGAATCAACCTATCGCGGGCTGTAAGGGATCTTGCCCAGAGATAATTAAGGAAAATGGGAAAATAATTCTTGAATAAAAAAATGCTTTTAGACTTGCATTAAACCGGCGTAATAGTTACTATTTAATCTACTTACATACAAAAGCCCTTATTTGGTTCTTATTTAACATGAAAATCAGATCCCCCTTAGCTGTAATATCATTCAGCCGCAAAATCTGGTTATTGTCCATCACCTTTGTATTTACATATAACCTATATTACAAACTTTTGAACAATTGACTTTGTGGTTTTTGATTTTTATTCAGAAACGTATGTATTACCAAAAAAGATGCATCCTCCCACCACTTTAATTTTGTCGGTCTCAGTACATTCTTTCTTTTCGCCCATTTTGGTTTCTTTTTGTTTTTTTGTCCTATGGAAGACAGCAGAGAATAGTGATCTACCTTATAAGCTGGGAAATTTAGAACTGGACCTGTATGAGAACTTCATTCACAAATCTATAATTTTTAAAAAAATTTGAGATGTACAAGGGATCTCAGGAGCTATTATACTTTTTTTTCTATGTCATTGCGCATTTTTTACCATAATAGTGTTTAAGATTGTTGCTTGCTTGTTGAATTATTAAATTATATGTTGAAATATTTAACGCCATTTTCTACTATCATGGCTAATCGGATGATGTTTCAGAGTGAGATATAAACTTTGCCTTTCCAGGTATTTTTTTATCCCGGTAAAGGATTTTTTACTCCCTTTGAAAAATTATAGAGTCATCTGTTTTGCTAAGAACCCTTATAAAATTGTTAAAGGTAAAATGAAAAAAAAAAAAAAAAATGGCTATCGGAGACAGCACCAGCAATGAGTTTTCTTTTTTTTTTTTGTATAAATTAAGACTAATCAATAAATGTCTCTGAAATCCCTACAAAAAATGTAGACACGGCTACTTACATATGTAATACGGATGTTTAAAAAGAAAAAGGTAACGAACCCTGCTTTTTTTTTTAAATATGCATATTTTTTTTTTAAACTTATTACTTCGCTACATTCTTCATACGATTGAGAAGGTTGTAATTCTGATCCAGTGGAATTCAAGATATTCTTGAAGTCTCCTGTGATTCATTTAAACTGACTCTAATCAACCTATTTATTAATCAAAATTTATTACAGCACGCCCCTATATGTACTATAACAACCCTTCACATGTTAAAGGTACATTAAAGGAAAAAAAAAAATGAATGAAATGTAGACATGTTGTTTTTGTGTCCATCTTAGGCAGAAATTATCGCTAACGAGATGTTTTGATAAGAAGGCCCCCTTTGGCCCGTCCCTGATAAAAAGAAAAGAAAAGGATTGGAAGAGATCGTGCTTGAGGTTTTTTATGATGGGCTTGCTCCTTGTAGCCCGGGTCATGCAAGTTCAATAGCCTCTCGCTGTAAAGCCCAACTTAACCGCCCATTATTCGTCACTCCACCGCCTGGATCCTCATTTACATCCAATAATTGTTGTTCCCTACTAAAATTATTTAATACTTTCAGCCGAAAACACATAATACGTATATTCATTGTACATTTTATCAAGTTGACAATTTTATTTTTAATTCCAGTTTTGAGAAGATTCGATATAGGAGGAAAGGAATCCACCAGTAGGTTCTCTAACAACTTTCTTTACATTTTTATTAATTTTCATATAGATTTCGGTCTTATATTCACACCTGTCAGCCATCAGCAGCTGTCACCGAATGTGATGGTATAAAGAAATTAATATGATATGCATTTTAGAATTGAGAAAGGGAAATGCCCAGCAGCACCTCTTTCCGAACTCGACACAAATTCAGGAGAGGTCTCTCATCCTGCTTCTTTTCAGCCGCTTTCTAACGATCAGGTCAGATTAAAAAAAAAATTAATAATAGGTGAATCAACTAACGATAGAGAAAATAATTGTCGTAGTAATTAGTATATATTCAGGCTTGTTTACACGGTCTAAGTTTTTGATAAATCTTGGTATAAAAATTTCACTTCTCACATTTAAATAATTTTACTTAATAACCGGTATAATAACCGTGAAACATTTTTTTTTTCAACTACTAACTTTATGGAAAAGTCTTGAAATGCAGAATCTTATTAGAAAATCGTAATACTCTAACGCTTTAGAGATATTACTTTTAGGATTTATTTATTGTTTAGGTAAAGTATAGAAACGTTACTATTAGAAAGGAGTTATGAAATATTTTTTTTCTCGCTAAAAATAAATGATGTTTGGATCCCAATTCTTCGTTGAAATATTTTAAACTGCTTATCGAGTGTTTCTGTATCATTGAGCCACGTTTCTAAATATGCATACCATTTCTCCATGCATGATGCCGATTTCGGATTATCAAGAATGTTCGAAATTTTGAAGGGTGTATTTTCTGTCGCAGGTTAGATATTTAACTGCAGCTCACATTCCTTCGATGACTATCCGATCGTCTGCAAATTGCTAAATATAAAAGAAGTCTTCTTCAATCTCCTTATGTATGATCTTCATTACCTTCATAGCTGCTCAATTAAAATGTTGAGTTTAAAACGATTACCAGTCTTCTCTCTTGCATCTTTACCTTCTTAAGTTATGTTATGGATCAAATTCAACAGGCTTTCACGAATATATTCTAAAATCAACAAGTTTTCACCTTATGAAGCGGTCATCATTTAAATATACCGCGTTTAAGCTTTCCTAACGTAGTTAAAGGCCTACTGCACCTGGAATTTAATTCCATTAGTTCCCAAACTCTTTTGTACCTGGCCTCCCCCGTAATGAGATTAGAACCTCCCAAGACCCCCTTAATAAATAATTATATGGGCATTAAAAAAAGTATTACATTTAAAATATTGTTTTAATTTTCTTATCATCACGGCCAATTAAAACAAGATACAAGGTAAATTCAGTTTCAATAAATTGTGTACTCAAATTTGAAATAAGCAAGACATTTTTTATTTATTATAATATATAAAATATATAATATAAATTATTTTCAACTCGTCCCGCGCCACCTCCTAACCCATCTTCACGCCCCACTAGAGTTAGCTTAGGAACTCCGCCTATCACTTTAGACACAGCTTAGGCGGCTTACCTACTTATTATTATTAATGTTATATACTTCAAATATCTATATTATTTCTTTTATATCGATGACAAAAGTATTCAGACAGCGTAGCATATTTCGACAATAGAAAGCAACATGATAAAGGACAATAATATTCTTTCGCAACCCAACTGATAGGCCGTTTGGATCAGTGCCTGAAGTAACACACATGTCAATACGTTCGTGTACATTGTTCAGTTGATATCAGAATGCACAGCGAGTTGCTCGGCGACCTCATTCTCGTACTTTGTCACACCGAGCATAACTTACTGCTTACTCCTAACTCCATGTTACTATGTCATCATTTTATTAAATATATTTACATCGCTAGGTTATCTAATCAGTGTTTTTAGTAGTAATTATTGTTCTAATTTTACGAAAATAATGTATATTACTTATTAAGATCATCAAAAGTGGGCGGAGTTACATTTTAATATTGTTTCTCAATCTCTAAATCACAGATCTAAATTCGGCATGCGTGTTTTTTAACCGCAGAAAAATATACTCAATTGAGGGTAAAAACTAGTGATGTGACGTCGACAGAAAAACATCGATATTTTCAATATCAATTTTTTATATATTAACATGCTAGGGCCATAATTAATGTAAACATAGATTTCGCTTCCCTCGAATATTAAAAAAAAAAAAAAAAAAAAAAAAAAAATAAAATAAAAAAAAAATAGTGGCGCATAACCTCAATGAAGATTATAACAACGTTTTCCTAAAATGCTCAAATAATTTTTGAGACATTTTAAGTAGGACGCTGGGCGCTAGGCTGAGCTTTTTATGCTAGTTACCCCTTTATGAATTTTTGCATTATTAGTCTTGTTTGTAGAAGAATAAAAATAAAATAACAGAAATATTGTCTGTTATTTATATAAGTATTGTAAATATTGTATAGTTGGGTGCGACATAAATGTCGATATCTCCAAAACATCAATATTAATATTAATCAATATCAAAACATCGATGTAAGCATACCTATGTTTATGTCAAAACATCGATGTTAAAAAAATCTTTGTTTTTGTCAAAATAGCGATGGTAAAATATCTATGTTTTTGTCAGAACATAAGTATTATTTTTTTTTTTTTTGTCAAAACGTCGATGTTAAAAATTTTGGTTTATGTCGATCAGAGATGTTAAATCACTATTTTTTTTTTTTTTTTAATCAAAATAACGATATAAAAAAATCTTTGTTTTTTGGAACATTGGTCAAAAGATCTTTGTTTTTGTCAAAAACATCAATGTTAAAATAAATCTCTTTCAAGTTAAATTTTGACATGCGCCCGAAATTTTGAAATGCTCGTGGCAAATACTGCTCTTGTCTGATGTGTTAGAGATTTTAGAAAAATATTTCCAAAGGGTACCTGTTGGAGGCATCTTAATATTAATTATCTCCTTCATATACAAACTGAAACAATACGAAAGCGAGGACTTCGTGTTATTCACATTAACTCGCCACTTTTTACTTACTATACAAATGAAAACCGCAGAAAGGTTCAGGTACGCCTAGATTCTAGAGGAAATGAAAAAAAATTAAAACTTCGATGTAACATCGACACATCAACATCGATGTTGTATAAGCCTCTCTGAATTGAGAATTGAGAGGATTAAAAATTTCAATGTGATATGTTGGTTGGGCTTCATTAGTTCTCAACCTAAATAGGGTAAACCAGATAGTTATTGAGACTCGGTTCAGTTATTGACACCCCGAACTTTAACTTAAAGAAATAATTAAACAATCCTAATTTTATTTCAAGGTATACATGAACCTAATGTTTGAAGGGTCCTCTAAGTCATCTATGAAGTAAGTGTTTAGCAAACTAACCATAGGTAAGAATTCACAATTAAATCCACAGGGTGTCAATAACCAGTTTTTGCACTTTTTACAATAAACATTGCCATATGGTAAATTTGACCCAAAAAAACCTTTTGAGTCTTTATAAGGATAGATAAAGACGAGCTATAGGAAATTTCAATTTGATCCCTTTATAAAAAGTTTTTTTTTAATTTCGCCACTGAAATGTAGTCTTAAGGGTGTCAATTACTGTCCGGTTTACCCTATGTTACCAACCAAATAGCAATATTTTCAGAAATAAATTATTTTTATTTGATTGTGAAATAATGATAACTGTCCTAAGATTGGCTTCATAAAATATTTAAATCAATTTCATTTGTTTTTTTACTTTATTTTTCCTCAAATCAAGTTATTAACACACAAAGAAATGCTGCAAAGCCTTAACATTAATCATCCATCAAAAACTTATAGAGTACATTACAGCAATATACGTTTTGATTCCGATGACTTCGAGGGATTGTTCCAAGATGGATAATTTGTTCAACGTACTTTTGGTGGACGCAGATTTGCAGAAACAGGACGACCAGGCAATGACAAAGACAGATTGCTAAAATTCGAAGTTGCTCTGTCCCCAAACAGGAATATAAGAGCCTCAATCGATTTGTCATGCCATGATATAGTAGCATAATAAAAATTAATTATATGAATTTTAATCAGAATCATTTGACATTATCGCCAGTATGATAATTAGTTTGTATTAATTATATATATCCTTTTCAATTATTGAACGTCGTTAATGGCAGGCATAATCATTTACTTTTATCATTCTTAATGCGTTACTTAACACGAGAAACTTAAATAAGGGTCTAGATAGGGAGTAATTTTTTAGTCACTAAATATAGCAAAAGAAAAAAATATTGAGAAATTAATTATTTCCTTTGGCTCTTATTCAAACTCAGCCAAAAAATTAGCATAATTTCATATTCATAATATGAAATTTACAAAAAATTGAGGATTCCTAACAAAAATTCTTTTTTTATAAACGAAAACATCCACTAACTAAAATTTGAAGCATCCCGGCATTAGTCAATTTATTCGGCTGACATAACTCCTAAAATTCGTTTACCTATATCTTCCGAAATCGGCAATATAACATCATACATCATACATTTTTTTCGAAGCGGGATCAAAAGTTGGTGGTTATTGCTTAAAATGTAACTGATTGATTATTAAGTAATTTATATGTTTTGTCATTTTATATGTAAAGTCATTTTTCTACACTTTTTTACATTGAGAATCCAGAATAAAACCTTTCTTCTTAATAAAAACTTAACAACATTTTCATCACTATTGAATAGATCTTAATTAGGGTTGTTTTTTCTTTTATTTGGTAAAATTTCTGTATATCAGTTATGAATTATGAATGTCAAAATTTTTAATTAAAAAGCAAAAAATCAAAGTTAAGATCATACATTACCTAATCATGCTCTTTTTCTATCACTGATTATTGTACTCTGGGCTTTGTAATAGATAAATAATGTAAATTTATTTATAATTTTTTGTACCAGGTCATGATGGTAAGTGTATCACAAAAAAAATTATCATGGTGCATTGGAATGTAAAATTTCCATCAAAATTCAGTATTGAATCATTTCATGTTATGTGAATTACTATAAACATTTTTCTCCAAATCATATTTTGTAATTTTTTATTTTACCTATACATATTGCAATTTAATTGATATAATAATGTATACTTTAAAACAGTTTAAAGTTATGAATTTTGTTAAATGATGCGATTAACATAAGTTTTAACATTTTTACGTTCTTTTTATTGGTCAAAGGTCGGACTTTTGGTCTATCCTCATGACCATGTGCAAAACGTTATAAATAAATTTACATTATTACCCATTACATCAATTAAATAGCAAAGACCAGAGTACAATAAACAGTGATGGATGAAGGAGCATGGTTAGGTAGTATAAGGATCTTAAATTTGATTTTTGACTATTTATTTTCAAATTTTATCATTCATAATTATATTTGATATGTAGATAAAAGAAAGACCAAATAAATACCAGCTCAAATTGTTTATAAAATAAATAAGCTCAAATTCGTGATCAATTCAATAGTCCGTTTTAATTTTTTAATGCTGTAAAATCAGTAGAAAGATATGATTTTGGATAAATAAGGTAATAGTAATTATAGTTTTGAGCGCATGGTCATGAGGATAGAACAAAAGTCCGTAACCTCGACCATTAAATAAAGGAAAACGTATGAAAGGGTTATAAGCTCAAAAAATCAGGTGCGATGCGCGCAACACACAACTTTCACTTACGAACTTACTTAAATTACAAATAGACATGTTTCGATCGTATGTAAACGCTATTCCTCAACTTCACACATTTTTCCTCATTTATATGCTTATTTTTGTATAGCTACATAAGAAGTATTTGTATTGCAAAACTTGATAGTTCTCAGTACTTTTCGATTTATTATTGCTTATTTATTTTTTTTTTGGGACCACATTCATCAGTGATATTGCGGGATATGAAATTACGGCTGTCACATCGTGGGCATAAACATACATCAAATATCCAGTTTGATTAAAATAGTTACAGCCTTTTTTGAAAAAAATAAAACAAAACGTTAAAATGAGACAAAAGTTATTAAATAATGTGCCCCCTCCGTTTGACCAATTTTATTGAAATTTTGGTTGTCACATCGCGGGCATATACATAAACCAAATACCCAGTTTATAGTTTTATTATATAGTTTTTGAGCCAGTCTGTTCACACACAGACCATTTCGCGGGCCTTGGTTATTTGGACTCATGGGACCCCAAAACGTGTACTTCCGTTGAAAACCGGAAGTCGAAATTTTGCAAGATCGCAATACTTTCCCTTGCTATATATTTCATACATAGGTAAGTGAAAGTAAAAATAAAGGAAATATTGACGAACGAATAAATTTAACCCGAAGGTTTTAGTGAACAATTTAGAATGTCGCAATTGTAATTATCAAAAAAAAAAAAATTCAATGGAGACATATTTGTATTTATTATTTAATAAAAGTATCCGAAATACCCTATTAAAGTTAATAATGTATCGGTGAAAAATTTACTTTTGTTAGGTGCAGTGAGCCGATGCCCGAGCTATTGCCGCGTTACACTTGGTCAATGACAAGCGGGGTCCACGGTCCCGGAGAGTATGAATGTATGAATGTGAAGTGAGAGAGGCTTGCCCGACACTTGGAATATAAATTGATCAATTATTGGGCGGGTAGGTTCCAATGGTACAAGCCCCCACGTGTAGAGAGCGTGTACAAGGATCCAGGACTACACGTGTATGACCCCAAGTCCTGTCAACTGTTAATTATCCAGCCAGGTACACCTCAACTCTTAGCAAGGTCAGAGTAGCCTGGATATATTTTCTTTTTTATGTAATGGCTACTTTCCAAACCAACCAGGCTGGATCCGACTTCGTAACATTCTCCTCTTCCTTGAACATCCTCTAGGTCACCGAATCAGATATTAGTTTGATTTTGGAAGCTTTGTTGTACCTTTCAGCTCTACGTTTCTCAACATTTTTTTTATTGATAAAAATTAAAACACAAATTATGCGTACTCACCAAAACTCTGATGAATTACTCTAAACATATTCATATTAAAAAATGTACTCCCTTCTAATAAAAAAAAGTATCTATAGATGATTTTTAAGAATTGGGGCCATCTATAAGAATAATCTTTATAGATATCGCTAATATTATCTTAAAGGCAGTAAATTTCTATAATAGAATATAAAAAGGAAAATTTGAAGCCAATGACCCTTAGGGGTAGAGGCTGAACAATAAATAAATAAAATGGAACATCCATATAAGGGGCAGAATCATGTGTTACCCTGTGTTAGATTGAAATAAAATACAACATTTAAGAAAAAAAATCCCTTCCCTATCTGATTTAGATATATTTTTTATACATACTAAAATTTTTTTTTATTGAATTATTAACTATTCAATGAATTACCATTAGAATAAAATAATTTTATTTTTATTATATATTTTTAAAATATTGTACACAATATAATGAGGAACGGAAAAGTTAAAATTACTGAAAGTCATAAAAGAAATACTAAAAGATGAAGAATCTTCAGCCCTAAAATATTCGAATTCTTAAAGGCAGTATATTACAATAGAATATAAAAAGGAAAAATTGAAGCCAATGCCTCTTAGCGGTAGTGGCTTAACAATAAATAAAATGAAAACTATTGTTTCTTTTTTTCAATAAAAACGAACATAAACAACAACAAACACATTTACAGGTTAATATTACCAATATGAAATCAAAATATTTTCCATTTTTAATGTTTTCCGTTGATATTACAACAACTCAAAAGACCTAAATCATCGATAATTATAAGAAAAATGAAATAGGTCATCAATTTCAAATCGCTGAGTGGAAAAAACAAAACAATAAAAATATATTTATTAATATTTTTTAACTGTATTCAATAATGATCGTTGACACTAACCAAGAAAATATTTAACCCACACATCAAAATTTTAAAACACTCGAAATAAATAGAATCCGAAAGAAAAAATCCTGATTAAACAGGAAATCTGTATTATCCTCCATTACAATGTTTCGAAATGGCAGCCAATGGCGTCAGCAGGATTCCATCTAGGGGGGATAGGCTGAGGGGTCTTTTCACTATGTAAGGCTCTTAATTGTTCAAATAATACTTATAGATATTTGAAAATTATTTTTTTTTTACATAGTACATAATATATAGGTATAGTAAATGAATGCGAATTAATTTAATATGTAGCTGTCTCTTCTATTTTCTAAGGGATGCCCCTGATCGCAGCCAGTATATTCAATACTTTATGCACTTAAAGTTTGTTTATTTATGAAGATATAGGGAAATAAATTAATTACTGTAATAATGCTTCGTTTTAATCCTATTATTAAAAGTTAAATATGAAATAAGGAGATATGATGAACAATTTTCAAAAATAATCCACAATGTGATTATGAACGATTATTTGAGAAAGTTAGCATAAAAAAATCTTGGATTTTTTTAGGAAAAATCGGTTTATAAAGGAAAGTGTAATATAGAAAAAACAGAACGCCAATGACCCTTAAGTTCTACCCTTAGGCTTCTAGGTGGGATGTATAAAATAAAACAATAGTTTCAATAGAAACTAATTTTTACTTTACGTTTCTTATTATAGTCTAGAATTAGTTTTTATATTATAATATTCTAATGCTTAATGTTTTATTACTTTGATCTCAATACTAATAACTGATTACATCTTAATCTGATTCAGATGCGTGTTGAAGTTTAAATAATGTCTGATTTTTCAAAACGGTTGATTAGGAACAAGGTTTATTCTTTTATTGACAGGTTAACTCTTTTAATTATTCGACTCTTTTTTATTAACTGTTATGAGAAATAAACCCAACATAATCCGAATCGAAATAAATGAAACACCACATTCCACAATGCTTAAGTACTATCCGATTAAAGAGGAAGTCTGATTGTGCTTGTAAATTTTTCTCTCTTTGGGTGGTCCCAAATTACTCGGGCACTCAACCCATTTCATCAGGAGTTGTAATTATTCATAGACTGAGAAATGTCCTCCCATTAAGAATCGGGGTTAAAGCTGATTGAATGGGAATATGGTCGCACCACAATGAGCCCATTCTTTATTTTTGACACATTTTTGATTGGAAGAGCTAAGGGCTGAAAATCATACTCAGACTAAATAAATATAATAAGTACGTAAAATAGGGAATTTTAAATATTTAAGTAGAAAGAATTGTAATATTTTCAAGAGGATGCGTTGCGGTACTAAATTTATTTGTGACAATGAACACTTCATGCATCATTAAAAGAACCAAGCAGCACTTGTTTCAGATATCATTTAGTTGTATATACGCATAGACATGGTTTTTCGTCCACCTCTTTTGTGTCGCTTCTAAGTAGGTATGAACTCCAAATAGGTACATGTAGGTTATAGGGAAAAAGTCTGCAAGTATGTTAGTTTTCAGGGCAATACAACGCCATAACTGTTTCGGTAAATTTCGACTTGTTCTTTTCATCGCGCTCCTCTAATTTTTTTGAAAACGCCTTATGTTAACTAAGTTGGCTATGTACAATAGATGCGCTTTTTTTTTGGGCCCTTTATTTTAATCCCCATCGCGCTAATAGTTGTTTTCGTCAATTTTCGTTTTTTTTAAAGATTAAACACAGCTCAGATGGTTTAAGGAATTTGTATATAAATGGAATGTTACATGATATTTTAGGTTCATTTTTATGCAAAACACACCTTAACATGAATTATTCTGAAGGGAAATTTAAAACTTTGTTTTAGTTTGAACGGAGACCAAATAGTGGTTTTTCCTTGTTGATGGCATTCAGATGTCTAAATCTAACGTTGGTAGATTACTCAAACTTTTTTGGTTTAGAATCAACTACGAAAAATGTGAGGAGGATTAGACCAATTAGTGAATAGTTAGTAGATGGATGAATAAGCAGAATTTGATAGAAGGCTAAAGAAGCAGGAATGCTTAATGATTAGATAATATTAAGATTAGGGGAATTCAGGGAATTTCAACAGTCATCTAAAAATAACAAATTATGAAAAATATATAAGCATTAACGTTTTTAAAAGAAATCTTCGCCATCCTATTAATACACCCTTGTAGAACACGTGTTTCGTATTTTAATATCGAACCAAAGAAATGTGTAATACAAACAATGTCCTGTATTATATCCGTTGAAGAAAGGTGTCAATATTTCAAAAAATAAATCCGTTTTGTTTTTTATTAAATTCACTTTACCCTTTGTCGTTAGTCCCGTGACATAGCATTATTTTTATTTTTTTGTCGAATAATAAAACAATTTAACAGCAAGTGCATTCATTAAATAAAATGAAAACTAGGTATTACACTGAATAACGATATTAAACTACAATACAAATACTTCAAATTAGATAAATATTACTTTAAAATACTATCTGTTACTATACGTATTCCATAAATTGGTAAGAGAAAGTTTCAGAAAATTCTTTTTTCCAACAGATGTCTAACTAGAAATTAAACAAATTTGTAAAAAATTGCTGGTGGTAGAGCAGGGTAATGATTACTATACCATATCTAATGTATATATTAGTATATTAGACACGATTTACTGAAAATAGGTTATAGCTAACTAGAAATCAATAACGAAGTCTTATACAATAGTCTTTTGGTTTTATTTAAACCACCACGAGTACGAAATGACTAATCAAGCTCACGAAAGGCATTCATGGTAAAGTGACATAAAAATAAAACATTAGTCTATAATAACATTATCTTTGGATTTCTTTAAAACAGTTTTAAACTACCATTACCTTATTTTAAAAAATACATGTCAAGAATTAGTTAGAAATTAACTTGATCGGAAAGGATGCATGTCTTTCTCTCATAAATAGTCGAAAATCAAAGAAGTCAATCCGTTTACCATTCTTGAAAGCTGTTGCTTTATGGGGATTAAAATGCAAAAATGGTAAAGTTCCTATGGATACAAGTAAATAAGGACAGTCTGAAAATTTTAAAGCATGGGAAATGAAAATTTTAAAATTTAACAAAAAGTTTAGATTTCATTTTAAAATTTTAATACTATGGGAAAATCCTCTTTTTGTACAATGTGGCGCCGAAACGGCTGCTAAAATTTCGATGAATGTTAGCTTTGTCTTTTTCCTTAAAAACCTTTGAAAATGTATGCAGAACACATGATTCACCATAAAACAGTCGAAAGAAAACTTGAATTAAAAAATGTATATAAGAATTACTCGGCAAGTATTTTTTTTTGGATTTTCTTTAGTGTATTTTTCAAAGATAATTTAATTTAATAAAACATTGCGAGCTCAACATTTCTAATATAGTTACAAAGTTTGCTAAAGTTTTTTTTTTTTAATTTATTATTATTAATTATTTATTTATTTATTCATCTATTCAATAAATAAATAAATAAAATATTTATCTATAATATGTAAATAGATAACATAGTTATCTATAATTTAATATTAATATAATAACATATTTATCTATTTATTATCATATTTACTTATTAGATATAAAGTTGTTATTGCTATATCTACTTTTTGAGGGTGTTTTCTCTAGCAGCTCTGTATGTGTGCCTATTTGTAGCGCGAGTTTTAAGAGAAGGAGGGAAGAGAAAAGGACTAAGACTATGATAAATGAAGGAAAAAATAATAACAAAGAAAAAACATAATTGTAAAAGATATAAATGGAAAAAAAATATTATGATATTGTAACGCTTCTGTGGGTTAAAGAATATTTATTAAACAGAAATATACAATAATCAATGCCAAACGAATTAATACAATTCAAATATTCGAGCAGGTTACAAAAATGATAACTTTATAACACACAAATCATATGACTTCACAGTCAATATACAGACTTAGACTAATCTGACTGGCTCAGTCACTCCCTCCTTACATATGACCGTAAAATGAACGTTCTGGAAGGTTCCAGGTCTTCATGGAAGCTGGTGGAACGCCGTAGATGGAGGTCGAACAATCTAGAACTAAACAGTTCGTTCCAACCGCTTAGTTGTTCCAACAAACGGTCTGGGATATCAAACCATATGTTTTTATGTTTGACGATATAACGGATATAATGGATATATAATAAAATGTAACAGTGTATTTTAGTTGTAGGTATGCATGTATTTAATTATTGATTGGTATGCTGCGTTATATAGCAATCCAATATAGCATGGCTTAATGTTGAAATAAAGCATTTCTGTCTTGAAAAGGCAGTTTAAAACAACTTTTAATTTTATAAAATTGATTATTTAGTTGTTGTTTGTCAGACCTACCATATAAGAGCATTGCTGCTAAGATGTGATATCTTGGTTTCATTATTTGTTTTCAACATTGATTCCCCCACTCTGCCTATGTCTCAATTTAAGCAACACTACTTGGGAATGGTAAAAATGAAATATACCTAATGTACTATTTCCTAAGGATCACATCAGTTATCTCTAGCTAACGATATCTCTCCTTCTATAGAATATCCTCATGGTCCTAGAAAGCTAGGCAACTCATACCTGCTCACTTATCATGGAATATATTAAGAGAAATTCTCATCGTCTATTTCTTGTCTGATTGTATACCGTTGTTATAAATCACCGCTTGCAGATCGTTATAAAATCTATCTAATACGATACAATATAATCTTTATTTTTATTTATTATTGAAATTGAAATATACCTTTCCTTAGATTAAAATGATTCTTAAATACAAAGCAGAGGGTGGTAAAATAATCAATAAAAACAAGATGGTAGAAAGAGAAAGAAGAAAACAGAAATTTCTCTTATAAAATTCAGTCGGTTTTAGGCATACGAGCTTAATATTTTTATGATTGCTTATGTTTTATTTTGTTCTCCATTAAAAAAAGGAGGACCATTAATTTTGTACAAATGCAAAGAAAAAAATTTTTTTTTCTCTTCATACATTGATTCGCACCTGTCAGCGATCGGCGACAATCAGCGAATTCGTGGTCCGCAGCAACGCATTAAAACGTATGGCATTAAGACATGAGGAAAGGAAAATAACGATATAAGCAAATAAAATTAACCGCAATTTATGAATGTACAAATAATGTTTGCATTTTATTTTATTTTAACTGATACGTCATCATACATGAATTAATGGTAAATTTCACTTTATTCAGGTGGATTTAGTCCCTTAAGAATAACACAAATATGACAATTAATTTTAGAAATAAATAATTCAGTTTACGATAAATTGACTTCAATCAAGAAACTGCTTTAAATAACTAGTCATCAAGAAATACAGTATTTATCATAACACGCTTTTTGTTGTATTAAAGTGATTTTATTTAGTTTTATATTTTAGAAATTTTTAATTTAAATTCATCTGGGTACAGCTACAAGAGAAAAAAAGAAATTATTTCAGGTTTAACTCACTCCAATGGATTATAGAATAAACTTGTAAAGTGAGGTAATATGAGATTTTTCACTGCATAGCTGAACAGAGAATGACGCGAAAAAGGTGGTGAGGTCGCTTATTAATTATCAATATTACTAATGCGTACTTAATAATATTACACAAACATGTTTAACATATTGTAACGTTAAATCGTTAAACAAAAAACATATTGTTTAAAAGCCATACCTTTTGTTGGCACGAACTGTCATAGCACGTGTTTGTGACTGCGATGTTGGAGCACCATCCAACCGTTCCATGAGGTTCTGGACAATTCCTTACGACTATATATAAGAGGCGAATGACTGGACAGTTAGTCTTAGTCTTTGTTCCATCCAGACATCCAGAGTTGGGAGACAGATTCATCAGGATCAAATCCTAAAAACGAAATTTATTTTGAACTAATGACAGGAGATTCTTCAGTAATGTAGTATAATTAGTAATGCTCTCTTAGGAAAATGAACTGTAATAAACTACTCGAAAATAGACTTCAGAGCAGTTTTTCGGGGATGATTGATAATCAGAAATTTCTGACACAAAACATTTTATTTTTTATTATTATTTATTTTTATAGATTATTTTATAGAATCGTATAGAAAACAGATGACTGTTCTCCACTTCTAAACTATTTTTTACTTATTTTAGTAATTTATTTTCCAGTGTGTGTCGATTATAGAGTTTTTGTTTTTTCAGTGAGATATGTTTTGATAAACTTTCTCTATACCTACATATTGCATTTAAAATATTAATTATTCGTGCCCTCCGAAGCTTGTACCGAAACAATCAATGTTTCAAAAACCCAATCATCTTCCACATTTAACAGCGTCCCTGGCTTGTATTAATCCTATACGATATGCTAATGGAATTCCAAAATGTTCAGTGTAATAAACCCTTTAGGCTTTTGATTGCGTCACGAAAAAAAATACCGTTAGGTGATGGCCCCAAAACATTTTTTTACTTTCAAATGTCATTTGACATTTTATGCGTATCGGTCTTGGCTCAGATATTATAAATTAAAAAATCGAATACATATGTCTACATTAATTTATTTTGCATAATGTATTTTTTAACAAAGGGATTTTAGTATGCGTGTCGTTGCGTAGAAAACATATCGGTTTGAATTAAGTAATTCAATTGTGCTACATTTTTTTCCGTTTATTTATAATGCATATGTTAGGAATTGGCATGTAGGTATTTGGCAATAGTGAAATAGAAATGTTATAAATTATTATTATGTATCATATCTTAATCGTTGGTTTTATTAATTTGTAAAAAAAAAAAAAAAAAAAAAAAAAAATTGTATTTAATATTATGTTCTCCTTGATATTTTTATAATAAAGTTATCATTTCTTCCCCCACCCCTTTTTTTTGGGTACTCCCTTTCCTCACCGTTTTGGCTAGAAGGGGTTTCCCGGGCCAGGGGAGAGGGGGTATTGAACTTGCTATCTTCTGGTTCTTTCATATGTTCAGTTGTCCGTGGCTAAGCGTATTTTCTAACGCGTTTGCCCACTCGGCCGTCCCGCCACCCCCAATAAGGTTATCTAAGACGATTATTATTAATAAAATTGAAGATGATTTGTTATAATTCAATCAGTTGGTTTTTCTTCTTTAGGTCGTGTGCTATACCCCGGCAATATTTTAATCCTTATCTTGACAATTGGGCTTTCTATGTCATCCTCTACTTTATAATATTAATTCACTAATCTGCAGCGTTATAAACGTTCACTTTTGTATCTAATACTAAAGCAGTCTATATTACTTTCACTTACCTATATATGAAATATATAGTAAGGAAAGTATTCCGATCGTGAAAAATTTCGACTTCCTGTTATAATAAATTGTAAAATAATTTATGTCCAAATAACCAAGTCCTGCGAAATGGTCTTTGTGTGTGTGTGTGTGTGTGTGTGTGTGTGTGTGTGTGTGTGTGTGTGTGTGTGTGTGTTTGTGTGTTTGTGTGAACAAACTAAATCGAATCCAAAAACGAGATCTGCGTTGAAAGAATTTTTTTTTATCTTTAGATTCGTTGCTAAAGCTTCCACTCGATGCTTCATAGAAGGACCGTGAAACAGATTATTTATGCTCCGCTTTCCATTTAGACTTTTTAGTGTTTTTCAACACAGAGATCAACATAGTGGAGATCAACATCGAATGAAAAATTTCATAGCGAATCCAACGGTACAATTTCACGTTACTTAATGCTTTTATCCGAAAAACAATTATTAACACCACCAACATTCTGAGTTAAAAAAAATGAAGATATAATTTATCTCTATTTCTGAACTATTTCTTCAATAACTTTTGAAATTGATGATTATTCTCTTTACGAATTAAATTTGAAAATTGGTCCTAATAGAACCATTATAAAAAAACCAGTTTCGTCTTCTTATTTATGATGTACCTTCTACAGGTTTTTTTTTTCTTAACCAACTGTATTGAGAAACATTACCGTAGGTCACCGATTTAACCACCGCTGTACAGACCTGGTAGATAGCATTCCTTCCTAAAATAAAAATCAATATATTTTCAAAACTTAAGGAAAAAAATAAGAAAAAAATATACATACAGATAGATATTTATAAACACTGTGCCAAAGTTCCGTGCAAATATCCGAGCACGCTACTTTCGATTCGCTAATGTGTAAACTAATCCACTTGGGATCCATGCGCATCGCTTTTGCTGCTTTACTGAAGCAGTCTATGGAGGCCAAGTAAGGGCGCTAACTGTGAATATTAAAAGTAACATCCATAATTTTAGTAGTGCCTTCATTACCCGAGGTCAAGAGTTTAATCTTCAAGAGTCTAATCTTCAGTTCTTCTAATGATATTGATTTATTCCATTATTCCTAATATTCAAAGGTGGAAACATTTCTTACTTTAAATGTTTTCTGAAGAACCCTTCGTAATTATTAAAGCTGGTAATCTCCCCAATTAGTGAAGCTTCCACTCGGCACAACTTCCACTTAACAGAAACTCTTGGCTTCCGAATATGGAGGTCGGTGAAGTTGTGGATTCTTCGGCGGTGGACGGCATTGCCTCTTTCAAGATGGGACAATTGAATCGCTTCGTGCTAGAACAGGAATTAAATCACTTAGTGACTTGACAGTTCTTAAGGGAAAACAATTATATAACCAATACGTTGGTAAATCTGTTTATGTGAAAAATACCTCACAATTACAGCTTGACGGGTAAATTAACTTAGACTATACATGGTATTATCTCAAGGGTGATTTTTTTTTAGTGCTAAAGTATATTGGATATAAAGTAGCTATTAAAGATTGTTTATTAATGAAACAAGTAGTCTTGACATAATAATTGGGATTATGAATCTTTTTCTAAAATGAACCATTATTAATACAAGTATAAAATGACTTGGATTTCGAACTTACTACTTTTTTAATCATCTAAATAAATATATAGGTGTGTGTATATATATTTTTTTAGTTCGTTCTGAAATTAACAGAAAAATTTGATACCGCTTAATTATTCAAATATTGTTGGGGGACCCCACAAGGATCTTTGCCACCCTATAATTATAATTATTTAGAGAATCTGCCAATGACTAAAAATTATTCACGCGTGTCCTAGAACGTCCTCAGCAAAATGGTGATAGCGACCTCACTCAAGTTGCAAGTTCCTCAGTGCGATTCCTTGTGCACTTGACAAGCATGACTACAACTACAGCACCACTTAACTCGTCTGTAGCTCGCCTCGCCTAGCCGCACATCGCGAGCTACTGGCGTGAAAGTAGACAATAGAACACAGCTATTGTCCTGTGAACTTGTATCGTTTCAACAGTTTTTCTCAATTTTCGTGCATGTCTCAGTTGCGTTTGATAACGGAATAAAAGTGTTTACATAAATATACATACTAATATGTCGTAATTAAAGTGCTATAATATAGCAAAATAACGATTTGAGTCAGCAACTGGGATGAAAAGGAAAGGTTGATCTCATACAATATTAAACCCTTCTCCACAAAATACAACTCACTAACTCGAAGACAACTCCAAAATTTTGAACTAATAAAGCATTAGTTATCATCTTTATTTCTATTAATCATTGTTCTTAATTGAAACAATTCTATTTCACAGTTAAAATAATTTATCTATTTAAATATAATAATTCATTTACTACTGAACATGTGGAAAACTAAATTTTAAAATGAACATGTTTGATATTGCAATCCCTACAAATTTTGATCATTTTGAAGAAACTAAAATCCAAATGTTGAGAAAATTTCAACAATGCAACAAAAATTTGTTTTTGTTTTTAAAAAAAAATTAACAAAAGAAAATTTTTTTTCTATCATTGCCTAGCTTAAAGGCTTATCGTATGTGAAACATTAAGGTTTACAAAGTAACCATTTAATACTTTTGATTGACCCAATTAGTCACAAAGGTAGAAATAATATGAAATTTTGATGTTTCTTTCTATTTCTTTGTTAATATATGTCAAAAATATGTGACTGGTACATTTAAAAATTTGTAAACTCCGGGAGCCCTATTTTCCGGAAACACCCCTAAGGACCAAATGTTGAAGGGGTCAAAATATCTTCTTTCTTGTTGTTCATATGAAGTCGTAATACCAGTCGGTCATCAACGCCTTATCTTCTAAATAGTTCATGATCATGAAATAATAATTTAGCGTGGATTTTCAACTTTCATAGTTATGGAGTGTGCATAGTTGAGTTTTTCATGCTTTCAAGTTACATTAAAAAAAATTCGAATAATGATGACTTAAACAGTTTTATTCAAAATCCGATGGACTTTTCCAAATAATTCTTAGAAATTATGGTGTTTCTGTCTGTGAGTTAGGTTGGTGTGTTGAACAACAAAACATTTCGCTCCATGTAAAAAATATATTTCAAAATATTGGGTTATAAATTATTACGTAACATATTGGGGAAATTATTCCCCCTGAAATGTTTATTATATCTTTTTTTTTCTTATTTCTTTAATAAATTAAATTTCCTTTGATTTCTACCCACGATCCAAAAATTAGTTCAATGAATGAAATTCATTGTTGGTAACATTTCCCCGAACCAGAGCTTGCTGCCATCCGTTGAACTGACCAAGTGCCTCATATCATATTTCAAAGTAGCAAATGTTCAGTTTTCCTAAAATAGTTTGTATCATTTTTGTATTCGGTATAATGTTCCAAGGTGCAAAAAAAAAAAAAAAAAAAAAAAAAAGAATCTTAAAAAACAACTATATATTACATAATGCAATGTAGCGAGTGGAATCTCGCCAAAATAAAAAAAACTTAGCTTTATTGTCGATTATATTTTTTTTTTTTTTTTTTTGGCAATGAGACTGCTTCTATAGGATTAAATGTTTTCATTCTACATATTACAAAACCAATAAAAACTAAAACAACATTTGTGATTCAGCGACCTTCACGTTTTTAGAATTAAAGAAATCCGTCCTATCTACACTATAGATAGGACGAAACCTTTTAACAACTAACGGTAGTGATTATAATGGTATTGTGTAGTATTTTCACAGAGACAGGGCGTGGTAGAAAGGAATTTGGACGAGTGCCCCGGGGGGGCCAGGCAAACACTGTTGGCACTAGTGTTTCCTAGACAAAGCGTAAAGGAGATCATATTTTCTCTAGCATTAAAGCTCTCATTAGTAATAATTATAATTAAGAAATTATTACTGTGTATTTATCATAGTGAAAATATTTTGAAAAAAAGAATAAACTTCTAATACATATTATTCTTTTGCAAAAAGGAATATGCATCGCGTTTCTTTTATGAGGCACTAAGCTACATAAGCACCTACATATCCAAATTATATTTTACTTGTATTTATGTAGTAAATTGTATTTATTGATTTTCCTAGCTCTAAATTTGTTTATTATATAATCTCATTACATGATTGCGGTAATTTGGTATTTATTTACCCTTTTGGTTCACCCTTATGCTTAAAAAAAATCTAAATATCTACTTATAAAAAAAACAAGTACTCCAAAACTGATAATAAAAACCTAATTATCTTACCGAAAGAATTTAAAAAATGTATAAAATTTAGAAACAAATCATATGTCAAAAAAAAAAAAAAAAATTGGCATGTTAAAAATGAATGTTAATTTTAATGAAAAAAAATTCCAAATTTTACTAATCTAACAATTATTTTTAGAATTATGGTAGTTTGATCTTTTACGATATTCGAACTTCCGAAGAAAAAAGTAAATTTGTAAATAAACATGATAATAACGCTCCGACAGTTTTTCCTATATCCAAACTTATAAAAAAGTTTATGTAAAGTATAACATATTTTAATCTAATAAAATTATTATAATTGGTACCGCCTAACCCCCTTTTTTATCATTACTGAAACTAAAGATGATGCAGAGAGCACAGCTATAAATCTTTTATTTAACTATCAAAAATTTATTCATAGTAACAAGTATGTATATTAAATTCATAACTCATAAAAGATTTTTATTTTTTTGTGAAATTAATTTCTTCAATGATACCATCATTGAATACATCATGTATACATACGAGTGTATTGCACTCTACTAATTGCATTGTAGAAGAAGTGAAGTCATTGGAGAACATGTTTTGCATCATCATACTGCAGTGCCAACGATCTCAACCAGCTCATATGTCTGTCCTCATCAGTTGTCGAGTATTGACCTGGTCAACAACCCCCTGCCTTCAAAGAAAAGGATACCTCTATCCTAGAATTATAAAGTAAAAGGCAAATGACGAATATTAATCCATAAATGTGAACATATTTGTGTGGTGTTTTTGATGTTCTGTTTTGATAATAGGGAGAAAAAAATGATATGAGGAAAAAAATCAAGAAACTACAGCTAAATAATAAGTAATTCTATTGAATAATTATTCGTGTCCTAAATTAAATGAAAATGGATTGTTTTTAAATGTTTATGATTTTTACGGTGTACGTATGTTATGTTTTATCGCTCATCTTCCTTGTAATATCAAAAACCCAAAATTTTTCCACAGAAACGATACTTTTTTAATGAATTATCGTTCAATAGTAGTAAAAATAAATAAAATATACCTCCACTCAAAAATTTCTGGACTCGCGAAAAGTGAAATCCAAAAGTAGCAGGATTCTAAGTGATTCGCGATCAGCCTGATTACTGGTATTAAAACTCAGTAAATATAGCGCGAGAGCACAACAACTACGCGGATGACACAAATTAAACCAAATTGTAATATTTACAGCATTTTATAATTTTTAAAGTAAAGACGATTTTCTGAAATGGTGAATTTTTTTTAAGATACTGCTTCCTATTTCCGAATCCAAAAGGTATTCGTTTGAATTGAATTGAATTTAAACTCTGCTATCTACTCACATAAGTAGTTGGGAAGATCTGTACGAGGTTTAATTTTGAACTGAAATTCAATAAAGTTCGTTCCTAAATATCCGGATTTTTCGCGTGCCCATAAATCCATGAGTTAAATAATTCCGACGGACTATATTAGAGAAACGGTTTGATTCAATTACACCGGTTTAAAGTTGGAAACACCCTTGTTACATGGAAATGGGATACATGTAGCACAATTTACTAAATGCTATTTCAAACAAGTCGAAGGTATACATTTTTTATGCCTTGTGCACGCTTGGGCAAGACTTCTAAAGCAATCTAACATCTGGCTCAGCCGAATCGGTAACTAGCGGCGGAAACTTGTTCTGTCAGTTTTCCCGGAACCCATCACATGTGCTAGTGTATGATTAAATGATGGATTTCGACCAAGTAATGTTCTTCGTAAATCCTTTAATGCCGGGAGCATTTAGCCTGATGGCTATCGACTCTCCCTGATCAAAAGCTATTATTCATATAAAACCTTCTTGGGAACATTAATCGTAGGAGCAGGCAACAGAAAAGTTTCTTGCACTCTAATTGCCACCGACTTACTTTAGAAAATATTCAGGAAGGGTAATTAGAGAGTTCAACATGGGCACTCTATTAGGGACAATTAAACGCTTAATATTTGATGCCTTTACTCGGCTCTAGGTTATTGAACAATTGGAAGTATTCCCCTTAATTGATATCTAATTAAATTATTCTTTCTGATCTCTATCATTGTTTAATGCTAACATATGGCCCAGATTAATCGATGCGAAAATGAAAAGGGTCTAAATAAAATAAAGTTTTATGGATTTTACAGCTTTCTCTGGGGAAATTCTTATAGTTTCCTTCCTAATCATTAACTTGATATAAATAAATATTTTTAATACAATATTATTTATATGAATATAAATTCCACAGTAACAATATTATTATAGGTGTAGGCATTTAAACATGCTGAAAACGACTACCTAAGTAAAAGATAAAATGGAATATGTAAAATTAGGATGGTTAATAATAATCATGAAATATATATATTAAATGAAACACGCAAGAACCATAATTCCTCTATTAAAAGCTTCGAAACTTTTTTAAATGTGATCACATGATTTAAATTCTCGATATCCTAGTTTAGTTACTTAACGCTTAAATAATGTTCAAACATATGAAATTTGTTTGTGGTTTGTATAACCCTATCCAGCCACTTTTCAGTCTAATTAAAAAATTATCTAAGGTTGTCCTGGCATGTCCGCATATCCGGTAACACAAGCAGAAGACTGAAAAGGAGCTAGTAAGGGATTTCCCTGCCTAAGAGCAAAATCACAATTGGAAGAGTTGTCGCTGGGCATCTCTCTTCCCCTTGCCTTTCATGCCACAATTATTCTAATTTCAGATAATCCGCTGATTTTCTTTTACGTAAGGCAGGAGTGAATTTAGAAATGAATTTATAAATTTAAGAAATAAGTAAGTTTAGACATAAAATATACTGAAAAATTATTAATCTTATTAATTCTCATGGGTTATCCTTGATTAAATTAATATGTTTATTTTTGTTAAGATTTATAAAATCAAGTTAGCATCCATTAAGAATAAATAATAGATATTGATATTATGTTTTTTATTCCTTTCGATACTTCAATTAATTTTCATAAAAGTTTTCATCATTTTGGTGACATATCCATAAATATCTGCAATTTTTTTTTATGTTATCATTATTGCTCCTTAACAGATATGAGGTCTATATGCCTGTAAGCTACCCAACATAAGGGTTATGCCTATTTGCGGCCTTTTATTGGCCAGTTATTGGGGGATAGTTAACTGTAGTAATTTACTCGATAACTGCCGGCAGTAATTCTCACTCCTCTTCTTACTGAAAATTAATTGGTTCCCAAGTACTTCATCGTCCAAGCCATAAAACCTCATTTATTTCCCCCACCTTAAGCTCACAAAATGTATTTTATGTTAAATACATAAAACAGGTAAGAATTTCCATTAATAGCTAGCTAGACACGAAAATGCTTTGATGTGGCTAATCTTAAATTTTAGTAAATAAAGGTTATCTAACTGACATAAGATTCGCCGAGAGAATATTAGTTCATACAGTTGCTGACATTGAATTGCACTGGAACAAGAACACACATCTATTGTGAATGATTTGTATAAAAGTTGTATGTTGTATAAAATTATATCGAATAATTGTGTTTAGAGGCAAGTAAATTAGGGCCAATATTTTTTTTTTAAATTAGGATTAGAGGAAAATAATTAAAATTCAAAAGGCTGTGACTTTGGAAATAATTATTGACCTGTTACCGCAATTTATTGAATTATGTAGCTAATATAGAAAACTACTATGTTTCATAAAAATTGTGGAGGAAAAATTATATTTTTTTCTATTATAGTTCACTTTTATTTCGTGGCGGCCCCACGGAATGAATCTCTGCCTTTTCACCATTAGAATAGGTTCGTATGCCACGCGTGAGCGGGAATGGGTACCGAACTAAATTTATTTTTCACAAGTTTCTTCTTTCTTTTTTTTTTTTACTTACCACTGTTGGGGTTGTTCACAATTAATCTTTGGAACTCAAAATATGTTAATTCGTTCCAGCAATCATAAAAATTAATCTTCAATAGATCTTTCACGTTTCTGACGTCCAATAGATATGATGTTCGGTCCATGCTCCAAGTGAAGCATGGATTGAGCCAGTTTTGCCTCTTCTAATCTTCTTACAAACCGCCACTTAGGCTTATTTCTATCGACTTAGACCGAATTTAATTCAAAATAATTTGCCGGGAAATGGAACTACACGCTTCATATTGTTACAGATTTAATGGAAGCATTATTTAACCGAATGACTCTGATATGCATTGAATCGTGATGCATAATATCTTACGAATTTTCTTCTCCTCATTAGAGAAGTCTTTCTGATAAATGACATTCAAACGTAAATTTATCGAGCTGGTTTTAAAAACATGTATCGAAAACCTGGTGACAAATATATCTTGACTTCCTACATATTTTTTCTGGTGAATCAATATAATTTAATATACTGTATAAATTTTCATACTTTTATAATTCGAAATATGTTTTTAAAAATAATTTGCGTAATCTTTTATACTAATAAGCTTGTTGTATTCTTATTAATGGTTTTTATTAATTCTTTTTTTAAGGTGAAAAATATCTTAATGCAAAGAAATTGGCTTACTGTGGAAAAACTGAAAACAGAATAATTTGTTTCATTTTATACTGGTGAAAAACGCACTCAATTATACATACAATTGAAAAAAAAAAAATTGCTATGAAGAGAAATATACCTCGTTAATGAGTAAACAAGCTTTATAATTAGTCAATGATGTGATGATCGGTCATCTTGGTCTACTTTACTGGTGGGGTTTACTCTGGTAATTTCGAAAACAGATAAATATGGTGTTCAAATTGAACTTGCAACAGATAAAAATCTATCTTACAATTGAGTTTGGGAACCAGTACTCAAATAGCCCATAATTGCATTCATTGCCACATCATCTAGTAAAGTAAATAATAATTATAATCAGCGAAACCTAATACCATGTTTAATATTTTTCAGAGGCTTGTGGCCATTTCTCAATAAATAACTATATGTTGTTTGTAACATAGACAAATTAGAGAGAGTGGTATCACCTAAGCTAATGAGGTCTGCCGACGTCTGGGACAGATAGATTTGGAGCAGTGTGAAATGATTTCAGCGTACATGCAGTAATCAGCCAAGGTGTCAAGAACTTCGAGTGCGACTAATCATGTTTAATTTCAGGGTGTCTGTGTTTTTGAGAGGTGGAGTTTTGATTATTTTTTTCCCTCAAAACTCCTTAAAAAATTAATAACTACAAAAGATCCCCTACAATCTTTTAAAACTCTTTCAATTTTATCATATCTTGATTCAATACTTTCGTAGACGCATGAAGATATATATATTCTGTGTCGAATCAAGAGATTAAATGATATTGAAGAAGTTTTAATAAGTTTTAGATAGTGTTTAGGTAAATTCTTTAAATAAAGAAATACATAAATAAGGATTCTACGGTAATAACGGAGAAAGAAAAGTGTTTGCTGAAAATAATTATGGTTGTATCGTCAATGGAGTTTGAAAAAATGACAGTTTTTATTTATTCATTAGATATATTTTACTTAATGATAATCATATTATTTACCTAATGATGTCGGTGTGTATTTAATTTATATTATTTTCGTATCATCTGAGTTGTTATAAGTTACTGTCCATCAACTAGAATAGTATTTGATAGTAATGTTTTTCATTCCTTAAATCATGGTTCTTTTATATTATCATTTCTTTTTTTAAATAGGACAAAGGGTGATTTTAAGGCATCGCGTAATCATTTTGAGACAACAATATTAGGTAACATACATATTGTGTAGAGCTATCTTTAATTATCATCAGTTTTCAATCGTTAGCTTAAGAAGGAATTATAATTATTATAATTATTTGATTCAGATTTTTCTTGTTGGCGGTCGAGTAACTAGAAAACAAATCCTGATTATCTAATTTTATAATTGGCTATAATTATTAATTGTTATTAAACGTGTTGATAATTTTAGGAAATTATTTCTTAATGCATAATTTTATTCATACTAGGAAAAATATAAATAAAATACACTTTTTGTTGAATTCAAGTAAGGGAATTTGTTGTTCCAGTAAGTGGCTAAAGCTTGATTTAGGCTTTCCAAAGAAAGTTGATTTTTTGCAACCGGGATTGCTTAATGTATGTCAAGTAAAGCGTGGTAGAAAGTAAAATACTTACATACGCAATTCCGTTTTCATTGACCAAACCAACATTTCTAATTGTTTTAGGAACATTCATTCAGCTTAGTTGAATCGACTGGATGGCAATGACTCTTATTTTACGAGCTCCACAAACCTATTTTATAATCGGATCCTTTTGGAGAGGTTGAAATCTGAACAAGGATTTGCTATGTTACAACCTAAATGGTTATGGAATTTCGGTTATGACATACATGGTGGTTATAACATATAACATCATAGTGGCAGACAACTTGTCGCGTGTACCTATCGCTAATGACTACTGGGCCTTTTGAAAGTAACCGCTTCTGGGTAATCGGCATGAATATTTAGTAAGTAGTCAAAAGGCTGGTGAGTCATTGAATGCATCACTGCAATGTGCAATACAATGATAGGTTCCTCGGAAGTGCATTACCCTACTTAAACCACTTGGGGTAATGCGCTGCAGACATCGTGCACCCCAGCCATTGCTAACAGGATCCCAACATGTTAGTCATACGATTCTGGGAACACATGCGGGGCCCTTCGCCACGCAATTACACTTTCCAAGGATCACCGGCTTCGTCACTCAACTACGTACAAATTATTCCTGTTCAAAAAGTTCTGAGCTGGTGATTGTTATTATTATCTGTGACTAGTACCTTTCGTAATTGCGTGATTTCGAGAGATTGAGCTTCTTTGCCTTTCGTCTAATTTAAATAAATACACGCTGTATATTTATATATTCTCAACTTCCCCTGAGAGGAGTTTTGTAATTTTACATTGCGATACCACCCAGTATTGCTTATTACTTAGAAATTTAAATACATTCTAGCAGTCCATTGAATCTAAGCTTAAGTTAAATCGTTAGATTAAGTTAAGGCTAACTTGTTTTAGTCAAGTCGGAAAATATACCTACCGATCTACATAAGGAGGTGCGTATAGTTCCTTATAAGTGTATCCTTGTGAGTGTATTTATGTTAGTACATATAAACATATGCGTGATTTTATTCACTCAAATGTGTAAAAAAACGAAGAAACATGCGGAAAAATATTATCATTAAAATTTATTAAAAATCAATTAGCGAAAACCACACAATTAAATCAATACCATAATAATTTATAAGACCGACTTATATGAAAAATAACATTTGAAATATATTTGATATTTTTATTGCCTTTACCCTGCAGGGTCATTTGCAACATCTATATTTTAGATTTTCAAACAATATTTGATTGCTTTGTTCGTGGTTTTCTCGTCGTCCCCAAGAAGTTTCTCCAATTTACCTCTTACAGCCATATTTTTTTCTGTGTTTGTCGAGGGCTTTGCAGTCTATTATGAAGTGTTGTATTGATATTTTCACATTTCATACTTTGCATGTTATAGGCGCGAGACGTTTTAACAAGTATGACTGTGAGATTTCTCGATGTCCTATTATTATCCGACGGTTTCTTCCCTACGTGATTATTTATTTGAGGAGGTTAATTTGATTGGGTTCCTCTATATAGCCTTTGGTTTAGCATTTTGATCATTTAGCCTGTCACATTCTATTAATTTCCAGCTTCCGAGTTGAATAGTAGGTAGTTTATATTGTTACCTCGTAGTCGCCTAGAATCCTTGCTGAATAAGCTGCTTCGTTCGTTTCCCGTGATCCCGCAGTGCATAAAATTATATCAGTACATTTATTCTTTAATTGCCAAATAGTTCTTATTTCAATTGTTAGTCCATATTTGTGCTTGGTATGGCTTACAGTGCACTCATGGAGTCTGTTACCACAACCTAAATCTCGATGCCATTGAACTCGACTAGTCCGGGTGCTTCTCTTACTGCGAAGGATTCCGCAGTAAATATAGAGCATGAATCTGGTAAACTGAGTAACTTTTGAACTTTGGGGTGAATAATAAAAGAGCAACCGACTTCTATAAAGGACACTGTAACTCTTATATTTCTCTAATGCTTCCAGGAACAATTGTTGAGCTTCAGATTGAATTATTGTTCCTTTTTACTTTCTCTTACCTACATATGAAATATAAAGTAAGAGAAAGTATTGCGTTCGTGAAAAATTTCGACTTCCGGTTTTCAATGAAAATACACTTTTATGCGACGTTTAAGTCGATATCTCAAAAACATGAGTATTAAAAATATTTATGTTTTTGCCAAAAAATTAATGTTAAACATATCGATGTTTTAGTCAAAACATATATTGAGAGAAATATTGTGAGCATGTAGAAGCACAATTATGGTATTAGACATTACAATTACAATTAGACATTGCACTAATTGGTACTGAGAATGCTTTCATTACTCTGTACCATTATCTCATTGGTAATTAAAACTAACAATTACACTTAATCCAATAGAAAAGACGTCATTGTTCATGAATTTTTTTCTTATCCAATTTTGTGTCGAACATCACAGCCTTATCTTTGGCAGCTAATAATTTATTTTCGAATATGAATATGGAAGAAATCAAATATACACCGTGTAATGAAAATTCAAACAATTACCGATTGACTAATTATTTCCAAATAGTGATAAATTTTACTTATTTTGTACTTCATTATGAAAAATTTTGTATGTGAAATGTAATAATAGAAATAAATGCATATATAAATAAATATGTAGAGTAAAATTTTTAAAACAGAACTTATTAATTAAATAATTAGATATATTAAAATAGAAACTCAAATCACTTTAACTTTTTCACTTATCTCAAAATAAAAATAGTAAAAGAAATTTACGAATCTTATCTTTACAAATGGTATTGTACAGTAAAAATTTATTTATATGCATTTAATAAAGTTCCAATTTTCTATTTAAATAAATAATTTTAATTAATCTAATCTTAATTTGTGGCTGACCACCATTTTTAAATTATTTTTAAATAATTTATTTTTTGAGGAGAAAAGATTTGGCTCCGCCGGGAGTCGAACCCGGGTCTCCTGCGTTACATGCGAGGATGCTAACCGCTACACCACAGAGCTCGGCTCAAGGCAGAGCAAATCCTTCCTCTCCACTGATACCTACTCACCCCTATCTCACAAGTTTTGCGAGTAGTAGCGGGAGGTGGACAAGTTTTGTCCAATTTATGGTATTTTATTGACTTAAGTCAATTTTTTAGATTATTTTAATTAATCTAATCTTAATTTGTGGCTGACCACCATTTTTAAATTATTTTTAAATAATTTGTTTTTTGAAGAGAAAAGATTTGGCTCCGCCGGGAGTCGAACCCGGGTCTCCTGCGCTACATGCGAGGATGCTAACCGCTACACCACAGAGCTCGGCTCAAGGCAGAGCAAATCCTTCCTCTTCACTGATACCTACTCACCCCTATCTCACAAGTTTTGCGAGTAGTAGCGGGAGGTGGACAAGTTTTGTCCAATTTATGGTATTTTATTGACTTAAGTCAATTTTTTAAATTATTTTAATTAATCTAATCTTAATTTGTGGCTGACCACCATTTTTAAATTATTTTTAAATAATTTATTTTTTGAAGAGAAAAGATTTGGCTCCGCCGGGAGTCGAACCCGGGTCTCCTGCGTTACATGCGAGGATGCTAACCGCTACACCACAGAGCTCGGCTCAAGGCAGAGCAAATCCTTCCTCTTCACTGATACCTACTCACCCCTATCTCACAAGTTTTGCGAGTAGTAGCGGGAGGTGGACAAGTTTTGTCCAATTTATGGTATTTTATTGACTTAAGTCAATTTGACTTATCCCCTGAAATTTTTTTCTGGGACCAGTGCTGGTCCATTTGTTCATTTCATAAAATAACCTATGTATATTCGGAATTATAAGAATAATTATTTTTAATAGTTTTTTTATAATATTTAAATAAAATTATTTTGATGTAGGTATATTACAAACTTCGTACGGTTTTATAATTCTTACCAAAAAAAAATAATATAAGAACCAGCATTTTTTCTTCTCCATACAAGCTTACGCATAACTTATTTTATTACATTGTTGCCTTTATAATTTATAATGGATCAATTACTTTAAAGAAAAAGGAAATTACATTTTTTAACAAAGAAAGGCTGGAATAAATTCAAGGCAATGAAGGCTACAAGAGATATATATGGAAATCAGCATTTAATTTTTTCCACTTGAAAACAAGTTCTCTCATTGTTTATTTTCTTATTCTGAATCTTAATTCATATATTATCTTATAATATTGTTTGATAAATTGGATGGGCCATTTCAGAGGGGCCGTATCATTGCGTCCTCGGTGTGTCGTTGGCATTTATTTCCGTTTACCTTGGCTCTATATCCTATAGTGCTTATCTTTTTATTTTTTCTCCTCCCTCAATTCATTGGAGGAGTAATTTATGGGCACTTAGAGATGCGTGGCCGGTTGGGACGAAGTTAGTACTTAACTTGTAAGGTTTCGGTGGGTCGTTGCTCCCAGAGTTGAGGCTCTTAATATGCTATAAGATGCTAATAGCGACGTACAGGGTTACATAATCGAATAGGCTCTCTTCAACAAGCTTAGAGGACTATTTGTTATTTCTCTGTACGATATATATAGCTAAACGATACCTCATAGTTTTTTCTAATAGTTTATACCGGGTTCGTAAAGAGCCAATGTTTTCCACGAGGTCATATTGCCACAACATTTAGAAATTGGTAGTCTTATTCTTTACACCTTGTGATAATTGGAAAAAAAATTGATGTAAGATACCAATGCTAAAATAACATTCAGTTAATTTTCCTCCTCAATGAATTAAAAAATATATATATAAACGTTGGATTTAATAAATTTAGTAGAAATAATAAATAAGTATTCTGAAAACGTCCACATCACCAGTTCAATTACTATTACAATTGATTATTGACATACACATCACACTAATCAGAAAGCAAGTAAACAAACGATATGGACTGTTATCAAGATTACTTGACAGACGCTCTAAATTATTCCTAACCAACAGACTTACAATATACAAGATGCTCATTAGACCCATTTGGACATAAGGGATACAGTTACGGGGCACTGCAAAGCCCTCAAATATCCAAAGTATCCAATCCTTTCAATCAAAAGTATTAAGGAGGATAGATTGTAAATGCACCGTACTACGTGACTAATGACTTAATACACAAGGACCTTAACATCCAAACAGTAATCGATACAGCCACACTATATACAAAAACTTCCATCAAAGACAAACTTTCAACATAAACCCACTAGTTGAAACACTTAAACCCACCACAAATCCACCCCTACGATTGTGGAGGCGGTGGCCTAGAGACTTATTGGAATAACTAACGCCAATGTATCACACATACGTGTAGAGCACAGATTTTCTCATTGCAAAAATTTTTACATATAACAAATTTAAAACATATGACATTAATAAATAAATAGTTCCGTTCACGTAAGGCGAAATTTGGTAGATTTTTGTTACAGTCAGTACCAGTGGTACTAACTGGCCAATTGGTTGGCTATTTGCGATCAAAGATTATTTTCCCTTGGCGCTGTTTGTGGGTACATAGCAAAATTGATAATGGAGTGAAACTTCAATGTGATTATCCAGTTTACAGTTTTTTTGAGTTGTAACCATCTTCTTGCCGACGTGCCATATTTATGGCGATATTGAATAGCAAATGAAGTTCAAAGCACAGAATCCATGTTCAAATCACTTTACACTCATTGCTTAAAAAAGTGATTACCTTGACATAAGTATATTACGTCATCAGAATACGAACAAGATATTTCTCCCTTCTCGTCACTTCTTGGAGAGACTAAGGAGGGGGTTTGAGGTGACGTAAATGTCAGTGAGGTATAGCTATACTGCCCTGGGGTATGAGATAAGGCTGATTCGCGTTGGATCCATCGAGGTACAAACACGCCGGTTGCCCAACTGCTTCAAGACACCAGTGCTCGGAGGGAGTATTAATCTAACTGAGGAGTAGGTACACGGGCCCTATAATAAAATTGGGGGCCTCCAGGTGATTGACCTCGTCCCGGGGAGCTAAAGACAGTCCTCAAGGAGCTGTAAATGATAGCGCCCTGGGGCCCGCTCCCCGCTCCCGCCCGGCCCTCTCTTTATTCAAATATTTTAATCTCTCTTAATCCAGTCTAATACGAAATCCCTCACCGGTGGTTCATATAGTACTTTCCTCGAAGTGTTGTTGGCTAATCGCATTAAAAATCGAGCTCTTTGGTTTGGGAGTTTGTTGAACTTCTGTAGTACACGACCCTTCGGTTGTTGGGTAATCTCTTGGGAGCGCTGCTACCGAGGACGAATTAACAACAGGCTACTTCAGGAGTGAACGAATTCATAACTCAATTTGTATTACATAGTATTACAATAATGGCTGACGATAAGTGTACAATACAAAAAAGTAAAATTCATATTGTTTGATAAAAAAAAGGAGATCTTTGTAAATAAAATCCATAGATGGCCTTAGTATCAGTATTTTACTTAATAAAAATGTGGCGTTTCTAAATCTAAGGAGATAATGTAACTGATATCACGCACAACCGCCATGAGTCCCGAACCCGCACCATAGGGCCTTCCTTACTCGTTGTGCTTCCCGCCTATCATTTTTGTAGTAATAAACCAGATAGTATGGTTTGTTATAATAATATAAAATAAAATTGATTTAATTATTTTATTAGGGACCCACTATCGATAATTTTTCAATAATCTTAAATATTTTATAGTTAAGAGAAAAGATTGGCCTTGGCCGTGTGTTGAATCCGTAATTCTCGAGTAATATGTCTTGTATTTTTTTTTTTTTTACAGTTAGGCATTAATCCTCGCTCTCACCTTTGGCACAGTAGAATCCCGGAAGTTCCCCTAGATCCGGAAAGGCTCGGCTTAATGAAGACTTAAAATTGTTATCTCAGTTTTATTTCATGCTTTCGGTAGTATATACAATTTTTTTGCAAGTTATATTTATACCTCTTCTAAATTAATGCATCCGTAAGGAATTAACTTTTCTCAACCCTTGTGTGTACTTTAGGTGTTTGAAGAAGGTACATGCGATTGGAAAAATGCGATGTATGTATGTATAAAATTTTGGATGTAAAATGTACCTGTACCATTTAGAGCAGATTACATGGCCAAACATTGCCAATTTTTCTGTAAACATATACAAAACATACTTTTCTAAAAAAGGCGCAAGTGAATTTAACTGATCTTTTTATGTGGTCGTATTACAAGTAAGACTAGAAATTACCCCAGTGATAACTCCGGGGAGCACCCCTTTGAAACCGAGAAAAACGGTTTTTATTGAAAAAAAAGTAGTATATAAATTGCTTTTGTACCATAAAAAGTGAACCAAATTCATGTTACTCATACGAAATATACTATCCGTTGAATGTAAACTTTCAGTGAAATCGGTATATTGATATCTTATTTCTAAAAGGAGAAAATCGAGTTTAATGTTGAATTTTTAGTTGTTTTTAAAATACCCATAACTTCTATGGAATTTGAATTTTCTTTTGGATACTCGGTGGTATGAAAGCCCACCCTCAGACGGTGAAATCGGTATATTGATATCTTATTTCTAAAAGGAGAAAATCGAGTTTAATGTTGAATTTTTAGTTGTTTTTAAAATACCCATAACTTCTTTGAAATTTGAATTTTCTTTTGGATACTCGGTGGTATAAAAGTCCACCCTCAGACTAAAAAAATATTCAATTCTAATATTTAATTCTAAGAAATATTGTGTTCTTCCATGTTTTTTTGCATACTAACGATAACTATCTATTAACACACCAGAAACCTGGATTTGGGTAAGCAAAAAGGATATTTATACCGAAGCAATCTTAACGGGAATTGTTTCCTTGGTTTTTGAATGTTATTAAGAGGGTAATAAAAAAGATCCTATCAATTTATCTGTAAAATTGTGGAAATGGCAGATTTATGTCCGCCAAAAAGCAATTATTGACCACTGTGCGGAGGTGTGGGGAGATTAGCCGAGTTGCTCGGCGCTTCATCCAAAAAATATATGAAGAGTCCACGGAAGAAAGGGGGGATGTCATTTGGAGTGCTTTCCGAGAAAATCGAGTTTTTAGGTTTGGATCTTTAATTACTTACGTATCTTTTATCATTTTTCTTCAATTTTTTTATATGTCCTTTTCCGTTTTGTTTTGCGTTTCAAAATAATAAATTTGCCCGAAACAGACATATTACGCTCTAAAAAAAATGTTTTAGTAAAAAAAAAACAATTTAAACATAACAGAAAGGGGGATAGTCATGGACGCTCTCCCTTTCTTCCCTGTTTTATTGATGAAATGGTGATATTAATACACAATTCATATAACTTCTAACATGACTCTCCCCCATTCTAGGTTTTTCCGCGTGGACATTCCCCCTTTCTTCCGAGTACGTGGTTTTTTCCATCCCTTGTAACCAACCTACTGTCATTTTTTCTGACTATTTCTTTTCACCAACGTATTCTACTCATCTAGACGAACAATTATATGTATATAACTAAAATTCGGAAAAAATTGACTCTCCCCCTTTCTTCCGTGGACTCTTCATATAATAAAACATGTATTCGGTCTTCAAACAAAATACAATACTGTAGCCATATTTTAGTTTTAAAAATAAAAATAATTGCTAACTTTAATTACTTTATTTATTACTAGTATAACAAAAACTAGAGAAAAAAAGTATAAGGCAATGTCCAAGATTCATGTCTATTGTATGAGGATTAAATTATTGAAAAGAATAAAGCTCGAAATTGAGTCTGCAGAAAGCTGAAATTGTTGATAGTTAATTACGTTCTACGTGTTGTTAGTTGATCGTTCTAACAAGAAGGCCTGGACTAGCTGTCATGCCCCCCTCATCTTCCATTCTATGTTCGACTTGTTGTTTACCGAACTTGAAAACCAAACTATTAAACTTTGAATCAAAAGAGTGGAGAGCATGACAATTAGTCCGTGACTGCTTGGTGGAACAATCCTCTCAAAAGTAGAAACTACCATTGTAGTTAACTCTTTTATAATTACAACTAGTAGTTGTTAGTTAAAATATGTAACTACTTTTTCTAACTAGTAGTTGGTTGTTAAGGATACTAACTACTTCTATTGTGGTTAAAAAAGTTGTTCATTTCTAACTACAGACTAGTTAATAGTTGCTCCATGCAACTGAAATTGCAGTTATTAGTCAAAAAAGTAATTTACTACAGGAATTAGTTAACTTCTGCCAAAATCGGGTGTTAATCCAATGAGTCTCCATGTCCGTTACGAATCTTATTTATTTTTTTACTTTAAATGGATTGCATAAGAGGCTCTAAATCTCAAAAAACTATAAAAATTTACTAAAAAGTACAATACGATTGTAAACATATTATTTTCGTTAATTGTTTACCTAAGACCTGTTCCACAAGTAAGAGTGAAGTGAAATTATAAATAAAGCACGATAATATTTGTTTTTCTAAATGCTTGATTGAATCTAAATAATTTAAAAGTTGTTTCTTTATTCCGAACAATTGAACATATTTTAGTCACTTTAGATTTTAATCATTAAAAATTAACTTTTATCGTAAGTTTGTTTTGGTTAGTAGTTTTGAAGTGTCGGCGAAGATAACGCTGAAGTCCGAGAATACGGCGGAAATCGCTGAGGTCGGCGGATTTTAATGTAAGCTTTGCTCAGTGGTATTTTGAGTGTAGCTTATCTTCATTCCATACTTTCGGCAGTTGGTAATTGGTCCAATAACCCCCCAAAAATGGTTATTTCTTCAATCTAACTGAGGTTGAAGGATGGGTAGACTGGTGTTACTTAGTTAGGGTCAGGTCCAGCATTGACAGGTAATTATTTTTAGTAATTACACATAAGCAAATAAAGACCTAACCACTATTGGGTTTTAGTATGCATATAATACTTCTTATCTAAACCAACAGTTTACAACAATCATTCAAAAATAGTCGATAATTGAACTTCACATTAGAAAAACATTTCATCTGTAAAGTTTGAATTATTTTCTTTTATTTTTCGTTATAGCTTTATCAGGTCATTTCTAATGAAATGGTCAAATGCATCTGAATTAACAGCACTTTTACTAACCCATTACCCCATTTTTGTTTCGGAGTTGCGTTTACACTTCATTAATATTAATATTTTATTCAGTTTATTATGAGATCTTTCTTTTTATTTCTGTTTTTAGTTAGTGTATAAGGTTCTAAATTATTATGCCATCGGAAAATAACTTTAATCTTATTTTTGATATTTGTTGAGACCATCACTGTGGTATGTCGATTAAGAAAAACATAACGCCAGATGAACTTTATAATTACATTTATATATATATTTGTTTCCTTTGATTTTTTATGATGTTAGGGAATAAATTTCATTTTTTATTTTATCAAAACGTATCTTTGCTTAAAATGCAAAAAGAATGAAAATATATCACATCCTGTTAAATCAATAACCATTCACTTCAGCAGTATTTTTTTTATCCTTCGCCATGCTTGAAGAAAAAATATAGCATGATAAATGTATACCCACTGTTAAATATAAAATGTATGAAACTATATTAAATTAAAATTCTTTAATATTAGATATTGGTGGCGTCTTGGTGGCTGGCATTTAATGCCAAGTCTCTCACATCAAAGGGAACAGGAACAAAGAAACAGCTTGTACAAGTGGGTAGAAATTATGGGAACAGGGTACAGGAAATAATTGTATTTAACATTAGTGTACTGTTTCATGTGGAGTAATTGTCGCTCCTACACATGAAAGAGCATTGTTTAATTTGAGAATGTTATGACTTCATCGGGAGTGGTTAAATGTTTTTCTTGCTGCGTGTGTAGTATTTCAGAACTGACTATTGCTTTTGCGAAACGCGAAATTAGATCAACATCATAAAAATTATCTGAATTGTTGATATGCTGTGGTATATTGATGTAAATAAGTAATAACTAGGAAATTACTATAAATAATCTGTTCTGTTTTATTTCAAACTTATTTACCATTGCCTTCATCTCAGAAACGAATACAATGTTTTATAATTGATTTTCTTTTCTTTTTTCGTTTTTGTTTATATAATACTACACTCGTCTTTTTGCCAAAGATCACACTAAATAATGTAAGCAAAGTAATGCAAGATGTTTGATCCTTAGCAAATGTTCTAAAAATGGAAAAAACTTATTATTTTCAGATTTCAGTTTTTTTCAATCAGACCTTGAAAAGAAGCCTTGGTTCGTGGGTCGAAATGTTGGCTGCAAAATATAGTTCATTGTAGATTATTATTACTGCAACCCTGCTTCATTATAACACTTCCATAATTATAAACACAGGATAATATAATCCATAAACACTAATAAATAGGATATGTCACGAGTTATGTTTATCTCAGCCAATTCACGAAATACCGTTCCGATTATTGTGGTTCGAGAACTAGTTGGAGAATGATTACTTATAACCACATAGAAAAATTTCATATTGAAAAGATCCACTTTTGTGCCTTGTTTTGTGGTACTAAGTAAATTATAGCCTCTGGCCATTCGGAAGGAGTGCGGTAATTTAACGTAGTGCTTTGTGGAGTTCTTTTTATTACCCTAATAAGGGAGAAAAACCACAAACTGTGCGATGCCGTCCGAACGTCCACATAGGACGCCAGTTCTGCATAAAAAATTATCTGTTGTCTATTCGTTGCTAAGGGTGTGGCTTCTCTATTACTTAAATTTTTATCGACAATGCTATATCGAATGTTAAGTTTTTCTTAAATTTAGTCGTGTTTGTCATGGATAGCCAATTCCAGGGTAACTTATCCATATTTACACTATTATGTATGATCTCTGTTTCATTGATATAAAGATATATTTGTTTTATATGTATACTTTTTTTTAAGACAATTAATTTTAATTGTAGTAATGTTTAGAAAATCACTGCAGTGTATGAACATATAGAAGAACTACATTGTGTCTCATAAAGTTTGAACATTAGTTAAACATGAACCTTATTTCGAACTTTTACAGAATTTCTGATTACAGATTAGCTTTACAGAATTTTTAATACTTGGAAGAGAAAGGGTCTAAAAGACATTTTTCCATTTTTAGTCAATCAAAGTTAAAGTACTAGAGCACTATAATTTCGAAAATATCTTTAGTAACAAACCGCTTTCAAAATTACAAATTCGTGTACCTAAAAAGAATTAAAATGGCCGTATGGCAGTCGAAGCGATATAAAAGAAATTAAAGTAGAATATATAAAAAAAGTTGTTAGTGTCAATAAAGAAATTACTAATTTTTTAACGGTTTATCCGATTTCAACGAATTTCGACACACTACACTTATCATTAAATCCACTTCGATCTTTTTATCAATCTAAAGAGTGGCATTTTTATTACCGAATCCCGCATCTAACTCGATTTTTTCAAAATTGTCACTTATAAACCCTTGTTTTTTAAGGCCCACATTTGTAATAACAAACATTTGATTAATTTGTTTATCGACAATACTATATCGAAAAATCGTCCAGCCCTAGAGTGATTCAGATACCTCGATTTTCTAGCCTTACGTCCAAAAATATTACAATAATGATTATGGAGAATGAAAATGCGTTAGCCCTGACAGCCAACGATAAACTGAATTTGGGAGCTCAAATCCTGGCGCCTCGGGGTCTTTTCCCACCTAGTCATCATTGCTCTCACACCCGAATGTTTGGGAAGAAGAATTAAAATAACACGATTTTCAACCATTTGGTGTAAATGATAAACCAATAAAATATACTTAAAAATTGTCACTGGGATATGACGCCATTAACGTGGAAGGAGAATTATCGAATCGTACACCAACCAAGAGGGAATTAAGTGACCCAAAGAGAGAATTTTAATAATGCCAATACTGTCGAGTAAGATTTCACCTTTTTTTATTACCTTCTGCACTATTTCGGCCTTTGCCGGGGTGTTCTTTCATCAAAAATGGAAGTTTATGTTTATTACCCTCATTCACGTGACCCGAATTTTTCGCTTTTCTTTATGAATTTAAGGCTTAACAATATTTTCTTCTTTTCCCCCTTAACTCGTTCTATTAAATTATGTCATTCGTTCTTTCATAAATCATATAGTTTTTAAAAGAATAATGTCATTTTTTCATTCTCATGGAGCTTTCCCCGCCTCATTCTCGTGGATATTTCCTGTCGTGGCCAATTATTTGCCCATGACAATGACTATTGTAAGGCAACATAATGAAAGAATATAAAACAGCTTTTAAATAATGAACATTTCTGCATCATACCAGGAGGGGAAGAAAAAAAAAATTTAACTGACAGTATGTAAAATATTTACAAAAATGCGTCTCTTCGACTAAAACAAACTAAGCTATTCTAGCTTTTGCTGATTTGAACCTTTCAATGTACCGGTGATTTAAAAAAGAAGGATACATTTTTGTGTATAAGTCATGAAAATATGAATCACTTAATGAAATAATTAAACTATTTGGATTCATCAAAGTGTCGGATGCTTATTTCAGTTTTAAATAATTTAAATAATTATGTTGTTTTTAGTTTTGAACGAGCATGACAACATGAATTAAAGAGGACAAGGCACTTGCAACAAGTTCATATTAAAAACAATTTAATTTCTACCAAATGAAAACAAAATTCTCAATCTGATCATTTCTACTCCTCGAGGTGCTAAAAGGTGTATTGTGGAAAAGATTTTTCCTTTTCTCTACAACCTTTGGAATTCTTCGAGATGATGCAAGATCTGTTTTGATAAACATTATATAATATATATATAATTAATTAATTTCATCCTCCTTCCTTCATATAAATGAATTAGGTGATTCGGGGTCAGCTGTTTGTTTAAGTTATTTTTCGATGCCTTTTTTATTTCTGGAAAAAAATATGATTTTATGTTTAAGAATTTTTTCCCTTAATAAAAAACTCTTATGGTATCATATCTGCATTAAATGTGGTATATACTAAACAATAAATGGAATTAAGACAGTTTTACAATTAGTCATTGACGTACGTAACTGAAATCATTGCCGTGGCAATGAAATTTTAAATTAAATTATCTGAATTTCAAGCAATGATCATGAACTGCTATCATTCTAGATTTGCTGTGGATGGGTCCAAATACATGTAAATTTTTTCATGTATTCATGAAATTAAAAAAACCTTAAAGTACATTTTTTTTTTTTAACCACACTGAAAAATTTCGAAAATAAAATGTAAAACTTGCCCGTAGTTTGAGAATCACCCTACTAGGTTAAGTTTTTGCTTACCAAGATGGTTAAAATAATCAAATCAACTTTTTGCTCCTAACTTGGTTCCGTGTAAGTGTAAGCAGGCCTTAGGAGTGAAGTATAAAGTTTTGCAAATATTTTAGTATTAGTATACCCTCGTGAGTATAAACGATAATTTATATAAACTATATGATATAACCAAGAAATTGATCTATGATTGTAACCGTCCCCGAAAATTCTTCAACTTACAGAAATAAACATCTGTTTCTTTATTTTAGTGGTTTCACGTCACAATAAAATTACTATTGATACGTATATTAATTTATTTGGTTTCATGGTTATTTTTTCCCTATTCTGTTACCATTCTGTTCTGTTTCCACTCCTATGCATACCTACATAAACCTGAAAAAAAAAAAAAAAAGTATCGTAATAAAATCAAAAAAGATGACCTTAAGGGTTCAAGATCCTTACGGCAATGGACTGTCGCTCTGAAAGTAAAATGTTGTTTGTTGTTAGAAAAATCTGTAGAGGAAAATAAAATCAAAAGTGTAAATTAGGAAATGGAGGGAAGATAGAAGAAGAGGTTCCCAAAAAGAGGTGGAATGCAGCCCAGGATGCCGGGAACGCTGTAAATTCTAGTTACATTGATATGGATGTAACTATCTCGCCGCGGGGCCGGGCTCTGTTAAGACCACTTTTTCTGAAGGCTAGCCAAAACCGGGAGGGCCCCTATTTAATAAGATTTATAGCCCCGCTCGGGTTCACCTAGCCCTCTCCGCTCTTCAAGCTTCACTGTACCGGCCCCCCTCAAGGTCTTGTACATCGTCTTCTTTCTGTTCTAATATCCTTTCCTCTTTCTTGATTCTTTTAAACCTACTTCTCCCATAAGTTCAATTTCCCCTGCTTATTTAAAATTAAGTTTAATAACGGTATTCTACAGGAAAACTAGATATAGTTACATGCTTTTCTTTACACAGTTGATGAGCCTTAAAAAAAAAAAAAAAAAGAGATTGTAAATTTAATCGAAAATTGGTTTTCAGCAACATCTTATGGCTAGTGACTTAACAACAGTATGCAGATGGGAGAAAATTTGTTCTAGTTCCTTGAGAAAATAAACATTTATGCCAAAATCTAATATTTTCATATTTTCTTTTATGGTATGGTAATTATTAATTTCTTTTCTTTTTTTTACTTTCACTTACCTATATATGAAATAGATAAGAAAGAATGAAATAGATAAGTAAGAAGAAGTATAGCGATCGTAAAAAAGTTCGACTTCGGGTTGTTAAACGAACGTGCATTTTGGGTTCTCAGGGTCCAAATAAGCAAGTCGCACGAAACGGTCTTTGTATGGAGAGAATAGCTGAAAAACATTAATCCGTGCGAACCTGATATTGGGTAAATATGGGTTTGTTATATGCCCGCGGTGTGACAGCGAATATTTCATCAAAATTGGCCAAACCGAGGTAGCACTTCATTTAATAAATTTTTAGGTTTTTTTTCTCGATGTTCTCGAAAACTGCTCTAACGATTTTGAACAAACTTGGTATTTGAAGTACGTACATGCCTACGATGTGACAGCCAAAATTTCATCACAAATTGATCAAACAGAGGGGGCACTTTATTTAATAAATTTTGTCTCATTTTCACGTTTTTTTTATTTACTAAAAAACGGCTGTAACGATTTTGATCAAACCGGGTATTGAATGTATTTATGTAAATGCCCGCGATGTGACAGCCAAAATTTCATCAAAATTGAAAACTTGTCTAAGAAATCCCATTCCGGTTTTAATCAAAAAAGGTACTCAGAAAAAACTCTACAGTCATAAAACATAACACTTATGTATGGGTATATAGATATATTTTTTTTTTGCTATAGTAGTACCTAATCCTTTTTAGAAATAAAAGACAGTTTTTAATTTGACTGCTGGGTTTTTTCTGTGTTTGTTTGTTATTATGTTTGATTATCTTCAATTTTGGAGTAAATGATTACTGTAATTAACAAAAGAAATTAGAAAAAATACAAAGCACTGCTGCTTAATAAACATAAATTTATTTCGTGATCAAAGAACCAATGTTTCGCAGTTTTAGAAATAGAAACGCCATAATTCTTAATGTCCCTGGCTTCAAAAATATTTATTAATATAAATTTAATATTACTATTAGTAAGAATTGTTTACGCCTGCTAATAAACACATTTAATAAAATAAATTATATTAGCTGTAAAGTATACATGCCTGTTTATATTTTTCCTCTTATTGAATATTATCCCACTGGCTAATTGGGGTTTTATTTGCGTCATGAAGTCATTATTCTTGTTATTACGTCCAATCCGTGCTTATAATACTACACGTGTAGCCAACTACAATCTAATGTTTCATTTGCAAGAATATAAATTACTGTTTATTCATTTGACAAGGATGTTTACCTAACATAATTTCTTGTTGTTATTGTTATATATAGTTGCTTAACCTATTTACAATGTTTGACTGTTATCCACCGCATTTATGTGATTCCTAATAGATTTATCAATCATTAGTGTAGACTGTAGTACAATCTAAAACACTATTGAAATCTACAAATCTGGTGCGGTGCGCGCATCACACAACTTTTACTTACCACCCATATTTTTTGACTCAAATTAGACAATTCTTTTTTTTAAATGGCATACTTAAGTGCTACCAGAGAGGGATCACTAAACTTTATTTTATTTATCAATGAAATTGTTTTTTTTTTATTGGAAATTGGGGTCAGTATACTATAGAGTGGTGTACAAAGAATAAAATTAGCCGCATATGCTCTTACATTCCAAACTTTCCAGGGGTTCGTTTTAATTTGATTATATAAATATTGTTTAAGATTTTACTGAAAGAATAATCGAGTTTTATACCGAACGACCATGTTTGTCGGCGATATGTGGTAAATAAAAATCGATGGAAAGAATTCATAACGACGGGCGTTAATATGTTGGAATCAAAATTTCTAATTTGAGTGCTTTGTATTTTTTACAAAACGAAGTTAATATTTTATTCTTCTCGGGCAGGGAAATTTATTAGCGCTTTATTGAAATCAATAGTTTACGTATGTTCCAACAAAATCATGAAACATGTTGTCGCCTCTTGTCGCATGCAGATAAGCAGTTAGTAAAGGAGTACTACCCATGTGAGAGTTGCAGTCGTGTTTTAAGTGCTTGTTGGAACACACCTTTGATTAATTAGGAATCGCCATAAGTTTTTTCCGATAAATATTATATTGAGCAACATACACTTCGCCTTCTCTCACAATAATCTCTTTCGTCTTCTTTCTAAACAGTTCTTTTCGTTTTCCATTTTTAAATTAAATTAAAATGGTTTTTTAATTCTTTAAGTTTTGATTTAGTTTTAAGTCATTTGCGATTAGTACCATGGGAACCAATAGTTTCTTTTCAATGTCGATAAAACCTAATTCATATTAAAGAGTGCTTCATTATGATGAAACATGAAAGGTTTAATCAAAATCGTAAATAAAAAATAGACGTTAAGATAAAGTTCCCCCTCCGCTTACCCAATTCAGATGAAATTTTTGCTGCCACATCCAGGGCATATACCTAACTACCTCAAATACCAAATTTCAGTTTCGTGCAGTTTATCGATTTTGCGCCAGTCTGTTCACACACAGAGAAAATTTCGCGGGACTTGGTCATTTGGACTCAGGGGACCCTAAAACTTGTAATTTCGTTGAAAACCAGAAGTCGAAATATTATCGAAGTATTGAGAACTTTTAAGTTTTGCAATACAGATATTCTATAACATATATGGAGATATAAGCATATAGGTAAATGTGAAAAAATTGTGTTTACAAATTATCGAAACACGTCGGTTTCCAAACTAAGTAGTTCGTAAGTGAAAGTTGTGTGTTGCGCTCTCCGCACCAGATTTTTTTACATAGCTATGAAGTTTGACTGAAGGATGCCATTCGGAATCGGTGGTTTGAAAGCTCTTTTTATTCAATCACGTCGTCCTTTTTGTAATTTTTAAACAATTTTATTTCAGCAAGAGGAAAATGGTAAAACAGAAAAGGAACAGCTCTAGTGCTCGAGCCTTTATATGGAAGTAAGCATATCGTGTTAACCGAAATAGATAGTGTTTTTTTCTCAAACTTTACATAATTTTATTTAGAATATTATTGTACCTAACAATGTGATGTCCAGATTTGTATCTTAAAATTTAAATAGTGAACCAAATAGACCCTGCTATTACATCGTTAAAGCCGGGATCCCTGTAAAAGGGTTTCACTCTTATCAAATTAATAAATACTTTTTTTTTTTGTCTGAGACTTAAGCCTTTATATAAGGCTAAAGCCATCAAATGTACCTCTTGAAGTCAATGTACCGTTTTTAAAGTTTATTAAGGTTTAAAATAAAACTATTTATCTTCCCTTCGTTTGATTTACTTCAATTGTAAAATACATTACCAAAATGTCGCCTGTACTAATAGAGTTTTAAGTTTAGATAATATATGAAATAAAATAAATGAAGGACTGCAAGAGATGTTGTTTCAAAGAGAATTGAGTTCTAGTTCGGAGGGAAAGTTTTTTGGAGCTGAGGACATAATGGGACATTATCTTATTCCTTGTTATTGTTCGTGCACTTATCTCGGGCGCATCGATGGCTATGAATCACGATTGTTAAAAGTAAAAGGTTCTCTTATTTCTTAACGATTTAGTAATTCACAATTAATGCCAATAGCATCAATTAAATATCGCATGACAAATCAATAAATAACTATGTATATGATAATTGTAGATCAATTTAAATTTATAGATCACACAACTTTCGCTTACCAACTTACTTGGAGTAGAAACCGACGTGTTTTGATAATTGTGTAAACGGAATTTACAAAATTTACCCAAATTTACCTATTTACTTATTATAGATTAATGAACCGACTTATCAGATTCATTCTCGATCTTCCCAGGCACTCTCACGTCTCCCAATTGTAAACTGAGCAAGGCTTTCTTCTTCCTGAATCCAGACGACAATATCTCCTTGGTTCCTTCCTATTCCAATCCTTCAGAACAAAAAAACCCACCTATATCCTCGACCTCCTTACACCCCGTTCGACCATCCACCTATTAAACACAAGATCCCATCCCACCGACCTGTATGTTCCTATCCGTAGAACAGCCTCCTTTGAGCGATCCTTTACAGTACGTGCAACCCACCTTTGGAATTCCCTGCCCAATTCCATACGCAGCGCATCCTCCTTGGCAACATTTAAACACCATTTATTCACCCATCTCCTAGTTAATCAATCTTCCTCACAAATGTAAAAATTGTGGATATTCAGAACAATGTGTAATCACCATTTGTATTTTTATTATCCTATATATAATTTAGGATAATGTACATATGTCATATATATAATTTCATCTTACTGATTTAATTTTAGTCAGACAAATGTAATACCATATGTTTCCTTTTTGTTATTCTTAGGGGACTAAAAGTCCCAGAATAAAGTTATATTTTCATTTCATTTCATTTTTTATTACTATTGTTATTCTCCATAAGGGTTCAATCCAGATAAAGTGGTCCAGAGAAGTAAAATACAAGGGCGTACCCAGGATCAAAGCTATGGGGGCAAGCTAAAAACTAGAGGGGGGGGGGCAAGCTATGGTCGGTCAGGTTGTAACACCTTACCGCGGAAAAGGCGAATGAAACCGAAATTATGTATAATTATAGCAGTGCTTTATCAACTAAGTTATTACAATTATTTGCTTGAAAAAAATGTATTCTACTATTGCTTCCAGTCTTAAAAGCCTAAAAAATTATTGCTTCCAGCCTTCCAGGGGGGGGGGCAGCTGCCCAACAACTACCCTCCCTCGTACCCCCCGCTGGGTACGCCCATGGTACAATACATTAAAAGACAAAAATCCAATTAGTTTATTTTTTTTATTTTTATTTTGCCAATGGCGGAAATTTTATTGTCAATCAAACTAAAACTACTCTTTTACTCATCTTAAAACATTAAATAAAGACCACTCTCTTTAGGGAGATTTGAACTACCAATAAAATAAAACAAGGTACAATACAATTTATTACAAGTTTGAACTTAAAACTAAGAATAACAATCCATACATTCAAGTTCTAAGCGAAACTTGGATTGAAAAAAAAAAAAAAATGACTAGAAAGCAAATGACTAAGTTTTTTTAGTTTTTCATTTCATATATATAAATGAGTGCTTCAAATTCACAAAATTTCAAGCTGTAGACTTGCACGTTGGTTTTCATACCAATTTTTAAAGTTTTGAAACTTCCAAAATTATTAACACGTTAGCTGCGAAACAAATAAACTGGGATTTTCGTTAACTGCGACGAGGGGTCAAATGACCCCTTGCTACCACACCGCTAAACTGCGTCAAGGGGCTGATTGACCCCTTGTCCCTTAGACATTAAAATGAACTCTCTGTAAACATTGATGAATGTTTTAAAGTGAAATCCATTTTTTTTACAAATACCTGACATACAAGAATTCGTAACAGAAGCAGGGTTGAATTCTGTTGCCTCTGAATATATTTTTTATTACTTATTTTTTCCACTACATCTGTGTTATACTAACAGTAATTTTTTTCTTTCCTTTTACGTTTAATCATAAAATGTTTGCTATATGGTTTTAATTTTCAGCTTATATAATTCATGAAAGGAAGAATTCAGATATAAAAAATAAAACCAAAAGTATGTTTTTATTATAAATAAATGAACATAGGTGTACCTTTTATATATTTAAAAAAATAAACTTAAATATTACTAATTAAATTATTTAAATAGAAATAACATGTGAAAACTACATTTTATAATGTTTATCATTGAAGCATTGCAAACAAAGAGACGGTTTGTCGGCACAGTCGTCACAGTGGTCCGGACCTTCTTCGAAATTATTTACTGCATCGAGACGAGACAAATAAACCAGAGCTCAGGTGTCAACAATACTCAGTAGAATCAGTCAAAGAACAAGAAAAGAAGGGGAATCTGTGATTCACCCTTAGATAAATGTGATTCACAATAAATTACTGCCGCTTTCACAGCTTTCAAACATTAGAAAAATATATTTTAGAATAGAAAAAATATTTTTTATTTACATATTCATTAATATTTTATATAATATGCCAAAACAATAGTAAGATGAAGTTTAATGAGCATTAAAAGAGCAAGTTAATGAGCATACTAATTATATATCGAAAAAAAATGTTAGGGGTCATTTGACCCCTTGCCGCATTAAGGAAAACATTTAAACTATAATGCGACAAGGGGTCAAGTGACCCCTAACATTTTTTTTCGATATATAATTAGTATTAATTAGTGCATTATAAAAAAAAAATAAAAAATCTGAAAAATATTAAAACAGCATGCGTGACAAGCTTCGCAGTTAACGACAAATACACGTTTAATGGCTCGCAGTAATGGAAGTCACCGCAAGGGGTCAAATGACCCCTCGTCGCAGTTAACGTGTTAAATTTGAAAGCCTAATATTTCTGTTGGGCATGGAAATAAAAATTTGAAATTTGGGATTTTTATTTCGATAGCGATTTTACTCACAGATCCAGAGTAATACAGAGATACTTTTGTACTCGGATACTATAATCGAATCCCACCAATATTTTCCTACGGATACAAGTAGTACTCGACACCCGAGTATCCGCGAGTACGTTTGGTATTTAATATTAGTAATATTTTTAAGGATACAATTTCGTATACTTCTACGCCTAGGACTGAGAATGTTTATAATTCTATTATTTTAAATTCTTCTATTAAAATTATAAATTTTTTATAAGTATTACGACTTTAACATTTTAGCTTTTCGAAATAAGGGTCCATCATACAAAGCGTGACTTTTGAAAAAGTAATAATTTAAAAAAATGGTAGGAATAAATCCTCTGCGAAAACTAAATTTATATCTATTTCTTCACAATAAAGAAGCATAATCATTTCTATGCTAGCGTAAATTTTGGAAAATAGTGATAATTTTAAAATTATAAATTAATCTCTCAAATTAATTCGTATAGACTGTAAATGTTTGTAAATATGTACTAATTAAGGGTTTATACGGGCATGGATTCTATAAACAGTATAAATTTTAAAATTCGTTGATGCGGGAGGGGGGAGAACACTCTAAATATCATTTTTGTAACTTTTCTTATTTTTTTCGAAAAGAGCGTATTGGTTCATGATAACGTAGTATTAGTTTATATAAATCATTGTGGTTTGGAGGTTTTAATTCGTTAGTTGGTTTGTCCTATTGTTTTATGTGCCTCATAAATTATTTAGATTAACGTAATTTATATTCAGTTTTCGATTTTTCTAAAGGATATTATTCTCTTTTTTTCCCTATCCTGATGGAATAGAGTGCCAAGACCCATTCAATGGGCATTCCCATCCTCTCAATACACCTCTAGCTGAGGACTGCCTCGGCTTCCAAATCATGTCATTACTCCGTCTAGTAGCTGGGTTCCTGTGGGGTCCCCGGAAACCCACACTCACGACGCAGCATCCAAATGCATTTTCTATAATTTCCTGCAACATATATTTATTCTGTCGCTTAATACAGCTTCCTGTCGACAATTAAAACGTGTGATCCCCATTTTTCACAACCCACTTGACTGTATATTACGAAACCACAGAACCTTAGTGATATGGTAGTATATACCTCTTTTCCATATGTCAGGAGCAGTCGATTTTGAAAAACGCTGTATGAAAAAAATGATCGTTAAATATATTATATCAAAGTTGGGATGAAGTTATAATGTGGTAAAATATATATATTAGGGCAATGGTTAATAATATTTAATTTAAATTAAATTTATACTGTAATTTGATAAAGAAATGTAAGGAAGTTTCGGCGAATGTGAAATGACTTCATTTTTAATGTTTGATCGAATCGATGAAGCGTTAATATAAATTATAGTAGTTTATGTGGCATCTATATCTTATCGGAACCATCTGTTATCCACGTTTTTGTTCATATCCTGACATATATTTTAAAATTAAAATATTTAATGAACAAATCAATTATTTCAAGGGAAAACCTCGCTTTTTTAACCCTCAAAAATCCGGATCACCGTATAATCTGGATCAGGCATGATGACACACAAAAGGCAAAAAACTAACAGTTAGCAACATAAAAATAACACGTATTGTTACAAACAAGACACGTCAATCTTTCAGTTATGAATATTATTACATATCGATTTTTTCTCATACAACCTTCATTTCCGATCAGGTTTGGTTGTTTTTCTCCATAAAAATCATCTAATAATTCTTATATATTTAGATCTACAATTCGCAGCAATGGTCATATCCTTTTTGATTTCTCTTATATTAGCGGTGGTTATTGGAGTTTTAAAAATACTCATAAGTATATTAAACATTAACATGGCAATCAATGCGGTTAATATACGGTAAAGTTTTTGGTTTCTTCACTTATTGTCGCTAGGGGCGATTACTAAGGACCAAATAGACCCGTTTACGCAGACTGCTACATATGAAAACTTTGTAGTTCACTTATTAATCGGTTTATAAGTGTACTGCGAAATTTTTCATCCCAAGATGGATATAAAAATCTTAACCATATAAATATATCTGTTTGGTCCATCGTTATCGCCAGTGGTGGTCAAAAAGCGATTCAAAGTTCTGTTCCAAAAATTTACATTGTTAACAGGCCTTTAGCTTTATTTTTCAAAAAATTCATTTTTTTTATTTATTTATTTTTTTTTATTTCTAATTCTAATAATGAATAAATTTCTAATTCTAATAAGTCTAATGTTTAATACTCGTATTACTTACACCTTAAACAAATCTTCTATAAATGTGGTATAGGTACTAACATGATTATATTGTGATTAAGGGTAACTAGTAGGGGTCATCTGTGGTGCTGTGGGTAGTATAGCAACCTACAATACTAAACGTAGCGGGTTCGCGTCCCGAGGTGGCCCTAGGATATTTTAATGGGGGTAAAAAATCCTTGGTTATGCCGTCCCTCGGATAGGACGTAAAATAGAGGTCCCTAGCCTATACGATGTCAGATACTCGTTAAAGATACCTATTCTAATTATACCTGAATAGGCAAAATTTAGGACTCGCACTGTAGCATCGTCCGATAAGACTAAGTAGGGTACAGTGACTTAAAACAAACAAACAGCAATTGTAAATAGTGGCTTTTTATTATTATATTATTTTCTTTAATGACACTTGGAGTAAATAGGTTTATCATACCAATGAGTACCCAAGTCCTGATACACCCTACCCGCCCACCTGACCTGTGCCGCGCTGCAGGTGTAGCTGTCGATCTGCATTTCTTTGCATTCGAGTTTGACGTGACTTGGTAACTAACTTTTGTAGTGACGTGTAGCAACGCTACGTGTTTTGCTTAGAGCTCCCGCTGCATCTGATATGATAGCTGCACCTCTACCGTTAAAATGCTTTCTAAGCATCAATGCTTCTCAATTAATTATGTATAAAAAGAAACTAAAAAAAAAAAAAAATCATCAAGTTCAGTTTAATTCCTTTACTGCCTTAAGAATACAGAAAAATAAAAATAAATAAAATAATCTAATTACTTATTTCTCTTTAAGATTTCACGGCATAGAATTTTATAAACGGGTTTTTGTTTTTCATTAGCAATGCTTATATCATAAAAATAAGCTAAAATGTTGTAATTCCGTTTAGGGAGATTTTCTTTATGACATACTCAAAGATTCCTTATAATTTATTATGAAATATAAAAATAGTAAATGCATTACTGATCTCAAAAATTATAGCATATACAAAGCTAAAATCTTTATTTAACATTATTTTATAAATAATGAATATTTATAGGCATCGTTTTTTTTCCTGGCAAAAAATATATTAGAACAAGAAGTACAGTATAGGTTTTAGTGCGAAATATGAGACGGAAATCGGGTCAGGAAAAGTACTTGATGTGACTAACATGCAAAAAGGATTAGTTTTTCTGAATTGAATTTGTTCATTTAAATAAAATTGGTAAACATATTAAAGTTAAACCAATACCGCTGCTACAATGGTGTTCAAGTGCCAAAAGCGAAAAGAGTTGAAAAAAACTTAAGCATCTAAAAATTAAATACAGTTCATGTAATTAAGTTTAGTGCTTGTGGTCAATTTTTCACATTACCTTTAATAGGTTAAAAACCAACCTTAATTGATATAATGAATTATTGGGTATCGATTAGTTAGAAATTGGCTCTCAGAAAAAGGTAAGTAGTCTTGGGTTGAGGTATTATTGTTATCCTACTCAAGTGCATAATATTCCACTTTAATTTAGTTACACATTTTAAGGTATTGTTAGTATTACTCTATTTTATCATTTTTTCTTAAAATACTTTTTAATTTTCTTATCTCAGTGAAATTAAATTTAGCTTTCTTCAATAAACTTTAATAACGTTTTCCAATGAATAAAATTTTAACGATATATTTTGTTTTATTCATTAACATTTCTAATAAAAAACGAAAGTCGGAACATTTTTGTGTTGATTTTGGACCAGCAAGCAGTTTTAGCGTTTTATATTAAAGAGGTATTGATTCTTTTGTATTATGAGTACATAGCAAGGAAAAGACATTTTGATTGTAACTTATGGATTGGGTTCGCGGAAACTTTTGACGGACAACGCGCAGTAAGTAAAAACCATTGGATTTTTACCACGGGATGATGGGTTTTTACCTGCGACGAGTGAAACACACAACTTACCGAACTATTTGGAGTAGTGGTGCAACATCAATGGTTTGAATATAAATGAATCATCAATGTTTTTCGACATCCATGTTTTTTAATATCCATTTTTTAAACGTTAATCTGTTGGGGCCATAATTAATTTAAATATTGATGTCGTTTCCCTATTATAGACAAAGAAACAGATTTCTGTTAAATATTTAAAAATAATAAAAAAAATCTGGTGCGATCCGCGCAACACACAACTACAACAACAAGTTTTTTAAATTGTCATTTCTATATATAATATAAAAAAGATGAATTGATTTTGATTAAAACTTATTAATTTAATCAAAATCATTAAAGCCGTTTTTGAGATATTCGAAAAAAATGTAAATTTGGAAAAAAGTTATGAAATAAAGAGCCCCCTGAGTTTGACCAATTTTGTTGAAATTTTGGCTGTCACATCGTTAGCATATACATACACCAAATATCCAGTTTGATCAAAATCATTTCAGTCGTTGTTGAGTAAATAAAAAAAGCACGTAAAAATGATACAAAATTTATTAAGTAAAGTGCCCCCTCCGTTTAACCGATTTTAATGAAATTTCGGCTGTCTCAGCACGGTCATATACATACATCAAATACCAAGTTTGATCAAAATTGTTAAAGCCGTCTATGAGTAAACAAAAAAAAACACTTGAAAATGGCACAACATTTATTAAGTAAAGTGCCCCCTCCAATTAATCAATTTTGATGAAAATTTTACTGTCGCATCGCGGGCATATGTATACACCAAATACCGAGTTTAATCAAAATTCGCTTGAGCCGTTTTTGAGAAAATCGAAAAAAACCTAAAAATTAGACAAAATTCTTTAAATAAATTATCCCCTCTGTTTGACCAATTTTGATGAAATTTTTGTTGTCACATCGCGGGCATATACATACACTAAATACCCAATTTCAGGTCTGTGCGGTTTATAGTTTTTGAGCTTCTCTGTTCACACACACACACACTTACATACACACACACACACACACACACACACACACACACACACACACACACACACACAACCACGCACGCCCCCACGCACGCACACACACAGACAGACCATGTCTCTACTTCGTTAATTGGACTCAAGGGACCCCAAAACGTGTATAAAACGTGAAAACCGGAAGTCGAAATTTTTCACGATCGCAATACTTTCCTTACCTTATATTTCATAGATAGGTAAGTGAAAGTAATAATTAGTTGCAGCATAATGTAAATAAAGATTATGAAATAGCGATTCCCTAAAATCCTCCAATAAATTTTGAGACATTTCAAGTAGGACGCTGGGCGCTAGGGTGAGCTTTTTCTGCTAGTTACTCCTTTGTGAATTTTTGCGTGATTAGTCTTGTTTGAAGATGATTATTTTTCATTTTACAAAAACAAGAATCGGACCATTTCAATGATGATGAAACCTACCTGATATCAAATGAATTGTTAATTCTAATTAAACATGATGACTTTAATCTAATTGTTAGAGCGATTTTTGAGAAAATCGGAAAAAACATACCTACCACAAATACCAAATCTCAGTTTCGTAGACTTTATCGTTTTTGAGCTAGTCTGCTCACTCACACGCGCCATTTTTCGGGATTTGGTTATTTGGACACATGGAACCCACGATTTTTCGAAAAGGGTTAGATTTAAGTTAGAAAATGCAAAATTTGATCCAATGTGTTCACCCCCTTTATCCATTTTATACCCCATTACATCCCCACCAAATTTTATCCATTTATCCAAAAATGGATCACAGTAAATTAATCCGCTTCGATTTCGAAACAGACAGGTCATTTCGTGGGACTTAGTTATTGGGACTCAGGGAGAACCCGAAAACGTGTATTTCCGTTGAAACGGGAAGTCGAAATTTTTTACGATCCCCCGCTATTTACGTCCTCTCCGAAGGACAGCGTAACTAAGGAAGGTTTTTTTACTTTCCATGAAACATCTGCCGGGATAAGAACCCGTGACATTTCGTTTAGTAATTTGCTATGCTAACCACCGCACCACAGTTTATCCCAGGTGAATAGGTGTATCATTGAAAAACTATTCATTGTTTACTCAATTGAGGACATATTAATTAAATATAATCAAATTCTCCATTTCAATTTTTTCATTGACAGCATTTTAATACTGCTTCGTATGCTTTAAAGCCTTTATCAATTATACAGTGTTATTATTAGAAAACTTCGCAAACCTGTTAAAATACCTTTAAAGTGGTGAGCTTAAAAAAAAAAAAAAAACACTAATTATAATTTGCTTAATGAACTTCATCCTAATTAAAACTGGCCTCTGATTTAACTCATGTTTGTTACTTTCATACTTATGATATATTCCTTAATTAGTTAATTAATATTTCAAGACTTATAATAAAAAAAAACCAAAATAAGATTTCTTTCGAGAGAAACGAACTTTTATGGAAATAATTAAAATAAAATTGCGACCGGATGTGAAAAAGCCATTGTTTGTTCTGATACGATTAATTTTGTCAGCTCATTTAGTTTCAAAAATTGTATAAGCATTTTGTTTACCACTTTTGAATAACACAGCCCAATGAAGGATCAATGGATTTATCCTTTTCTTTTGTGTACAGTAGTATCTTTCGCGAAGATATATACAATCTAGTATTATAACAGTGAAAGTTGTATAGTAATCGAATTTTTTTATTCCTACCTCCATGTTTAATTAAAATAGAGATACGATAAGTAGAGAACTCCTAGCTGACCAACTATTTATTATACAGTTATCAAATCAAATTGATAGACTCTAAGCACAGACGCGATTTTTTCAAACCCTGGATGACCCAAAACTAAAAGACGTTCTTTTCTCCCATTTTCTTAGATACCACATGCGAGATAACTCTTTTTTATTTCTAGTTATAGCACGTTCTCAGTATCTTTAAAAGGAGCTGTACCTGTCCTGCCATTTTTTATACGACTCCTTGACCAATCAGATTTAACTTATCTTACGTTGTCGACCGCCATTTTGCCCATCTTCAGCCATTTTCGTTCCTAGCCTGATATCCGGGTTAAACAATACATCTATTTAAGGTTTTAATATATCGTAATGTAAAACAAAAACCACATGATAGAAAAGAGTTACCAACTGTTCTAGTACCAGTTTTAGATCGTTCGATAATCTTCCTTCGTTCTAATTCAGACTAAAAATAAGTGGCGATGGACTGGAGTCAGAGTATTGGTTTTGAAGATCGAAACAGATTATTACTTTTGTGTTGTTGCAAGTTGATACTTTTGTAACATTTATAATTATTTGAGTTTTTATTGTTCGCCTGACATTTTGAGTTATAATTTTACGTTAATAATCAGTTGATCAAACCCACAAACTGTTAATAGATTTTAAATCTCTTTTACATTGTTTTTGAATTTAAGTTAAATAAAATAAAAATAAACTTAAGAATTCGATTTTCGGATATAGAAAAGAAATTTAAAATGAAAAAGCTTTCAAAGATTATATGTTCAGGAACACGTGTCTGTAGGCAACACCCCCTTAAATGTCCTATGATTTGGGGGATTAAGATCCAAAGTGTGATATCTCCCGAACCGTGAAATTGAATAACATCTAAGCCGACCATTAACGGTTCGTATGTTACGTATATGAGCAATAGGGCATGAAGGCTGCTTACATAGGTGAACTATCCTCACAAAGCAACACTCTATCCGTTGGATTGGTTAATTAGGTAAAGGTGTGCCGCGGCTTTGATGTATCCGGTTACTTAGAACCCTAGCGAGAATTCAAGAGAGCATATCCCTGGAAAACTGGATACCCTTTCACCATAGAGGTTTCCCTTCCGCCCTGCTTCCTATAACATACGGCTCCAAACAGATGGTCACAAATGACATTGTTCCTCAATCCCACAAATCTATCATCGTCAAAGACACGGCTCACCCTTCCGGCAAAGTGGACACCGAGGGGTTGGTCTCCGAAAGAAAACAGTTTGGAGACCGATTGAGGCCGTCTCAAACAAAAACTGACCATGTGTGAATGGAGAGCGGATTCTTACGGCCGTATGTTGAGAACAAATATCCGTGAGGGTAATCCGACTGTGAATTGAAGAGAGATCCCTGGTCCTTTAGGTGCACAGCAGCTCAGCCGTGGTCATCAGGAAAAGGCTTCCTAATTTGTTTAACCGATTCAATGGAATGTGAGCGCCTTCAAAAGGACATTTTCCAGCAGGCTTGTAGGCTATGTTTTAACTGCTTTTGCAACCTGATTCTAAACAATAATATATAAAAGGAAGACCTAAAAGCTTACTTTGAAAACTTTTTTCAAATTCACAGGCTGGGAACGATATTTCATTTCCCAGGGATTATGATTTCTTCTTTACTTTTTTTTTTCACCGAATCCCCTTAATATTATATCAAAATTAATAACCTACTCATGATTATAATTAAATTATTTTTCAGCTCTAATAATTAAAAAAGGCACATACGTATCGAATTGAGAAACCTCCTCTTTCGAATTCGGTTAAAAATAATTAGCAATACAGAAAAGAAATCTTTCAATTAACTTGTACGAGTTAATGTTACCTGACAGTTAGCCTCTCCCAAATTAAACACATGGATGATTTTACTTAATTTCCTAACTATTTCCCTAGAAGATAAAATTCTATTATTAGCTATTTAACCTATTCATTTTCATCACCAAAAAAATTGTTGCAACGAATTCTAATCTTGCATTATTTCTTTCAATTATACTTTTCAGGCATAACCGAAATTTTTAAAATATTTCAGTTTCGTTCTGACAAAAAAAATACGCATTTCTGGATTATGGTGAAAAAATGAATTAATCTAAAATACAGATTAAACGGTATTTGTAGAAATTAATTACGTTTCAATAATTTTCGATTTCCACTTTTTTGTTTATGTAAAATAAAAAATACTTATATACTCAAGAGATTTACTAGATATATCTTTGAAAAGCTCCGAATATGAATAAATTTTGTTCGTGTAAATTTAGTAAAATCAATTTATGCATAGGGATAGCATAACTTTTATATTTTTTTTACTGACTTAGGTGGCACACCCACCGTTGGTGGTAATGACCGTATTTCAATAAATACGGTATCCCAACATACTGCTTAGTGCGTGTTTTCTGAGAATTGTAAGGTTATTTTTATTCAAAACCGGTTGACTATGATTTATTCAATATTCTTGATTAGCTTTAAAAAAAAGTATTCTTACAAACCTCAACCTCCAAATATCAACCTTGCCTTCGTAACATAACGAGAAAATGACATGGAATAATATTCTATACACTCTTGCATGCAATGAAAATTGCGGTATTCGCCCCGATTACTTTTCTTGGAAGTGCAAGTGATGCAACTTGGCTGGCTCTAAACGGAGTCGCGTGCTGCTCTTCATTATTGCATTTCCTATACAATCTCTCGTCTTGTCATGAATAATGTAGGCTACATCGGCTTTCGGCAATTTTCTCTAATCGCCGGATGGCTCAGGCAGAAGTAATGCTTTATTTATGATTGCATTTAGATGTTTCGCATTTATGCTCGCTAAACTAATGCAAACAAAAGGAGAAAATTGGCAATTCTCAAGTGATCCTATGAAATATATTATATTATTTCAAGAATATTCCATAAAATTTGTGATTTGTAATATAAAAACTGGTCTATTATGTGGATCATAGTTAACGTTGAAACATATAAATAATATGAATTTTTGGCGGTTTTTTCTATTTTATGTTATATTTATGTATTTCATAATAATTTATATATTTCGAAAATATATCTTTGATATATTAAAAATTATTTTTATTCAGGAACCGTATTTTTTTAAAAATGTTCCTGTGGGATTTTAAGGGGTCAAAAGGAGAAAAACTAAATCAGCACATTCTTTTTTTTTTTTTTTTATTACCTTCCTTTAATCAATATTAGAGATACAAAACAATTTAACAGTTATTAAAATGTATTTGTCTTATTCTTTCTCAACCGTCATGTATGCTCAAATATGTTATCATTTTGGAAACACTATTTGAATGTCCAGGCAACTTTAATATGCTATGAAGTTTTTTTCTTATTTCGAAGGAAAATATGCATTTAGTTTTCTCAATGTGCACCTCGATATTTATTTCTTTATGCTCATCCACCATCCTTTTACATGCCATTGCGGCAAGGTCTAGTGCCCTTTTAACATTCAAGCAGCAACCCGTAATATTTAAGCCATCCGGATAAGCATTTACAATAGTGTTTCCATACCTTCTACAAACCATGTTGGAAGTTTAAGTTGAAAAATAATTGGGGAAAGCACTGCCCTTGTGGAACACCATAATTAATTTATTAAATATCCTTTACAAATGTATTTTTTATCAAAAATCTCCTACCTTAAGTTAGGGATGCATCTAAAACGTAATTAGCTGTTGATGAATATGTTAATTAATTTTCCCCAATATTATTATCATTAATTTTCATAGAGTTCATCAGAAACATTCACTAAATTGTATTTTCATTGTAAACATGTTGATGGTAATTTTGTAAATACAGGGAAATTATTTTTTTCCGTTAACTTATGAAAATTTCTGTGCTACAGGGAAAATCATTAGTCTACCCAATGCTGTTTACATATATTAGGCTGAGTATGAAATGAAAAATAAACAATGCTTTCCCCACAACGCAAATAGTTGTTAATGAGTTGTGATTTGATATTAGATAGAAATAATTTAATTTTATTCTTAATACTTTAGATTTACATATCTGAGGCTACATTATTTGGAATATAATTTATTATATTGTCAACGGTTCTATAAAGCATGTAAATTTATGCTTCATTTGACCATTACGAAGGACAGCCTTTTTATTTTTCAATCAATTAAGGTCGTATGGTAATTTTAAGATCACAGATCGTCATCATGTCCAGAGAGAAAATTGTAGATTTGGCCAATTTAGTGATTAAAAGAACTTGAGGGGTCTTACTCGTCAATGCTTTAATGCTGCTTACTTTTTTTTAATACATTTTCTTTAATATATCCGGATGAGTTTATACCGTCGGAGACGTATCATATCCATAAAAATATATATATATTTATTCAATCTACAAATTTATTATAAAAATCAACAAATATTTTCATATATTATGTGAATGATATGTGTGTATAGTATATCAGAAAAACAATTCATAATTCTTGTATATAATCAAGAATATAGTCAATACAATAATAATTAATCTATATCTTCAAGATTATAGAGATTAATTGACATAGAAGTTTTTCATATATCTAACCCCTAGCACATTTATTTGTTCTTTTTGTTTTTTAAGCTAAATCGATAAATTAAGATTAACCTATATTTTTAACAATCAATTAAAATAAATTAAAACCGCAATATATTTAAGAAGAACTTAACATAAAAAGAAATCTTAATGCTCTAACACGTTCCTAAAAAAAGAAATTTATGGAAGGTACTTGGGTTTGAGGTAGTTCCCAAGTCATTGGGTTGCGGTCAGCGATTGTTATCAGTTCGAAGAAATCGTCAGCTGTTTGCTTTGGAAAGGTGCTTTCAGGTATGACTCTGTAGAAGGCCCATTTTAGGTAATGGAACCGTTTTCAGGTTACAGAAGTACAGTCATGAAAAAATATTCTAGGCCCCTTGGTATTTCCAATGAAACCCTTGATGTTATCGTAGAATTTGATAGTCTTACAGAACCGAACAAAGGACTGCGTAACTATATGATTTAAGAAAGTTTTTAAAATCACAGTAGTCCATTACAAGTATTATAAGCTATTGTTTAATGACCAAAATAAAAAGTTCCTAACTAATTCAAAAATGACAACATGCATTATTGAAAAAAAAAATCTGGTGCGATGCGCGAAACAAACAAATTTCACTTACTAACTTACTTAGACTAGAAATTGACGTGTTTTGTTAATTGCCATTTCTCAAAGTGATACATTTTTTCACATTCATTTCTATTTTTGTTTTTATTTGCTCTCCAAAGTACACTAATTTTTTTTATCATTAAATTCGGCAATGCAAGCATAATACTCCAAGTCGTCTGATTTTATAATGCTCTATGTAGTCGTTGAAAACTTCATATAGTTACCATGAAACAAATAATTAATTATAAAGCATTAAAGTCTGTCATTAAAGGCGTACTGCGAATGCGTGAGCTTAACGTGTTTTATGAGTTGACGGAATATTTTTCTTTTTTTCTCCTGCATATGTTCACTTGATTTTTTTCATATTTTATATTTAGCCATTTCTTATTTTGAGGCGTAACTAGAGACAGTTAATTTCTCCATATAAACAAAAAAAGAGGTACTTTATAGTAAAACAAATGAGCCCCCTTCCCCATTTAAGGCCCCTCAGAACATTTTAATAATGATAAATCTTACCTGATATTAAATAACATATAATTAAACATGACGAATTTGCTCAAAATCATTACAGCCATTTTTGAGAAAATCGAAAAAAAATTAAAAACTGGAAAACAAATTATGAATTAAAGTGCCCCCTCCGTTTGCCCAATTTTGATGAAATGTTGGCTGTCACATCTTTGGTCTGTCACATAAATTCATCAAATACCTAGTTTGATCAAAATCGATAAACCCGTTTTTGAGTATATAAAAAAAAAATACATGAAAATTATACAAAATTTATTACGTAAAGCATATTTATAAATAAATATTTTGCAGTCATATTTCGGGCATAATAATACATCAAATACTCAGTTTAATCAAAATCGTTACAGCCTTTTTTGAGTAAATCGAAAAAAACGTAAAATGTTATTAAATAAAGTACCCCCTCCGTTTGACCAATTTTGATGAAATTTTAGCTGTCACATCGCGGGCATATACATACACCAAATACCCAATTTTAGGTTCGCATGATTTCACACACAGACCATTTCGCGGGACTTGGTTAATTGGACTCAGGGAACCCCAAAACGTGTATTTCCGTTAAAAACTGGAAGTCGAAATTTTTCACGATCGCAACACTTTCCCTTACTATATATTTGATATATAGGTAAATGGAAGTAAAACTTCTTTAATAATCTATTAATATGAAATCTCAGACGTCGTTTAGGTAACAACAATCGTGCCATACTAAGTAATCAATATTTATTTTTTTTTTTTTTAACATATAAGTATTTCTATAAAACTACGTTAAAAAAAATTAAAAATAAAAAGGCCACATTGCAATTTAACGTAGTAAAACTAAATACACAATAAATTAAGTGGAACAGATGCATGGAATAATAATGCTGCAATTAATAAAAACTAATATACCTAACTGCTCATAATAGGATATTCTAAAGGCAGTGTAAATGAAATTGCAATAAATATAAAAGAAAATATTTGAGACAGGTTAGTTTTCAGGATTTGAAAATTCAATTTGGAAATAATGGTTATTTCACCCTCCCATTAATTAATTGTCCTTTCTTGTCCTCTGGCTGCCCATTGCTAATTAAACCATAACGTTAAATAAATATTGTATTATATACCATTTCATGAATAATAAAATCCTCACGGGTACCCTCTTGATGAAATATACTTTTTTTTTTTTTTTAATACACCTAATGCAAGCTGCAGATAACAAGTTCGAATTCAATCTAAACTTAAAATAAGCAAAAAAAGTGAAGTCTTTAATTTTTTTTAAATTACTTAGCGACATTTATGATAGTTGTTGTTGTTTTAATAAAATTATATTTGCATTATAACAGAAGAACCGATAGGTCGACTTCCGGTGACAACTGGGTTTCTTTTTTGAAACTTAAATATTATGAATTATTTTAACCAAAAAATAAAACAGAATAAAACGAAAAGAAAAAAAACTTAATTCAATTCACCTTTTACTTATTTGAATAAAAATCTTTCAATATTTCAAATATATAATCAACTTTAACGTCTTATTTGGAAATTTCATACGAGAATGAAGCGACAAGTGACGACTGATCGTTCCCCGCTGCTTCAGCAGTTCCAACACAAACTTCAAAGCTACCAATCAATGACGAAGGTTCATTTATATTAGTCAGACCTGATTTGACTTAAGAATTCAAGCAATGGGGCTCCAAAAAACCAACGAATACCTCAAACACCATATACTTGCAATTCTAAATCCTTGATTTTCGCTGATTGCATCAAATACCATAATCTGTAGGTAATAATAATATATAATATATGTACAAACCTATGCTTGCCAATTATTATTTTTTATTTTTTTTCGCATTTGCTTGTATTTCCAGTCATTAAGTACGATCTTGAATTTCAATAAATATAAAAAATTACTGGCAACTGTAAAAATCGAAGCTGGTAATAGGCTCCTCCATCCCTCTCCCGTGGACAAGAGCGTCCCTCGCCGTGAAATGGGAACGGACAGGTGGTGGCAAGTAGTCAGAGCTAAGTGAAATGTTTCCCGAGGAACAGCGGGCTGAAGGGAGGAGATAAGGATGATGGGGCATGAGCCAGCGGAATCCTCTCCTCAGGTACTCTCCTATCCTCCAGCTTCCTTCCTATCTCTCCTCTTTTATTTCGATGTAGGAAAAACTGGGTACCTAGCCTTCAATGTCATCAGCAAGCTATCTTGAGAAATTACAAGTAATTCGTTCACAAGTTGCTACAATAGTTCTGAAGATGATATAATCTGCCAAGCAGTAGCTATATAACAATTCCAAAGGGAGATATTGTATGTATGATTACTTCGAAGTTGACCCTCTCTTATATGTTTAGAAATTAGACTCTGGCGTGGGCTGCAAAGCTGGAATCGGAGTTTCCCAGCCTGAATGTATATATTGTAAATAGGTATGAATGTATGTTGTTTAATTTTGCTGATTGTTAATTTTTTTTTTCTCTTTCCAATTTGGAGCTTTACTTTTTTTTATTACTATTAGTTTTTCTTTTTTTTTTGTGCACATATGTGTATAGTTATTGAGTGAATGTGTCCATACTGCTCTAATATTAATGTCCTTGATTGTGGCAGAATGTATTAATTCTTTCAATAAATAAAAAAATTAAGCCTTGTAATAATAATTAAAATTAGCCTTGTAATTTTGTATGATTGTTAGGATAACAAGTTTAAGAAGGATGAATCAAATATAGTTTCAATCAATCTTGCATATCATAGCTATAAACACGTAAAAATAATTTTCAGTCAGGTGTTGGCATTTTATATGCAACGCCAAAACTTTTTTATTAATGAAAAGGAGAGAATCCTGTTACCTCCAATTAAATACTAGAAGATCGAACGGAATAATTTGAACTATATCCAGAATTTGAAGAACAAATAAATGGAAGCGTCCGATTAAATAATGTCGTTGAACCACAACAAAGCTAAGACTTCTGCATAGATATGAAAGCAATTCCTTCTTTTAGTATGCTCTCGAAAATGTTTGCAATCTTTAATTTTTTAAGTTCGTTTTTACCTTGCTGACTTAATTTAAGAAGAAATTTGCCGGCGGTGATTCATGTGGACATGGTGTGAAAACTTGAAGAACAGTTACATTTACGGAAATTTAGTAGTTGTTCAGAAAAGCCATCCAGTGAGGTCTTAGGAAGGAATGTATGGTCTATAATAGTAACTTGACTATTCCAATATTAAGGTCCAATATTGCTCAGATATTCATCTATATGTTAATGACAGACTCTGTCAACTCCTGTTTAAAGAAAACTTTTGCCTTAAAGCCTAGAAAAAACACACGAACAATTCCTAGACAATTAAAATATTTTTCCTGATTAATAAAATTACAGATTCCGTTCCTAAAATATGTCATATTCAGATGTAATGTTGAATATTCCAGTTTGTTGTTTTATGATTTTGCTTTGTCTGAATAACGCAGCAATTATTATTATTTACGCTTTGATGACCAATAAACGTTACGTTTTAATGAATTCTGTCAAATGCAGATTTGTTCTGTCTCCAACGACATTTTGTTAAATATAAAGCAGTTGAATATAAATCAAAAATTATTATTTTTTATGAAAACTTCTGCTTTATAATCTGCAAAAAGAAGATGAGATTTTTTTAGATGTTTATTTTCGTTACATGAATTATACGATTACAATTTTCATTATTATAATTCTTACATGTAAATTTATAACTTTTAAAATTAAAATATCTCCTGGACATCTGCTCCAAGAATATATGTGTACATCATTGTTGAGTAATTTGGAAAGCAACGATCTCTTATTTAGATCGCGTGGCGATTTTGATATGAATATGGAGCGATAACTAAACGTAAAATCTTAATTAACCTTAATTTTTTGTTTATTGGAAATCTTTAAATAAGGCTGGTTTAAAGATCATAATTGTAATGAACCTCATCACCGTAATGGACCCCCGCATGTTATTATTTTCACAACAAAGATACTACATAGAAAACCAGGGGGTGAATTCAGTACGAAATTTTTTGGGGTCATGACCCCCCCCCCCGTCTCATAATCAAGATAGCACCATTTTTTAATGAGATTATAATCTTGTTTTAAGAAGGGCTGTGATCTAAGCAATCTAAAGTGTTATGTTTAGACTGCATAGTAACTACCTAATTGCATTATTCGCTTAAAAATACGAATAATTGAAAAGCCAAAATATTTAGGGGGATAACTGCACAACAGCCAAGATAAAGGCTGGATATAGTATGGGATATAGTTTAGAATAATAATCACAAAAATTGGGTTCTACCCTTAATATGCAGCATTGAGGTACTGGTACATTCAAGTTATGGGGCATATGCATAAGAACCAAACACGAGATTTACCAAAATTTGGATGCAATAAGGGCGTCCGCAGGATTTTTTCGGTAGAGGGGAAGCAAATAAATTCGGGGTAGGGAGTGATGTATTCTGACTATATAAGGCTCAAAAGGAAGCTTATTGATAATTAAAATATTTATTTATAAAATACGAATAAATTAATACGGATTTATTTAATTCGTTGTTATTGTTTCACATAATTTCTAGTAGGGCGGGGAGGGGGACTGCTCTCCCCTGCTCCCCCTGCGGAAGCCAATGGGATGCAATATGTAGAATAGCTCCTTTTCTATTAAAGGAAGTAATATATGTTTGTGATAGTGTTTGCTATAGTAGGTACGAAATCTGGCACTAATTTCCTAAAGAATAATAAATAAGTATTTAATAATATTTCATATTGAATATTACATCAAATATAATAGTACATTTATATTGATGTTTATAATCTCGTTTTGAGCTCTTATGCATATGCCACAATTACCTGAATGTGCAAGTAAAATCAATGCTTCATCCTGATAGCAGAATTCAATTTTTTTAGATTATTTTTCTAAACTCAATCTCAAAGTATAACGAAAATAAGATTTTACAATGCCACAAACTATCAAAACACGATAAATTAAACAAGTTATCACTTTGTAACCACACAGTAACACAAACATAACCATATGACTTGAGCTTCAGTTATGACAAGGCTAAATCTCCATTCCATCGCTTCTTATTTAGTCGTAAAAAGAACAGCCTGAAAGGTTCTAAGCCAGCGTAGATATCATAGAACATCTTAGGTACTATAACAGTTCGGTCCAACTAATTCTTATTCGAACTATTCTAAACCAAAAGTTTTGTATTCTGTTTTACGTTATACTATTGTGTAGTTACTTCCTTTAGCGATACTTTAGAGATACATTTAAAGATTTTTCTTTCCAACTGTTTGGATTAATTTATATTATTTAATTAGCCTTGCCTTTCCTCTAAAAAATAAGGCTAATTAAAAGTAAATAAAAGTTGTTGTGAGTTATGGTTAGGAATTATGTTTTGATACTTCTTAAACTAAACACCAACTGTTTGTTTTGGAATTATAATAATATATTAATGTGCGGGATACACATCACGGTGATGAATTTTGCCACTATTGTGATTGATCAACCAACATATTAAATATCACCTCAAATATAATATTAAATATTACCTCATATAATATTAAATATTATATCAAAATTTGGCGAATCTCGTGTTGAGCTCTTATGCATATGCCCTGAATATGCATATCCACCTGAATGTATCATTAGTAGTTATTTCCTTTAGCTGTATCAGGAATACACTTTAAGGATTTTCTTTCCAATTCTTCATTGTGAAAATAATAATCACGGGATGAGCTTCGCCACTTTTATGAAATAAAATAATATAATAAAAAAAAAAAAATAAAATAATGAAATTGCATTGACGGATATTCAGTAAACCATATTTAATAAAATTGATAAATATAAATAAATTTCATATTAAAAACGTTATTGATGCTTATAACATTTAAAAAGAGCATATTCTACTCCAAAAAATAAGTTGAAGTTTTATTACAGGAAATGCCCAAGGAATTTATAGTCTGCTTTATAGTCAAATAGCTTATATTTTGATTCCTAAAATTGCATCGTGTGAATACTCTAAACATCTGTACACTTAAATATGTTTTATTGCTGATTTCCGAAAGAAGAAGACGTTAGCTAAGGGGAACAATATAAAAAAATTGTCGAAGAATAATCTAATCCCGACTATAAACCTCACTTCATAGGCCGTAAAACATTTTAAAAAACGAGGTTCCCAAAATCCAGCCATTAGATGCTTAAAAGGACGTAAACACTTTAGATAAAAGAGGTGACTGCTATGTATTCTACATTTAATAGGCCATTTTGGACAAAACTTTTTTTTTCACGGGCATAAGTGGGCCCGTCCTTTTTAGAACATTTTACAGGTTTTAAGGAAGAGGGGCGCTGCACAACGCGATGTTCCGTGACGATTTTGAACCAAATGGGAGGGCAATAGACAATTTATCCCTCCCAAATGACAGGTTACTCCACATGAAGCCTCCGCTTTCTATTCATCTCATATTAACCTTTCTTTTTTTCTTCATCTTCTCTTTCTATAACATACCTTGTATGGTGTAACCGTTTAAATGAATTACTTGAAGGCCTTATGTTCTGATGTACTAAGCGCATAGTTCAGGTAAGTTTTTATATTATATATTTAATTTTTGTTTAACTATCTCTCTATATACTCTGTATTACTTGCGGTTTCAGTCGAGACCATTGCAATTCCGATGAATGAACACATTCAAACCCTATTGACAATAAATAGAAATTTATCCCCCAAAAAATTATACTTCCCCCATTTATCGAGATAAAAGCGGGGCCACAGGTGATCCCCACGCATCTATCTCAACAGCGAGATTATTAAAGCACTATTCAGTTGTTTTATTTATTTATGTACACTCACCTATTATACTAAATCTCTATTGAATTTTACTTCGTAACTAAATAAGTATCACTAGTTGGCAAATGCTTATGATTTATAGTTAAGTAATTTATATTTAAGTAACTTGTATCAGGATATGAAAATTTGATAAAATATAATCCTATGCAATCATTTTAATAAAGAAGGAGAAATTGTTTTAATGGATTTTTTATTGGCTATCAAAAAGGGCATAACCTTATCATTCTGAATGATTTCCAAATTTCAAATTAATTTATTTTCTGAGTAAAAAAATTTGCTTTGAAAATTTGCCATCATTGTTTTGTCTTAATGAAGCCATCCACGCAATAATGGCTATCTAAAAACAAAAGTGACTTTTGATATCGCACGTCGGCAAGAAGAAGGTTAAAAATTAAAAAAATCTGGTGCGATGCACGCAACACACAACTTTCTCTTAAATTGATGTGTTTTGTTAAATGCCATGAAATTGACGTGTTTCCCATTTTCCCCACATTCATTTACCTATTTTTTGTTTTTGTATTTGCTGTTTAAAGTACCTACACTATTTTTTTTTATTATTAAATAAAAGTTTTTACTTGTAATAATTCGACAATGCAAGCAAAATACTCCAATTCGTCTGATTTTGTAATTCTCTATGTAGTCGTTGAAAACGTCCTATAGTTATCATGAAAAAAATTATTTCCATTAAATGAACGAACATCTTTAATTATAAACAATCGTCTGTCATTAAAGGCTTAACGTTTTATGAGTTGACGGAATATTATTCTTCTTTTCTTTTTAATCTCTTTGTTCACTTGATTTTTTTCATATATCATTTTTAGCCATTTCTTACTTTTAGGCTTGTACTAACGAGAGACAGTTGATTTCTCCATAGAAACAAAAACAAGGGAACATTATAGGAAAACAAAAAAGGCCCCTTCCTCATTTAAGCCCCACCAGACCATTTTAATAATGATAATACTTTAATATCTAATTTAAAGAATACTTTATTCTCATTAAATATGACGAGTTTAATCAAAACCGTAAAGCTATTTTGGAGAAAAACTACATAAAAATGGGAACAAAGTTGTGAAATAAAGTGCCCCCTCCGTTAGAATAATTTTGCTGAATTCCGTTTTGATGACATTTTTGCTGTCACATCGCGGGCATATAGGTACATATACTAAATACCCAATTTCAAGTTCGTACGGGTTAGTTTTTGAGCTAGTCTGTCCACACATACACATACACACACACAGGCTATTTCGCGGGACTTATTTGGACTCATGAGACCCCAAAACGTGTCCGTTTAAAACCGGAGGTCGAAATTTTTCACGATCGCAATACATTCCCTTACTATATATTAATACCTATATAGGTAAGTGAGAGTAATATATCAAATTTGAGTTATGCATACCGTTGAAATCAGAATTATAAAACCTACAATGCCAGAACATAGTCAAAATAGTTATGATAGTTCGTTCGTATAAGGTGCAATTTGTCATGTTCGTTTATGGAGGGGTTGGTCGTGTTAACGCAAAGAGGGGGCTAGACTTTTAAGTTACAGTTGGTACCATAATAAAATTAAGATTGCAGTTGAAAGTTTGGTTTATAAAAAAAAAAAAAAAAAAAAAAAAATCGAGTTGTAAGCATCTTCTTCCGACGTGCGGTACGATAAAAGAAATAGAATGAATATAATTTATCAAACTTGTTTTTCTCTACGTGCTGTATCTTCAATTTTTTTATAAGAGTTATGGTGAATCTTATACTTAATTATTCCATATTAATCATCCTAGAAACATAAAAAGTCTAGATAAAAAAACAGCTAATAAATTTTACAACTTCAATACACTCCCTATTTCATTGATTAAGCTTTGTTGTATTTGATGTACGGTATATTTTCTTACTGGCTTCCCCATAGCAACAAAACCAAAATTAAAACAACAACTCATCAAATTACCAAGTATGTACTAGCTTTTCTGATTATGTAGTAGGAATGTAGCACACAATAAACTGGAGGAATGCAGTTACATTTAATGTTGATTTTATTAAATCGAAATGTTATGTGTCATTTAATAATTTTACTCCTATAAATCAAGGTCTAGAATTGGAGGTTAGGTAGGCAACCTTTCCATTGAAATATAAAATGGCATTATATATTTTAACACAATTTCGTTATTACTTCCACTTACCTATATATGAAATATATAGTAAGTGGAAGTATTGCGATCGTGAAATATTTCGACTTCCGGTTTTCAACGGAAATACACGTTTTGGGGTCCCCTGAGTCGAAATGACCAAGTCCCGCGAAATGGTCTGTGTGTGTGTGTGTGTGTGTGTGTGTCTGTGTGTGTGTGTGTGTGAACAGACTAGCTCAAAAACTATAAACCGTGGGATCCTGAAATTGGGTATTTAGTGTAGGTATATGCCCGCGATGTGACAGCATAAATTTCATCAAAATTACTTAAAGGGAGGGGGTACTTTACTTAATAACTTTTTAGGTTTTTTTCGATTTTCTCAAAAACGGCTCTAACGATTTTGATTAAACTGAGTATTTGATGTACTAATATGCCCGAGATATGACCGTAAAAATTTCATCAAAATTGATTAACCGGAGGGGGGACTTTACTTAATAAATTTTGTAACATTTTCATGTGTTTTTTTTATTTACTCAAAAACGGCTTTAAAGATTTTGATCAAACTGGGTATTTGGTGTATGTATATGCCCGAGATATGACTGTTAAAATTTCATCAAAATTGATTAACCGGAGGGGGGACTTTACTTAATAAATTTTGTATCATTTACACGTGTTTTCTTTATTTACTCAAAAACGGCTTTAAAGATTTTGATCAAACATGGTATTTGATGTATTTATATGCCAGAGATATGATTGTTAAAATTTCATCAAAATTGATTAACCGGAGGGGGGACTTTACTTAATAAATTTTGTATCATTTTCACGGGTTTTTTTATTTACTCAAAAACGGCTTTAACGTTTAACAAAAATAAGATATGAATGTAGAAAAATGTGTGAATTTGGGAAATGATATTTAGCAAAACACGTCAATTTCTAATCTAAGTAAGTTGGTAAGTGAAAGTTGTGTGTTGCGCGCACGCACCAGATTTTTTTTATTATACAACCATCACCCCAGCAAGATAATAAATTTCAACTGCTTTGAAACGTAGAATAAAAAGAAAGAATGGTGGAAGAAATTTACAATTTCCGGATTGAGGGATTCACACTTTAAAAAAAGACTAAATTTAGGGCATGGAGATGTAGGCTCCAGTTCCAGGGATCCTCGACTATTTCGGTCCGGGCCGAAGCACTGTAAACAAGATCCCACTGCCAAAAGGTAATATAAGACTTAGAATTAGCCATTGGAATGGCACGGGGACCCCGCGATCAAAGGCCTCCCAGGCGATAAAGCGGGTTGGTTAGAGGAGATGATGAAACGAGGTGGGGTTAGCGGAGGGGGTGTACGTAGTGGTGTGGACCGCATTCGTTATCTTGGACAATTATATTGTGTTGGCAGCCGGCGGGGTCCAAGAATAGCGGTCACCCAGCACGGTTCAAGGAACTTCTTAGATCCACGTTTGCTTTTTATCTCAAGTCGATTCCAGTCCTTACATCTTCAATGCATCTGCAGGAAGAAATCAACCATACCTCTCATTTCTGCTATACTTAGCTACATTCACAGTTAATAATCAAATATATTAAAATTCATAAGCTTATTGTTCTCAATACTTATCCATCGAAAAAGGGCACTCCGCATACGGAATTCAGAGGATAACTGAGTGTTCACTATTTACGGCTAATGAAATATCAGTCTTATGGTTGCTGCATATACATAATTGTCCTCCTCTCTCAATAAGGAAATTAGATGGTTAGTTGGATGGAGGAGGTATATAGCAAATACTAACTTCAGAGATAACTGCCCTTAAAGGGTTGACGTTATTATTTTTGCATGAATATTTTATTTGTTTGAAGTTTTTTTAAGATAGGTTAAAATCTTCTTGATCACAAACCTTTAGTAAGCCTCTAAGGCTTCATTGCAAGGTTTGTACACATGGATATTTCGTAGCTCATTCTTCACTTAGAGAAATATATTAAACGTTTATAACTCCTTCATCATTGGAATATCGCAGTTGAAATGCATTTTATATAGTCAAAGTAAGTGGGAAAAGTTAGTCAGGTACGTACCCCTTACGCCCACAAAGGAAACCTGGATTTTTCAAATGTTACCTCATTCTTTTACTTTTATAATAATACTTGATTTTTTATTATCCATTCCCAGCCACTCTTTCGTATTACGGGATAATAATGAGATAGGTAATTTAAAACTTGTAATTAAATTATTTATTTAACTATCAGGTTAAACAGTTATTATTAGGCCAGAATCCCATAAATAAAGTAATGATCCAATTTATCAGATCAAAGAGGCTAAAAGATGAAAATTATGTTGGTTTTGAAATTTTTAGCGATATAAATATTAATATTTATTTTTAAAACTTATAAATCATAAAATGTTTTGAAATATTTTAAAATTGTACTGTCCTAATTTTCAGTTTCAATTTTTCATACACTAGATTAGTTTACTTATAAACATTAGATTTAAAAAAAATTCGGTGAAAATTTGTTACTTATATTTATAATAATGTTTTCCCACAGTTTACAAAAAATGAAATAAATTGTAATGATAAAGAACTATAGGAGATCAAGTAATAAATATCCTTAAAATAGTAATGATAATTTTAATATCATATTTAAGTTTCATTCAATGGAAGGAAGTTTTTTACTTAATTTACCTTATTTTGTGTGAGGAAAAACAATGTTTGGAACTTGGAGAAAATTTAGGCATTTATTTATCCTTTTATTATTTCTCAAAGAAATAATGAGAGAGGAAAAATAAACATAAATAAAAATATTTAAAATAAAAATAATAATCAAATAAATTATTGTTGATAATTAGATTGTAATATTTCATACCTATAATTAAATTATACGAGACATTTTTTAAGACTACAAATGCTGACAGGCCTTAAATTATTTAAAAATAAATATTTAATGAATGTGCCAGATTATGGCTGGACCTAGGGGTAGGGGGCAATGCAGGTATTAAGCGTAAGCGAATTTCGAAGAAGTTTTTTGTTTTTTTTTAATACTTATTAATATCTTAATGAGTCAATTAAAAGTGTAATATTATGTGATGATTTTCTTTATTTTGGAAAATATTGGATAGTCATAACTGGATAGTTGGTTTTAATTGGACGTGACGATAAGTGAAAGAAAGGGTAAAAATATTAGTTTCCAGACCCCTCAAAAATCCTTGAAAGTGAGACACCAATATTAATGCTGTAATATACTTAATTCTCTAAAAAGAATTAAAATCTAAGCAGTATCTTAGCGATTCTGATTGCTGTTTTTGTTTCATGATTTATGAAACGTTCATTCTTAAAAAAAATCTATTATGATCAAGGTATTTTCTAATCTATTGGATTTAAGAGATTAGTGTCCTTGTAACTAATGTAATAAACCGGTTATAAAAACAATCTCTAATGACGTGCGGAGAAGCGGAAGCAAGAAGCTTTCCTAGCTCTGGAGAAATCGCCCAATTACCCTTTTACAATATGAATTCAGTAAGCCCCGTTAATAAACAAAACTGAGTATATTTTCTAATGAATTTAATTTAAAATTATAGATTTAAATACCATGATAAATATTTTATTAAATATGATTTTTCCCTATCCATGGAGACAGCTTATTGAATGTTTTCCCCATGGCTATAAACGTTGACACGTAATTGGAATAATTTTTATTATATTTAAATAAATAGTGGAAAATTTGGTTGGAAAAATGGACATGGTGTAATTGACTACCGGGGTGCAGAATCAAACAGATTTCATTACAATACTTTGTATCGATTCGTATTATTATCTAAGCTAATAATACTGCGAAAGATTCCGCACATCAACATACCTCGTTTATAGGTCATGTAATCAAAGGAAGTGAGCAAACTTTTAAGCAGAGATTATTAACACCCGAATAATAATCAAGCTTAAAACATTGGTGTGTTCAAAGCTACAAAAATAATTGACACTGGACTGGTAGTTACTGTAAATAGCGAACTCAAAATCCTACATTTTGAAAGGGTCAAAAAAAGTGTCTAACTGTTTGTTTGTTTAAATAAATGCTTTTTAAGAACTGGAGAATAGAATAGAGAGATGCTCTTCATTATTTTAAAGGATCCCAGCAGCATTATTTTCTTGTCATATTTTTCCACATCTTTTTTTTTTTTTTTTTTTTTTTTTTTTTTTTTTTTTTTTCAAATCCCCTTAATAAATTTATTGTGTAATAAGAATACAAATGTTTTAACTATATTAGAACCTTTTACTGTAACAGTGTTACATTTTAAGTCTATCTTGTGGTTATGATAATGTTTTGTTGTTACATGTTGTTTCTCAATGTTATTTACCTTGGAGTGATGGGGCTCACCCATATTTTGTGTTGGGAGTACCTACAATAATGATTAATCTAATTATCTTATTAACTAAAAATATCCTACTAACTTATATCCTAAAGGTTGAAAATAGAGCTGTTTTGCCAGCGAACTGGAGCCGGTGGCGGAGTCAGTGTGTTGAACAGAGGGTTCGATATGGCAGGCAACGAATCCAGAAATTTTATATGCCTTTTCCTGATGAATTCTGAAGTCTTTTCTAGCTCAAATATTTCATGCAGTTGTTCAGCTTTTATTTTTTTCATTGAAGTTGACCGTGTGATTTTCTTAAATATGCTATTCTGAAATCGCTGCAAGTGTTTCAGTGTCCCATCAGTGAGGTGAGTGAAGAGAGGGGCTCCATAAATAAGGGAGGGACGTAAGATGCTTTTGTAAATCATCAGCTTCAGTCTGAGTGACAGTGTCGGGGAAGTTAGGAGGTGATGAAGCCGGTAGGACTTAGTTCTTACGCACCGAACTTTATTGTATATATGGGTCGACAGTTTCATATGTCGATCCATCTTTATACCGAGGTAAACGATAGAGTGGGACACTGGCTGGGATTTCTGTGCTACTCGGAACATTTTGGGTTATCGTGATTTCTTCCCTTTCTGGAGTGCGAATACTACACAGTCTGTTTTGGATGCATTTACTTTTATGTTCAACAGCGCTAATTTCTCTATGACTGTTTGGCTAACCAACTAAGCATGTTTTAATGCGCGAATTGGATTCATGCTCGAGCTGTAAATAGCTATGTCATCCGCGAAAGCTGCTATAGTAGCTCTTTTGTAGTTGTGTCCAATTATGTTAGCTGTGTAGATAGAGAACAGAAGAGGAGATAGGACTGCTCCCTGTGGCACACCGCAGGTAAGTGGTACAGTTCGGGAATGTTTATCCTGAACTTGAACATCTAGGCTCCTGTTTTTTAGGAACGACACTATGATAGTATAGAGCTGTTCTGGGCATTCGAGGTCTGAAAGTTTCCGGCAGAGTATGTCGTGAGATACAGAGTCGAAAGCCTTCGAACAGTCTATAGATATCATAGCTGTCGCTATGTTTTTATTGAAGTTGTCACATATTTCAGATTGCAGTTTCATTAAGGAATGTTCAGTGCTTAGTTGTGCTTGGAAACCTGTCAGTTCAAATGGGACTACAGAATGCTCGTCGCAGAAGGTCCTCAGATAATTTAGAATTATTTTTTCAAAAATTTTTCCGAGATGAGGTAAAAGACTAATGGGCCTATAATGTTCCGGGTCGTCGCCTGTTTTTGCCGGTTTTAACAATGGAAAGAGAATTGCATGTTTCCATTGTTCCGGGAAATATCTTAGTCGTAGACAGGAGTTATACAGGTTTGTCAAGTGTACTATTCCTCTTCGGGGAAGCTGTTTTAGTAAGATGGTTTGGACTCCATCATGCCCCGGTGCACGGTTACCATGGCTCCTCCTAATTATCGTTTTTAACTTTTTAGGACTTATGAACATAAAATTTTTATCCTTGGTCATACTCAGTGGGGATAGTTCTCCGACTGTTCTTGCGCTAATTTCCTTTCTGTAATGTTCTACTAGAACTTCTGCTTGCTCAAGAGGTGTAAGGAGGCGGTCTCTATGATGTAGGCGAATAGTTGAGGACTTCTTCGTGGCAGCTTCTGTCAATCTCCAAAACTTACTGACGTCACCGTGGGTCGCTAGGAGTCGATCTTGCCATAGTCCTGTCTTCCACTTTTTAATCAGGTTTTTGATTTGGGTGGTAAGTGCATTCAGTGCCCGCTTGATTTCCGGATTTTTGGATCGATACCACCTATTTTTCAGGGTTCGTCTACATTCGATTAGCGCCATTACATGAGGAGGAGGAATTCTAAGGTGCGCTGGTTTGGGTTGGAAGGTTGGGATGGCCAATGTTGCAGCATCGAGAATGACAGAGGTGAAATATTTTATGTAATGATCTATATCATCTTTTGTTTTGAGAGAGGGCACCGAATGGAGCTTTTGGTAAACTTCGGCTTGGTATTTCTTCCAATCAGCATCTCTATATTTGAATTTCTTCACCTTTGCTTGCTCCGGCCTTCCTTCAACATTATAGACAACCGGGTGGTGATCCGATGTAAGAAAGTCAAGAGCAGAGCATCCAGTAATTCGGTGGGGTTGCCTGGTAAGGAGAAGGTCAATCGTGGAAGTAGACCCTGTCCCGTAGTGACGAAATGTGTGTGTTGCCGGATGTACTACTGTAAACGCGGTTTTCACTAGATGTTTTCCTGCTCCATTCGATGATGTATTATGCCATTGAATGTGTCTAGCATTGAAATCCCCCACAAGCCAATGGTTCGTTTTCGTCGCACATATATCAAGGAGTTGTCGCATTTCTCGCAGAGATCCATGCGGCCGGCGATAAATACCTGTAATATATGTTGGCTGCTTCATAAGAACCTGGACTGTTAGGTGGCTAATTTTATTGTCGACTATACGCATCGGTGTAGGTACCTTCTTCCATGTTATACCGTGACGAATAGCTATTAAAACTCCACCGTGAGGATCGTTAGATTCATCAGTGATGGACTTAAAGTGAGGACGGCGCTGTAGTGTGCGGGTATCTGTCAGTACTGCTATAGAGGTCTGTGTTATTGAAGTTCAGAATGGAGTAAGCACTCATTGTCTGGCTACATGGTTTATTACTGACTGTATTAAAGTAATAAGCTGTTGTACTAAGCCATTCATAGATTTCTCGAACTCGATTACCCAAGGTGGCGGCGCAGAATCTTGCGGATTTGCTCGATCTCGTGTTTGTGGTGGAATGTCTGTAGGAGGGTAGAAATTCATCGCAAAACTTTTTCTTGACTTAGGGGCAGGAGAAGGGTTTGGCATCGTATCTGTCGTTGCAGGTGACTTCTTTGCTTTGAGTGCTGCTTCTTCTCTTCGTTTCCTCAGCTGCTCAGTGTACTCAAGTCGATATGGGCACTGGCGATAAGAAGCGACATGTTCCTCTGAGCAATTTCGACATTTTGGTTGACCTTGTCGTGGACAGTCTGTTATATTATGTGGTCCGGAACATCGCACGCACGTCTGGATGTTACCACAATAGTTCCTGGTGTGCCCGAATTTTTGACATCGATAGCATTGAGTTAGGTAGTTTCTTTGTGGTATGTATTTTTCAACGCGAAATATAACTCTGTTGATCGCCCTTATTTTTTGAATATCTTTGATTGTCACATTGGCGGGAACGGTGATTAGAATAGGAGAAAGAGTGGTTTTTGAACCGTCCGGAGATGTTTTTTGCAGCCTTCTAACATCTAAAACTCCTACCGGCGCTAAGGCCGCTTTAACATTTTCCAATTCTTCTTGGATATCGAGGCCTTTAATCATAAACCGCTGAGTTCGAGACGTTTCTTCACGGATAGCAAATGTATGGAAGTTAATATTATGTTGTGCGAGGCTTCGTAGTAGAGAAATGCGATCGTTTTCAAATTCAAGAAATATACGTATCCACATCTTTGGAGAGAGTTTCTGAAAAATACAAGACAAGCAAAATAAAAAAGTCGGGAACCAGAATATTCTAATTCAGATTAAATATAAGGACCGATGGACTGGAATCAGTCTTGTTCTGAAGCTCCTGAAGATTACTGTATCCTTACAGGTTGATACTTTTTGTAACATTGTTGACTATTTGAGTTTACTTTGTTTGTGTGGCTTTGTAAATTATTATTTTCTTCGAATAAAGTTGATTAAACCCACACAAGTGTTACAATACTTTAAATTCCCTCCCAAAAAGTTCTCATAAAGGTATAGTCTACTCCGTCTCTTTTCGTTTAACAGCAGTTTTGTGATTTTTTAAGTAGAAGTTTAACCTGAAAAAGTTATGTAAATGATGTAATTTGAAAAAGTGCCTTATAGTATTTATGTGCAAAATTTTAGTTAAAAAAAAAAGTCACATTTTCATGGCGTCATACCTTGGTAAGTCGATTTAAATCATAGCTTTTATTAATTATAATAATGGAAAAACCCAAAGCTTTACAGTGTTACAAGGTATTCTTCTAATAGTTTTAAGCTTCCTGGAAAGACGTATAAAACTTTAATTTTCATTTTAATAAGTATAAAAGTTTGGAAAAACTGGGTACACAACTCGCACGATAGGGATAACAACTTACCCCAGAGGACATTGTTAAACGAACTATAATACTGTCCATACAGAAATTGTTAACACCTAGGGATAACCCGCAATTCCTCGAAAGAAGTTACTGGAATCAATAGCTTTAGTAGCTTAGGTCAACATATAAAATTTCTGGGATGTCTAGGACGGGGTCCCATTTCCCAAACATCTTTTTTCCCACGCGAGTACTGGAGTGTTAAGTGATAGACTAGATGAGATAGATTAGTTAGGAAAGCGTAAGATATTCAGAGGAAAAAAATGTGAATAATTAATTAAATGTGAAATACCTCATGGATTGCAACTTTCCAGAGCCGATTGGGATTTGTTTTTCTTTTTGCTTGCTACCAGATAGTACCATGCTATTTTGAAAAAAAAAAAAAAAAAGTACAAAAGATGCAATAAAATTGCCGCATAATAAACCAACTTTTATAACACTCTGGAAAACCTTATATGGAAATACAATGATACTACGGCCTTAATGGTTAAAAATAATATCCAATATGAATCAGAATAATACGATGGGGCTTTCTTAGAGGGATCATCTAACGTACAGTAAAGGAATCAGAATATATAAGCGGGGCTCGTCTCCTCGGTGTCTGGCCCTGCCTGAATACTTGCCAACAGTTCATTATCTAGCTATAATAACTATTGTTTTATTTCCGAACGGAGGTTTATTAAAAAAGATATTTATGACGAACCAGTTCTAGATTAAATAAGGAATAAATAATAGGTTGAACCTTATTCTCAGTCTAAGAATAAAATGTTTTCTTTCCGTCTGTGGTGTTTTCAGGCCAGTAGTGTATCAAATTCGCCTCAACAATTTAAGAATATACGTTATAAACCTCACCTGCCATATTCACAGAACTCGTGGCAAGATCTATTTGAGGAAAGAAAATGGAGGATCCAAAACAAACTGAGTTTATATGTACAATACTTTGATATAGACTCTTGGCAGCAAGTAAGTAAGCTCATGTTCAATATTTACAAATCTGTCGGCTGTATGTTTTTTTTTCTGTTTTAATTTTTTTGTTTGTTTTAGTGCTTGTATTGCAGGAATTTTGGACTCTTGCCATCGATTCTTTTCTTACGTGACGCTCTTAAATTTAAGTAATAATCCTTATTCAGCTAAATGGAATACAGACATTCTATTAATATCTTATTTTAAAATCTGGCGCAATACGCACGACACACAACTTACCAACCTACTTAGCTTAGAAAACAACATGTTTTGATAAATATTTAAACGCCATTCAGCAAAGATTTTGATTAAACTCGTCATGTTTAACTGTATAATCGTTTGGCTTATTATCACAAAGCATTTTTTTCAAAATAAAAATTTACAATATTTAAATCAAGTAGACTAAAACATTTATTCTCCGTGATTTTCTGACTTTCAATGCTAATGTACCATTTTGGTAGCGTAAGTTTCAAATAAAAACATGTAACAACAAAGAAAACCTTCACGACATGCTAATGGATCAATTGAGATGATTTTGTTGTAGAGAGTTAAATGGTGCAGTAAATTATGCAAAGCTGCACAATGCTGTCCTGTTGCTGGTGTCCTGCAACCTTTGATCCTTGCATTCTAGGTTTTTTTTTATCCCTTCATTATCCATAGCTTCTTTTTAAATAATATGATAGAAGGAAGAGAACATAAATTTATCTGAGCAACTAAGTAGTGTAGTTTGCAATATTTGCAAAAAGTAATGAGTTGATCAATCAAGTTGTTATAATAATTTATCCGTTAATTTAATTATTAACTAATTGCAGAGTAGGATATGAAATTAAAACCATTATTTGACTGAAAAATTCTTTTAAAAAAATTAATTAGGCTACTACGATTTTCAAGGAAATTTCAGCCTCCTAAAATGTTTTAATTTATATAAAGAATATTAAAACTCAAAATATCTTAATTTTATTTAGGATTCTTTAAATTTCACAGATAAGCTAAGACCATTTCTAAATCATTCAGGCCATCCAGGGAATCAATACAGATTAGTTCTTTTTTGATGAGAATTATTTATGAGCGCATTTTTTTATAGGAATATTTTACACAATAAGACTTTTGGACTTCATCAAAGATGATCTTGGAAATTTTAGAAAGAGAATTCATAGAAAAATAATATTAGTTATCAAAATAGTTACTGGCCTATTACTATTGAATAGTCCTATCCATTGATAATGTGAGGGCATTACAACCAACCGTTTTTGTTTTTTTTCACTTTATAAATTACTGGACACCTTAATGGACTCTCCAATTAGAGTTAAATTGTCAATTTGACCTCTACAGGCCGCATTAAATAGAGTATTTGGTGCAAATTTTGATATAAATTGCATAAATAAAAAAATTAATTTTGGTTAAAAAATAAATTCAGTGGTTCAATTGATTTCCGACTTTAGTTAACTTCCTTCGTGTAAGAATTAAATAAACAATTGAACCAATTATCACCGGTTTAACATACAATAAAAGAAGATAATATACAATCTAAACGGTTATTATATGAATCTAGTATACAAACTGTCACAAGAAGATTCTTCTAGATTTCTAGATCAATTTACTCTCCATCACTATATTAAATATATAATAAGAGAAAGTATTGCAATCGTGAAAAATTTTGACTTCTGGTTTTCAACGGAAATACACTTTTTGGGGTTTCCTCAAATAACCAAGTCCCGCGAAATGGTTTGTCTGTTTGTGTGTACGATAAATCATACGAACCTAAAACTGGGTATTTGATGTATGTATGTCTGTGCCCGCGATGACAGCAAATTTTTTATCAAAATTGATCAAACGGAGGGGGTACTCATATTTTTTTCTCAATTTCACGTTCTTTTTTTTCGATTTTCCCAAAAACATGGCAAAAATTTCTTTGAAAGTCATAGTAGCTCAGTTAATTTTGTTCAAAGAAATATTTCAGTCAAATAATGGTTTCAGTTTAATTTCCTATTCTTCAGCACTTCTGGGTTTTGTACAAGTATTATGATTATTTTTTAATAAAATTTTATCAATCAAAAACCAACCTATGTTAGCAATTAAATTGAGGGATAAATAATTATAACAACTTGATTGATCAAATCAGTACTTTTTTCTTCTTTTTATCAAAACTACCCCGCTTATTGCTTAGGTAAATTGGTGCTCTCCCTTTATTTATATTCGTTAAAAAGGAACTAGGGATAATTATTAAAAAAAACTCAGAATGCAAGGGCTAGAGGCTGGAGGACACCAGCAACGGGGCAGCATTGGCAGCTTTGCATAATTTACTGCACCATTTAACAACACTCTCAATAACAAAAACATCTCAATTGATCCATTAGCATGTCTTGAAGGTGTTCTTTGTTATTACTATTTTTTATTTGAAACTTACGTTACTAAAATGGGACATCAGCTTTGTAAGTCAGAAAAATCATGGTTGATAAATGTATTAGTCTACTTGATTTAATTGTAAATTTTTGTTTCCGAAAAAAGCTTTGTGATAATAATCTAAACAACTATAGAATTTCCAACAAAATTCAGTTAAAGAACTCTCCAATGTCCAGTTAGGCTTGTTAATTATTAATTTGTTAGCCTAATGAGTTTCCAGTGAACTTATATAAAATTATTATTTAAATAAATATTCCTTGTGGAAAGATTAATATTTTGTGAAACAATAACACCTACAGAAGAGATTATTATATAAATCACTTTAATATATCGATTACAATAAAAATTATTTGAAAACTCTTATATACAATAGTAAAAAAGAGCCGTTTATTTTTGATGAATAAAAATGTCATATTACACAACACGTTCTTTTTTAGGATGAATAAATAATTAATAATAAAAAACTAAAAAGTTCAATAAATTGAAAAAAAAAAATAACACATGGAAAAGGAAGGATCCCTGTCCTAATTATACTTGGATAGGCAAAATTTAGGACTCCGACTGTAGCATCGTCCGATTAGCCTTAGTGGCATAAAGAGACGTTAAACAAACAATCAAAATATTTTATAACAAGCTTAGATAAACAAAGCATATTATTTAAGAGATGTAATATTGAAGAAGGAATTTAACAATATGAAGAATATCCTCTCAAGAATACACGAAATTATTAACTCGTCACATTTGAAAGGAGTCCACTGTGGTAGTCGTGAGGTAGAGTGAAGCTTGAATATATTTTCATCATGTATTGAATCAGCTGTATCGAATGCTTAAATAGCTCTTATTGTGATTCGGAAAGGTACATTAACATATAATATGATTATGAAACATTTAATTTGTTAGTCACCTGACTTCCATTTTAAATTATTACATTTTAAAAAATCTATGGAAATATTAACGTTTTGGATTTCTTTATGCGCAACTAATAATATATAATCCAAAATTAGTCCATGATCAAAATATTAAATTGTGACAAACCACTTCCTGGATGAATGAAAATCATTTCTCAAAGTATGTATGTAAAAATGTGCAGATAACGCACACTGAATTAAGAAAATTTTTCCATCAGAACTCTAATAATCTGCATGATTAGTCAAGGAGAACCTTATAGTTTCTCTTTAAAACGTATTTCAGTGCAAATTGTAAAGAAGTAGAATTATTTCAAGGTGAAGTATGCACACAAGAAAGATAAGTATATTGGACAAACCAGGAAACGGGCATGCATATATATTTCTATAAAAGTGTGTAATTTATTATCTATTACGTATTTATTCTTTCTCTTAAGAAAAACAAATATTGAATGCAGGCGTTTATGAACTTACGAGTTTTACGCCTTATTTCATAATAATGCCGATAAGTATTACCTTGATTACCTTTCACCTTTTACCTGAATTATGAGACCTCCTGTCACAAGAATGAATAGCTTCTTAAATATGGCATAGCAAATAAATATTTACATTTAACATATTCCTACCGTCCAATCAGTCTTTTTCCTTTTCTAATTATTCAAAAGAAAATACTTCTCCCTTATTTTGATTCTACTGATTTTTTGTAATTCATTCCAAATAATCAGTTCGGGTTTAGAAAGAATCATTCAATTCTTTCACACTTGACTGACATAAATTTTGCGTCAGGAACTGAATTCCTCGACCTTTTTAAAGATCTGGGCAGTGTGCTTGGACCGATATTATTTACTATATATGTCAGACCTACCACAACGCAATGATACTCAACAAGCTACTTCTGCCAACTACACAGATATATACACACTTTCTTAACAAAACAAGAAAAACCTTTTCTGGATTTTAGCACACTTCAGAATCACCTAAATGACATTGCCGATTGGGCCGCTGGAGTAAAAGTAAAAATGAACGGAAAAAAGGGTGTTCATTTAATATCGGCTCTTATTTGTGGAAGTTGCCCCCAAATATATAAATAAATATAATCCATATACCAGTATCTGAGGAAATTTGGTATTTAGGTTTTTACCTGTACAAAGATTTGAAAGGACTGAAAATTCATGACAATTCAGAAGGATATAATCATCCAAACAATGTCAGAAACAGCCAAAGAAAATTACAATAGCATCCATCGAAGATTTAAATAGAACGCAAATCCATTGATAGAAAATTTAAAAAGCTCATGGAACCAGTGAGACTCTCATGCAGGCGGTGGCCAAAAGACCTGCCGAGCTAGTTTCTTTTTTACTCATGAAACGCTTTTAAAGCACTTAAGAAAATTTCATGATAGAAAATTAATTTATAGATGAATTAATAAATCTTATGATGTCATATATTTGACTTTTTTTAATTTAATTTTATGATGATTGCTTTAATTTATGGTTATGATATATCTCATTTACCTACTCGCAATTTTCTCAAATTATATTATCATTTAATAATTAGTACCTTGTAAAAGTAATATTTATGAATATTACTTTGATTTTACTTATCGTCCCAATTGTCATATTCTTTGTTTTTATAAAATACTAGCATTCCCCGTCGCGGCTTCGCCCGCGAGCCTTTAAAATCAATTCTGTGACCATTATCTTGGTATTGATCTAATATAATATGTTAACTGATGTTAAGGAGATTTAGTAGAATTTGAGCTTCCGGTAGGTGGAATGTTGGAGGGGGAAGCTGCCGGCTCGGTAGAAGAGACGGAGACGCGCAATGGAGAGAGTTCACTAAAACCGCCGAAACAAAAAATGACTTACTCGTCGTGAACGCTTCATTTTTTGGCTGTAAAACATGGTTTTCGACGCCCAATAGGGCCTTTCGAGTTAAACTCGTCGTATCAAATTCTTTAAAATGAGTCCTAATTAGATATATTTTCTCGAAGTTCGAAAATAAGATGTCCGTTAGAGTTAAACGACAATTTCGCCATTTTCATTTTAGATATTCTTAGGGGTTACATTTTTGATATTCCTTTCTTAGTGGTTACCTACATCGCTTATAAAATCTAAATTCCGAAGTTTTTAATCATAAGTAGTTTTTGCTCTGCGTTGATTCTCTCAGTCAGGACAAAGCCTCTTATACATATGGAGAAGTATATATATATATATATATGTGTAGTAGTATATATATGTGGAGAACTCGTATGGAGAAGAGATCTAAATAAACACGCACCATCCCCAATCATGGGAATCAAAGTATGCATAATTTGATTACCGCTAATATTTAAATAATTAGTAGCCACATTTTATGTGAATGTCTATTTTAATACTATTCAGCATAATAATACTATTTTAATACTATAATTTTAAATATAATTTTAATACATAATTTTAATACTATAAATTCAGCAGTCAATCGCTTATCCATTACTTTGAATAATTGTAGCATTGTTTATATTAGAGTGGGTCCTCGAATCGGATTTTTATTTAATTATTTTTAGTTCTACATACCAAATTGATATGCAACAAAGTGTTTCTATATGAAATTTTTTAATATCTATATATATTTTCCAGGCTCTCCTTCCTTTCCTGTTGATCTCAATTGCACCACAATGAATTAATGGTGAGCTAATTGAAATTCAATTCCTTCAATTCAAACCTTTAATCCAATCAGTTCTGAAGGTGTCTTGACCAAAACAAAGTAGGAATAATATGCTACATCGCAATTTTATTAGAAGTTGTCATAAAAGGAATAACTAAAATTGCTTTATTACCTACAACACTAGCCTCAAATTGGAATGGGGCTCCATAACATGGACGGCTTTGACACCCAAAATCATACTCATACACTGTAGCTAGGCAATCGAACACAAAAAAACCTAATACTTTTATAGCAACTGAGTGAGGTTTAGACAGGTGTCTGTATCAATAAGTAAAAGGAAATGTCTCTATTCGTCAGAAATAGTGCATGTGTTTTCTAGGAATAGTTGCTAGCACACCTTGTGGTCTCCCTCCTGAATTACTAGCTTGTGGACGAAAATTATGGTTCACGAAATCAGTAAATCATATGCCTGTAATATTGGATCAGTCGGAAACATGTGTCGTGAGATTTGGGTTACTTCAGCCATTGTTTATATTGTTAAAAGATTTTTCGATTTTTCGAATTAAATAGGAAGGATGCATTATTTTAAAGATTTCCACTCCTTTCAACAACGTCATATCTTAAAAACACAGATTTTCAGGATATTGATTTTTTGTTCATATATACAATTTATTTATTGAAATTTACAACTGCATATAAAATACAATGAGTAAATATGATATAAGTACATAATTGACATGAAAAGGCGTGTGGAGAAACTACCCATCGGTAGCACTCGAATATTGTTTTAGTTTGGAAGATCTCTAAGCCACCTTCTTTTCAGAAGCCTCGGAGGAAGAAAATTGAATTTAAAGTTTCAAAGTAGGATAAAATGTTTTCAGAACGTATACTAAACTTTCTTTTGAACTTTTTGTTATTAAGTAAATCGTTTTAGATAAAGGGTTATTGTATAATCGATTGTATTCTATTAGGCGTTTGCCTTGATTAATAGATTAAGTAGAATATAATAAGTTTAGAATAAAATAAAATAGAATAATAAGAATAGAATAACATATAATAAGTCTTCAGTCGTAGAAACTATGTTAGTTGAGGAAAAACTAATGAGAATTTAAGGGTTAAATGGCGAAACATATTAAATCCGTTTTTTGACGTTGTCTGAATTTCTAATAGTAGTTAACGCAGTTTGAAAAATGCTATGGTTTTGTTAATTTTAAAACATTCTTTTTAGATTTTTTGTTTACAAAACATTTTCATTTACTATCATTATTTTATTTTTTATCTTTAGATACTAGAAGATTTTTTTTGCCACCTGTAATATTATTCTAAAATACTGTCTATCCTGGGCAACTGTGTGCCTGCGTGGTGTAAGTAATATATTTTAAATAATATGAAATGTAAAATAAAATATCCCATAATACTAAACAAGACTTAGAAAAAATTAAATACTTTAATATATCGTAGTTAGGAGTCATTTCTATTCCAATTTACTATCAAAATGCGCCACTTTATAGTTTGATGATTTTTTTTCTGCTGTTCAATTTTTTTTTTTTACTGAAAACGTCATTTACATTGCACGTTGAAAAAATTTATTTGAACGCTGACGTACAAACAAAATGGCTGACGTAGTTGCTTAAAGTGATTGAATTTGCCTTTACTTACCGTAATTTTAAAATAGAAGAAGTAGTAAATAAAATACAGAATAGTATTACTAAAACAATATACAATAAGAAGTACAATATGACTGGTTGTATGATACGTGATGAGCAAGTTTCGAAATCGTAATGCTGATAAAAAGCGATTCTAGTACCATTGTGTCGAACATATAAAATTCCAGCTGTGTTCGAGTTGCTTTTACACAGGCCAACGTCTACGTAACAGTAATGTAATGTAAATGTAAAACACTTATCAGATGCAAAGATTTTCATCATTACCTTTAATAAAGAAGTTAGATGGGAAATACAAGAGATTCCATAGAGCAAGGAATGCTTCATAGGTGGTAGTGGTGGTTTTTATACCCCTGAATCCAGCTCGAGAACATAAACTAGACTTTAAGAGCGCGGTCCTCCAAAGGAGTGGGACCGTTTCAAAAAACTCTCGCACCACCATTCCTTAAAAACTTTTATAGTCGAGAAAGTGGTAAATTATATTCCTCTTTGTATGGGCCTTCTTTGGGTTTCGGCTGCCCCTTCCACAGCCTACACCTAGTAATTGAAAACACAACCTCTTCTCAGAACTGTTAAACTCGGTTGGCCTCATTAAAACCGCACTAAAATCTTCCCTAGCCCTATTCTGTACCGGCCCAGAGGAGTAAAAAAAAGTCTTAGCCCGACATGTGGTGGCCTTTCAGCCACATCCCCGACAGTTTCGTCATTTGGACATCCTGTTCTGCAGATCCGCCTCTTTACGGAGGCTCCCTCATACCTACCGTCACCATAAGCAAGTATTACTACTATATTGTCCATAGTATATGACAACTAGTAATTCTAATATCTATATATAAGTTTAAAACTAACATTTCAGTTAGACGATTTGATAGATGAATAACCATTATAACCAGTATTTATTACAGTTCGGAAGGATGGTTGGTTTGTAAGGATATTTGGGATAAATGTACACCTTTATGGCTTTATCTATTAAAATTTCGAAAAGAGGTTGCTCAGGAAATGAATTTAAAATTAGCAAATTGTAATTTGATGATATTTTACTTGGATGATATCCAAGCAATTACCTAGGTAAGTTGGCAAACAGTCCACACGAGTTTTGTCTGTTGGGATAATTTCAGTCGATAGCTCACAGATCTAAAAACGTGATCTTCATGATTACTAGATCATAAACATCTTCATAATTTGCAGAAAGGTTCTGAAATGATCCCATGAGGTATACAGAACTCATGTGGACTTCTGCAACTTACTCTTTATTCCATGAGGACCTGATATGTGATTATGAATTGGCATTGAACATTACAATGATGTTAGTTAGGTTAATCGAAATTTTTAATATTTATTTTAAATAGGCAAAGTCAGGTCGTTCCCGATTGAGACTCGATTTTTGCTATATGTTGAGTTATATTTTTCATTAAGTTGCCGTAATGTCCAGAGCAGGTTTTCTTAACTGTTATGAAACTTTTTTAAATCGCCAACTTACAAATTTCTATTTGCCCTTAAAATATTTCCTTTTTTTTTTTTTTACTTTTATATTATAGTACCGTTTGATCATTATTTACTTTGAATATGAATATGAACTATAGAAGATCGTTTATAATTACAAGTATAGAAATATAGTTTTAACCTCTTAGTTTTAGTCAACTGATTTTATTAATAAATAATCATTAGAATACATTAAATTTTCAAATTCTGTCTAAGAAACTGCTTAACCAATCTCACTCCAATATTACATAGATAACCAACCAATTGTTTATGAATTGATTATTACATTCAAAATACAGTTTAATTGGGGGTTGTTTTTAGGAATATATATTTGCTGTAACTGTTTATTGACAGGTAGAGAAGAATCTCAGTTTTTGGGATGAATAAGGGTTCTCGAGGTGTGGCCTAAGGGAGATGCTGAAAGGCGGCAAGTAGAGTGGTTGAAATATCAGTTGGGTATTGATTAAAAAGGGCTGACTCCAACAGCTTCAAGTGCCTTTCCAAACTGATCGCCTGGTCACAGCAAGCTCATCCCATCACCTCGCCCTTATTTATAAACCATATCCTCTTCATAATCCTACCACACAAATTATGCATCCTTACATGTCAATATATTTTAATTTAATAAACTACAATTATGCTTACAATATATGTTCAACCTTATTACACAAAATATAAATGATTACAATTATCATCAGGATTCATGTTTTAGCTTTAAAACGAAAGTCCCAACTCAATCACGTTGGCCGCTTTCAAAAATAAAAATGATATCTCATCTAAAAAAAATCTGGTGCGATGCGGCACATCACACAAAGTTCACTTACCACTCTCCGTTCTCTGACCAAAACAGACACCATTTTTGGTATGTGGCGTACTTAACTTAAACTGGAAAGAGAACACAACATTTTGAGAGTTCTTTTTGTTGATTATATTGGAAAGTGGGTACCGTCGTCAGTACAGAGTTATTACAGAGTTGTACGAATAATGAAGTAGCACACTTACTCATGGTAATCCGTACTTTTCGGGGATTGGTTTACTTTTTTTATATCAACATTTTTTTTTGAGGGGGGGCATAGCAATAAATATCGATTTTGGACTGAACAATCGAGTTTTTCGACAATATATCGTAAATAGAAATCGTTAAAAAGGGTTCATAATGACGGCTAATAATCGTTTGGTTCAAAAAGGGTTTATATATTAGAACTTAGTTTTCAAATTTTGATTGCTATTTAGGAGTAGTATTTAGGAATCAATGGTGATAATGTATTGTTTTGAGGTGGGGGCAGTTTAGATTTCGTTGTTTAAATAAAAAATATGAAAAATTCATAAAATTTTCGATCGACAAACATTTTGACCATCACGCACTCGCCTTTTCTTAGAAAATTACCCTCGGCTTCTTTCTAAATAGTTTTCATCTTTCATAGCCATTTATTTTACTACAGATAATAATTTACTGTTATTTACTCCAAATAAACAAAAATAGAGGTACCTTATTAGGAAGATTTTTTCCTTTGCCGTTTATGACGTATCAAATTGTTTCTATGATGAAAAAACATGCCTTAAACTAAAGAGTAGTTCATAATGATTCAACATTACAACTTTAATCAAAATCCTTAGAGCCATTTTTGAGAAATCAGATTTGACTAAAACTTTGCATTATCTTAACGGACATAAAGGTCCTACCGCGAATACCCAAACTGTTAGTCTGTTCACACACATTTCATGGAACTTGGTAATTTGGACTCAGGGGACACCTAAACCTCTAATTGCATTGAAAACATATTTTACGACCACAAACTTTCACACAATACAATATATAGTTATATTTTAAAGCATAATAAAAAATTTGGTGCTATGCGCGCAACATACAACTTTCACTTACCAACCTACTTAGATTAGAAACCAACCTGTTTGGATAAATATGTAAACGCCATTCAGAAAGTTCAAATGTTTTTCCACATTCATTCACTACCGTAAAACGAGGTGACATTGTGACTAATGGGGTCCTGATTCTTATTAAGGAGGGAACTTCAAAAACTGTAGAAAAATAGGCTTGTCACAAAGTCACCCCATTAGTCACAATGTCACCTCATTTTACTGTAGTTTTTTGTCTTCATAAGTTATAAAGTATTATAATGTGTGTTCTAAAACTTGAAAGTTCTTAGTAATTTTCGATTCATAATTGTTTACATCTTATTTTAAGGGGCCTAAAAAAAATCTTAATTTCATCATTAGTAGATATTTTTTACTACTTGTTTTTTTTTACTTCCAGTTGCTTTTTGTAAATGTATCGCGAAGATGAATCAATAGAAGGTACATTTACGCGAAGATGAATCAATAGAAGGTACATTTACGGCTCTAGTAAAATTAAAACTTAATTTTCTAATGTTTGTCTCTTAAACCTTTCCGAAAAACAAAAACGACTACTGTTCCTCTAAAACCACTTTATATTGCATTCAGAAATATATTATAGAACTAATAGTTTGTTAACTAAAAAGTAATTATTAAAGATAACTTAGTACTTTGAATTTTATGTTTTAAAGTGCTTTAAATAATTTGAATATCACGTATTTACTATCAAAAGTACAATCATTTTGTTCATTGGTAACTTTTTTTTTTTTTATTTGCGATAATACGGGAAGGCAAGCATAATATTCCATTGCGTCTGATTTTATAATTCTCTATTTATTAGAAAACTTGTATGAAAACACATAATTTCCATATATGAAAACTCTCTCGCATGAACAGAATGCCTTTAGTAATAAACTATAGTCTATCATTAAAGGTATACTGCGCATGCGTGTTATTAATAGTTGTCGGAACATTTTTCTTTTATTCTCCTGTACATATTTATCGATTTTTTTTATGTTACAAATTTAGCCATTTATTATTTTAGGCATTATGAGAGAATATTCATTTCTCCATATAAACCAAATCAAAGGCATTTTTTAGGAAAAATGGGATTTTTCCTTTGGCATTTAAACCCCTCAGAACATTCCTATGATGATAAAACGTTCGGATATTAAAGAAGACTTGATTATCATTTAATATGACGAGTTTAATCAAAATCGTTAGAGCCGTTTTTGAGAAAATCGAAAGAAACGTAAAAATTAGTAAAATTTATGAAATACCCGTTTGATCTATTTTCATGAAAGTTTTGCTTTCACATCATGGGCATATACATACATCAAATACCTACTTTCAGGATCGTACGGTTTATCGTTTTTGAGCTAGTCTGTTCACACACACAAACACACATACTCTTTGTTATTTGGCCTCAGGGGATCCCAAAAAGTTTATTTCCGTTGAAAAATGGAAGTCGAAATTGGATTTATTTCGTTTTGGTTTTTTTTTTTTTTTCCTTTAACCTAAAGGTAAACCTTTAGGATCCTAATAGTTTTATTTGAGATGTGTCTATATACCATTGTCTGCGAGGAAGAACAATGGGTTCTACATATATTATATAAGCCGCTTTAATATGTATCCTCATAAATAATAAAACAAAAAAAAATGAAAAGAACCAATAATATGTAATTACTTGAATACCTGAAACTAAATCATGGTACGAACCAAATTATCTGCAAATTTTCCTTTCCCTATTAAATACATAACCACATCAGCCAGTATAACCTAATTTCGCTAATCATTTCTGCATATTTCCCATCAGCCTAAAAAGAACTCGGTCTAATTGCGCCGACCATAATAATTACCTTCGATATTCCATTTACGTCATTTATCAAGTAGATTTCATTCTTTATGTCGCAAGGATCTAAATGCATAATTTTGATTCCCAATTGTATATTTCATGGTCAGAAATTACCAATATTTCATCAACTAATTTTTTTACAATCAAAATGATTTATAAAGTAAAAGCAAAAATTATATTTAATAAATTATATTTACAACAAGGATGAAGCAAAAAAGCCTAACGAGGTAGGCACAGCTGATAGAATTTTCGTTATGATTAAGGCTGCTGTTTGCCCGCCTTAGGATAACACATTAATTGAACTTGAGGGGTCGCCATCTTGGGAGTTATCCTACTGAAGAGTTCCGATCGAAGTCATCTTCTGAGAAACTTACGATAAAGATTTATTTATTTCTATTCTAGTTGAATCGTTTTAATTTTATAAGAACGTATTGTATTATTTATTGTTTGAAACCGTTGTTATTCCTTTACATGAATTCATTTTGAAAGATTTCGTTCTTATTGTTTGTCAATAAGAAAAGAAATCAGAAAAAAAATGTTTTTTTGTTTATTGTTATTGTTACTTCATTTAGAATGTTTAGCACTAATTCTATAATATTACATAGGACATTTAACATCAGCTAAAAGGTTCACTTGGATTTGTTCGTTGATCTTCTCTTAGATAATTAAGAATGACATAAAATATAGATTGAATTCACAGGAATCTGCTACCGATTTATATTGTTGATAGGTGTAAATGTAACTTTAATTCCTGTTGGGGTTGATTGCTCCTACTTTACAATTTGAGATCTAGATAAAACAGCAGAGTTAATCCTTTTTAAACTGTAGCAGCACTTCCTTTGATGAATATGTAAATTGGAGGATACAAAATGTCTGTTATAAATAATTAAATGGAAAGGAAGGGTCACTAATAATAAACAAGAAAGTTGCTTTTCAGACCCTATTAAATAAATAAAAAGTCCATCTTCATGATATAAAACTTAATACATCATCGTAATATTTACCCTATGCTATGATTCTATTTTTTCCCCCGATACTTCCCAATCAATAAACGCTTAACATACGACATGATACTTGGATATGTGCATAGAGAAAAAGGCTGACCGCTAGATATTGGAGAAATATAAGAGCTGATATTAAGGCCTTGCGGATGAGTAAGTTATGTACGACCGCTTCCTAAATACAGTTTCGTGTGGTTGTTAAATATAATGAACGGTTTCCAATCCTACTTTCCCAATCTTATGCATAATCGATTTGATTTTGCTCTGATGTGTATTTAGGTACAGTTATTGAGCGATAATCTCACCTGAATACGTTATAGGTTTTTTTCAATCTTAATTGTACCCGTAATAGTTGTTTCGGGGAAAATTGTCGATGATTTCATCAATGATTATTAAATAATTTTTCATCTTAGCTAGAGATTCGAGCGAGTAATAAACCTACTCGCTCAGATAAATTGCCTAATGTTTTTAATCCAACTGCTCAGACACGCGTTCATCAATTTCGTCATTAAAGTTTTTTGCGAAATGGAGATGACTATATTAGGTCGTTTCTCAGTAAATTCCGTTTATTACTTTACTTGTTAATAAGCTACACAATTTATTATTAATGACAAAGAATATATTTCACATTAGGAAATTATTATTATTATTATATTACTCAGATAATTTATCCTAAGTTTATTTAACACGTGAGGTGCAGCATCGATCCCCGGGGTCCGATGTCTTACATTCCCATCTTAACAGCCGATTATCACATGAAAATGTCCGAAAGGCCGAACACCTCAAAGACTCAATTTAGTCGATTTTTAATGAGATTATTGCATTTTAGTGCAGCAAAAGTTGCTCACAAATAAAATTCTATTGTTTTTTAGAATCGGAATCCGGGTTCCGATACAGGCCATCAGTAATAAAACAAGACTACTGGACGGCATCACACTTCCGCGTCCGATAACATTGCAAAGAATACCTTTATGGTTATCTTTAATACTTCTTACTAAGTCTGTAATTGTAAATAAAACAATGATATTTGCTATACTTATTTTATATAAATTCATTTCTTTAAAAATAATTTTTTTTATCATAGAGTAAGTGGTTGTAAGGCAGTAAAAGACTCCTAAATATTGTTTTAACATTGCAAAAATTATCAATATGGATGGTAATTCAAAATTCCAGCAGCTAAATGCTATTTTCGATGAAGTATCTAGTAAATCCTGTATCGGATACAGGACCCCGGTGGCATGTCCTGCGCCTGTAATGTCTAGGTCTAATCCTTACCAAGAAGCCCTTGAGAAGCTCATTTAATTCACTTTTCAGTAAAGCAATAACACGTTCGTTAGAGCATTCCTTTCGAACCCCGACGCCCGATATCGTCTGTGGCTCATCCCAGCAGTCGGCCCCCTGGACCATTACCGTCCAATTCAGGATAACCCTAAAATACGCCGCCGTACCTAATGTGTTAAGATATTGTTTGTTTAACGTCACTTAATGCTACTTAAGCTAATCGGATGATGCTGCAGTGGGGTAAGGATAAGGATCTTTAAGGTGTACCGGACATCGTATAGGCTCGGGACCTCCATTTTACATCCTATCAGAGGGACGGCATAGCCAAGGACTTTTACTTCCGTTACAAAATCCTAGGGCCATCGCTGGACGCGAACCCGCGATGTTTAGTATTGCATGTTGCTAAGCTAAACACAACACAGGTGACAGAATATTTAAGATATTTAATTTTTATTAATTTTTGTTATTTTCAGGTGAGAACACAGGATTGTACATTTCACTTATTTGCTGTTTTATCCCACCGTAATTGTAAGTTCCTTTCAATGTAATTATTTTGAATTTTATTCATGTATTTATTTAAATACAGTTGTAAATTTCATTAAATAAAAAAAAAAAATATTCTTACTAATAATTAATTAAATAATGTATGTACTGTATCGTTTGAAGAAAATTATTATTGATTATTAGATTAGCCTATCTGTAAATTAAAAAAAAAAAAGTTGTTATAGAAGCATGTATTTTTTCTACTGATTTATTAATATTTAATTTGGTTATGGAAATATTTTTTTGGTTTTAGTTTTTTACTGAACTAAAACCTTTTATTAATGATTTAATTAATTTAAAAATATTTAAAATTGACGATGTCAAGAGATCCCGTCAATTGGGCCGAAGTTGCCCCCCCCCCCATAATATACACAGGGTTACAAACGTAATATAAATTTGTCTAAGGAAAGTTTTGAATTTAAGTCATTTGCCTCAATTAGGCCCAGCCGAAGAGCCTTATGAGATCATGTCTTTGGATGCAATTGGATGCTTTGCAGGAAATCGATCACCTAAACGTTATCTGCACCTTTTGGTAGATCACTTCACTCGATTTACCTATGCTATCTAGAAGTCAGAGAATCCAAGATCTTACCTGTTAGGTAATATACTATTTGTGATTGTTTATATTAAATATATGTTGTTTCCATTTTTTTTTTTGAGATTAATTTTTAATAAATTTACCATTTAGGGACAAATAAAGCTTAAATTTATTTATTGAAGCTTAAATAAATTACAATTCTAGTTTTTACAGACCAAACAGAAGTATAAGGGAGGTAATTATTAGATAGTCGAGAGCGTGGTTGGTTGGCATAGGGGGTAGGTTGGCCATTGGCTTATAGTTCCAGTCACACCTGTTGTGAAGGACTTCGGGAGTTTTATCCTGAGTTTTCAATCCGATGCTAACAGTGAAGATAAGAGTGTGCTTCATTGATTGATTTTACAACATGTAAGTAAATTTTTGTATTTTCAGTAAAGTTGGTTTAAAGGCGTGGAAAAATATGACTCCCATTCTGTTCACATGGCAACCCCAAACTCCTTTGAAAAACCTAACCTTTCGACCAACCAGTTTCTTGTTTGATTGTTCTCCCCTGTCCTGGCAATCATCTTTCATATGATCTCTCCAGTGGGGTTAGTTGGCTCTCTTCACCTTTTTTTTTTTTTTTTTTTTTGGCGCAGTAGCAATTCACAAAAGCAAGGTAAACATAATCAAAGGTGAAACTACCAATTGTCTTTAGTGCCAGCGAGGAAGATGAGAGCAATTTTTCTTATGCGAAAAGTGACGACATCTAAACTTCTATTGTCATTCTATCTCCCCTTAAAAGCTGTTAAAAAACGATTCAAAACTATTATACCATTATAGTGCAGCTTTTATAACAATAATATGTGTCAGGCAGTACTTGAATGAGATGGCTAAACAATTCACCTTCTAGGCCAACCTGCCCCACATAGGGGGTTAATTGGCATACTCTGGATTGACGAATTGTTCAATTTTCTATGATCTTAGTATTAAATATTATGTGGTGAAAAAAATACTTGAAGTACTCTAATACTTGGAGTTTACATTGATATCAGCCCCATTGGGATTATATTAACAGGAACGATTCAACAATCAAAAAAGTGAAAACTGTTGCCAACCAACCCCCTACTGTCATAAATAAATACACAGATTTTTCATAGGAGAAATAAAACTACAGCAATGTTTATTCCACAGAAATGTTATGAAAATGGACTGTTTACTATTTGTTCATATTATATTCTTTACTTCTTCAAACAAAGCGAAAAAATCTGTATTATCTAACACAATTAGCTGAATAGTACTAAGTTAAATCAGAGGCTTAATATATTTTCTGAATGCATTTACTTAATAGGTATTATTTTCAACTTTAAATTCACTCTCCTTAAATATCATGTTTTTTGAGATATGACATTGTTGAAAGAATGGAGTGTATTGCGACCTACTAAAGCACTGCCTTTCGAACCTTGACCCTCACCCCAGACCTGTCCACAAAGGGTTACTCCTCAGCTCTAGAGCTCTGGATGGATAGGAAGAAACAAGTGTATGCGGTACATTATATGACGGAGACATGGGGCTCGATTCAATTTCATGCCATATTTCATACATATTTAATGTTAAAAAACATGAAAAACTAAATTAAATACAGATTTCTTAAGTCATAATCATTTCTTTGTCTTTAATCATAATCATAAAGTCTTAAATTATTGGCGAATTTCTGGATTAGTTATAAATATCTAGTAACTACTAGTATTAATATAAATATGAATATCAATTAGCAATATCAGTATGTTATATCCCCTAGTAATTACACCCAATTAATCAGCATAATCTAATATAACTTGTTGATTGAAAATTGTAATCAATCAATAGCTTCAGAGAACATTAAATAATAATTTATATAACCATCATTAAATAAATCTATAATGTATCTATATTATGTATGTATTATAGATATTTAAAATTTGATATTATTAATTTTACAATCAATATAGTAATATTGCATCAAGGCAAATTAACATCTACACAAAAAATCTAACTGAATTGAGTGGTTTTGTGGTTGAATGTGATCAGAAACATTTATCGGATTCTAAGGAAATTGCTAATTGTAAATTCAACTGATGTTAAACGATTATAGTCATTAATTAAGTAACAACTTCCCTCGCTTTTAACGAAAGTGTAATTCAAATATTGAATAAATCGAGATTACCGCCTGTGACGTACTACTTTTGCTACCCATCTTTAAGACTTAACTCAACTAAAAATAGAATTATTCATAGCTGATATTAGTTAGTTAGTTTTCGTTAAGTCAACTAAGAGCTTGGAATACAATCTCCTAATAGCCAAATATCTATGATTCATTGTAATAAAAGGATACCAACATCGTGAAAAGCTGGTGGTGATTGATGAAGCGAAGTGAAGACCTCCTTACCCGTACTGGAAGGTCATTAGAACCTAAGCGGTCAGTTATGGTGCCATAATGAGTCATCAAGTCATCCATTGGCCTTAGTATCGGTTCAGGGAACGAATATAGTGTCCTTTTGGAGGAAATTTGCCTGAAACGATTAATTTATATAGTTTAATATTGTAAATTTAGTTACATTTTAATAAAAAAATTAAAAATTAAGATGAGGTGATGATCCAATAGCTAATTATATATTACATTAAATTCTTGTGGACGACCAATTTTTATAATTTTGTTAATAATTTTAAATATTTTACTTTGAAGAGAAAAGATTCGCCTTGGCTGGGAGTTTTTGGTTGCTGTTGTTTGTTTGTTTAAGGTCACTTTATGTCAATAAGGCTGATCGGACGATGCCATTGCGGGAGTCCTAAATTTTGCCTATCCAGGTATAATTAGGATAGGGATCTTTAAAGAGTACCTGACATCACACAGGCTCGAGACCTCCATTTAACGTCCTATCCGAGGAACGGCATAGCCAAGGATTTTTAATCTCCTTAATCCTAGGGCCACCTCGGGAGGCGAACCATCGACCTTTAGTATTGTAGGTTGTCATGCTAATCACTATACCACTGGTGACCCCTGGGAGTTTTTGGTTATCCACAACAAAATAATTCAATTTATTTATATAATAAATGAATATTGAAAATAACGAATTGCCAATATATCCTAATATTTTAATAGTCTCCCCCCCCCCCACTATAAACTCGCTTACAAATGTGCGGTTTAGGCGAGAAGATTGACTTGTGGTGATTGGCCGCGGCCTTGCCAGATATACTTGAGAAGTATTAAGTGTAGAAATATCTATTCTTCTGGAATGAAAAATTAGATTCTTGAAGGTGTTGTAGATCATTTGAAGTTTCTTTATAACGAATTCGTGGAGAAGCGATAAAACCGACCCATTGAAGGTTCCGGGCGGTGTGAATGAGTGACGTAGAGGAGGAGATGCAGACAGGCGCGCCCGATTTGCTGGAGAAAGCAATGAGATCCTGCTCCTAACCCGGTTAGTAACTGCCTCTGTCTGCTAAGTCGCATATTTTAATCTTACTTCACCGCTCTCGGCCAATCAGCTTAGTGTCTTTTTTAATGGCTCTTTTCCTTGTTTACTTGTCGAATTCTTTTTTACTATAACTTTCACAGAATAAAACTTCTAGAGCTACTTACTAATTAATAGTAAGCTATTTAAATATATCAAAGAATCTCGCTACATAAAACCTACAATTTTCAAATACAATGCAAGACTTTTCCAACAAAAAAGGCGATTTTTCCTTCCTTTGATATCTGTCTCCTGCTTTACGATTGCTAAAATGTTACAGGGATCACCACAATCGAGGTCTAAAAGGTATATTAAATAGAGATATTAGAGAAAGATTGGAAAATAATTCGTGCAAAAACTAAAAAAGAAAAATGGGATTTTGAGTTAGACAATGGAATCGGACGAACGATGTATCCTGGGAAGGAGTCTAAATTAAAGGTGATCTATAAGAAAACTCACATTTAATTCCATGAAATTACTTACTAGCCCTATTTCCCCTCCACTGCCAACATTTTTATATGAAGACATTCATCGATATTACTAGAAAATTGTTTGAAACTGCAATTTTCAATGTACGAAGGAACTCAATCACCATGATTGGAAAATAGCATTACAGTTTATTTATTAAGTATGAACACCCTCTTTGAGCCCCAGGATTCACTTTAATTTTAAGGAGTATTTAATTTTGCATTTGTTGCCTAATCTATCCTCCCTGAAGCAGATAATGAGGAAAATATTATCTTATGTAACTTATTTTACATTAATTTTCATTCAAGAACCACTAAGAAACGGAAGAATCTGCTGAAAATCCTGCTGTACTTTTAACAATTCCCTTATAATAATTATTTAATTATTATTAAATGCGTCAAAAAATAAAATAAAGTAAAAAGATATGAGATTAAGCTTACCGTCGGTCAAAGTCAAACTGAAACGATTAATTAAAAGAATACAACCAAAAAAAAAAAAGAAGAAATGGTTTACTTATTTTATATTAAAAGTGATCTTTGATGTAATAAAATGAATTTTATGGGACTCTCAAAAGGATTATTTAAGTCAGTACTTGGGACTTCCTTCTAAATAAGCTGTCCTCGGATGGTTCTTAACATTAAGTGAGTGTACTCATCCCTTCGGGAATCCCCTTAATAAATTAACGTTTAAATTTTATTTTTAGAATCATTTTTCCAGTAGCAATAAAGTGTGTATTATCATAATGGGTTCTTCAGACATAACATTGTTAATACTCCAACTATTAATTATTAATAATTACATGATTTTTTTTTGCCTTATATTTTTATTATATTCATGTTTTATATGAATATAATACTCTTATCATATGAATATCATAACTTTATTATATTTATATTTTATACATTATATTTATATCCGCTCTCCCCCTCTACCATACCTACTTAATAAAGATATTTTGAAAATTTACCTATGCGAGAGGTAACTAGCTCGGAAAGACACCAACATAATAAGGATATTTTGAAAAAGTGTGCGAAAACTCAGTACCTCAAGGTGATAAGCCTCGGAAAGAGTCGGGGCAGTGCTAGATAGGGGGAGGTGGAAACAAATATTTTATTGGAATTTGACTATTTTTCTTTCAAATTTGATTGTAATTTGAAGATCCGTAAAACTGAGAGACAGATTTATGTCGTCACATAGTTTTTAAACAAATAGCATACTTTATTCATGCATTAACAGCATAAACTCGTAAAAGGCATTTTCCAATTCATCTCAGTCAATTAAACATAGCTTTTTTAAACGTGTTTAGAGAATCATTTCTTGGAAAACTTATGATTAAGTTAACTTCCAATTTAGGCGACTTCAATTCCTTAGTAGCCCATCAAGAACTAGGTCCTACTTTAAATAATTGAGATGAGAAATTTTTCCCGACATATTTGGTGCCTGCTTTCATCCGAAGACTGACAGTAGAAGTGAAGAGTAAATTGCTTCTTCAATCTCCAACCTGCGCCTGCTCTCCGTGAAGACTTCAATAGCGAGGCTAATTTGCCTTACGGCCGTACTGTCATTTTTAAAGGGCGTCAATCCGGTATTTCTAGGCTTTTTCGAAATTTTATTTAATGGGCCTGCGGCCTCGAAAGCCAAGTATCTCGTTCATTAGGGAATTTAAAATAGCCTGATTATTTAAATAAATGTATTTTTACTCAAACCATTGCTCAATTTATTCATTAGGAAACGAGTTTTTTTATCTTGTTTTTCTTACTCTCCCTGGAGGAAACAAGTACATTGCAGCCTAAATCGAAATAGTAATACAACCTTGAGAGGGGAAAAAATGAGTTCATATATTTTAGCTTTTAATAAATTCCCACGATTTGGTCTGATCAAAATACTTGCCTTTTCATAATAATTAAGTGATCATATATATTCTATAGGATACCAAAAATATGATTTAAGTTTTGAAACTTCTGAACAGCTGAAACATAATAATTATTTAGAAATGTATGCATTTTTAACAGCAATTTGTGAATCTACTAAATATCTAACATATAACAATTATATGAATATTATTTCAATAAATGAAACAAGGTCAAGCCGAAAAATGCTATACCATTTGTACCTACTTGATTAAAATTGCATAAATGGCACATTCACTAACACTACAATGTTTACCAGATTCGCGCAAAACGTTATTGTTATAGTGCAATTTAACAAGGAACCTCTTCTGTACTTATTTTGTTGTTCATCACCATTGTCAAGACATGAAATTTTCGCCCGTTATGGATGTACATTTTTTGAGCTACTTAGTGGTCCACCTGTTTGAATGTATGTTTATAAAGTTTCTCACCAGCGCATAGTGAATGGAATCACCCGATGTAACTGGATATGAAGAAAAAAAAATGGCTTAAACGACATTTGCAGGCATTCGATGTCAGAAAACGTAAATGAGTGATTAACTATTCTGAGCATGAAACAGATAACATAGATAATGGCCCAGCTATTGCAAACGAAACTCTGCAATGCATGTTAGTCGTTTAAGAATGACATAAAACTGAAGATGTGATAATAAATTCACCTTCGCGTTATTGCGTAAACTTGCAAAGTATTTTCCTACCTAATCCTCTAACAATGTTGCACTTATTCCTTTGAATCAGATGCGCTGCTTATTTACATAACGGTAAGGGAACCTATCTGGACGTACAAGTTGCGTTTGGGATCATCACCAAACCATCGAATTCCTGCTAAAACCATTCCTGAATATTAAAAATCCTCTATCATCCTTATTTTTTCACAAATAAATACACTTATTAACATTGCAAGTTTGAATGATTTGGCATAATCCAGATTAATAACTTTTTATGTTATAAATTCGAATCCTACTCAAATACCCACCTCTTATTAACTTAGCTTCCACTTCTTTGTTATCTTAAAACGAATATGTTTTTGTTACCTTCTAATGTAGAGATATATTTGTGAAAAAAACAACTGGTAGTTTCTTTGTGAGTCTATTTATGCTATTACTTTTCTTATTTTTACATGTTTTATGTTGAATTATCCATTCAATTACGGCAGTAAATATCATTAAATATTTTGAAACAAAAAAAATGAAAGATGCACACTGAACATCATAGCAAAGGAGAGATTTTTCAATTCACAAGTAGATGGCTTGTAATTTGTATAAGAGTGTAATCCGTAAGGTTCCCCCAGGGGTGGACTGTAGGATACAATAATGGCGACACTGGACCCGAATTCCTCCAAACAGGTTTCGGGAGAGTTTAGCGCTCCTCCGGCATAACCACATTATAACGGGCTATAGCCGAATAAGAGAGGGCCGGTAATTGATTAGAGTGCTCTTAAACCCTCTCCCCCCTCCTCAAACCTTTCTGGGTTAAAATATAGTTTGAAAACTATTGTGGAATCCGGCGCATGGGTGGCAGTGGCGTCCCAAACTGGTTCCGGTCTTTCTTACAAGGAATATCATTAACCTCTCTTCGCTAAGCCTCCTACTAATTTTTTTTTCTTTCAAATGTTTTATTCTTTTATTTCTTATCATTATCTATGGCTTCTCTAAACTCTAAATATAACGACAATTCCTTTAATCCTTTTTTATTTTGTTCATGCGAAACTTGTGTGTGTTTTTTTTTTTTGGTTTCTTTGTTCCCTTTTTTTTCTGCTTCGCCCCACTATTGAATATATTATCCGCCCGACCTCTGAAAAAAAGAATTTAAACGTAGAGTGACTTGACAAGTAATATCTTGTCTAATTCTGACTTTGAGGGATCTACAAAAATTAGGACTTTCATAATTTATCATTGTCCCATTATGGCTCTGTTTAATATTCATGTTTAGATAATGTTATAATTAAGATCAACATTAATTATATGCAATTTTTTATTTTTTAACCTGGTACCTCAAAAACTCACGGAAAGTCTACATATTAGTGAAAAAAAAAAAAAAAGAAAGAAAGCGCCTAGTACTTTTTTTTTCCCAAAAAGCTCTTCCCCCTAAGTTCCTCGAATTAGTCAATTATTTTATGAAGGGAGCCCACTTTATAAGAGGTTTTTATGGAGTTTCCAAGAGTGAGTTTGGATATGATACTGCTTTAATAAGATGAAATACTACATCCCATTGACGGTGTCGAACATGGACAATAGAAGAACGATTAGTGTCATACTCGCTTAGCTCAAACAAGATTTATCCCCATTTTTTTAAATTGTAAGAGGTGTTTTCGAATTTAATTTGTAACAGAAGCTGAACCCCCGAAGGTCCTTTCTCTGAGGAAAAATTAGTTTATGTACAAATTTTATACCCTGTAGTAATAACAGGAACTGTTAGATTTATACCGAGAGCCTGATGCAACACAAATCCTTGTCTATTCGCTGATAGACTACGTTGGGCTGGACATGTGGCACGAAGGGGAAACGACGAGATACCAAGGAAGCAGCTGACAGAGAGGATCTTCGGGAGTGGACGGAGGGGAAGACCGAACCTACGATGGTCTGATGGTATGGTGAATGACGCGCGAACTATGCTCGGCATCAGGGACTGGATGGTGGCTGCCAGAAACAGAGACGATGGTTGAAGGAAGATGGTTTAGGAGGCTAGAAATCATCACTGAGTTTTAGTGCCAAATTAATAATAATGACAAGAAGAAAGGTAATATTTCCGTGATAAACTATCATAGAATGTAGTTTCGGGGGTCACCTCTGGTATAGTGGTTAACATGGCAACCTACTTTGCGCCCAGCGGTGGCCATAGGATTTTTTAATAGGAGTAAAAAATCCTTAGCCGTGCCGTCCCTCGGATAGGACGTAAAATGGAGGTCCAGAACCTGTACGATGTCAGGTACCCGTTAAAGATCCCTATCCTAATTACACCTGGATAGGCAAAATTTAGGACTCCCACTGTATCATCGTCCGATTAGCCTTAGTGGCATAAAGTGACTTTAAACAAACTAACAAAACAACAGAATGTAGGTTCCGTCAGTAAAGAAGGACCTAATTTAAAATATGACCGTAGGTCAAGAATGTAAATGTTTAAATACTATCGATTTCCATTAAAGGGAAAACGTTTTAATTAACATTTTATTGGTATAGTAATATTTTATATGTCCCATCACCTCAAGGGGGAGGGGGACACTCCAACCCTAGTGGATGCGCTAGTGTATACTTAGTGGTAACTTTAGAAAATGTTTTCTTCATCACATTTGTTGTTAGTGGTTCGTAATATTTATGTCGGTATGACGATGAATTTCAGTAGATGCTTAGGATGCATCCTAAATCCCCGACGTGCTAAATATGTACTTACAAGGAAATACCTCCAAGTAATTATTTAAATGCCTACGGGAGGTGTGGCAATAGCACCACCACCTTGCCCGTGTCCGCTAAGAGGATGCTGCTCATATCACATATTCATGAGGTAAGATTCTCTAAATATGAATTCATTGAAGAGACTTGTTTGCAAACTTTGTTTGTGTGGTAAAATTGATTTTTTAATTCATTTTCCAATCAAGGAAGCAATATCCTAAAAGTAACGGTAAAATTGAGATGAATAATCAGGCATTCCTAATAAAAAATACCGGTTCTTGTGCATAGATGAAGGATGGATGATGATTTGAACATCTTTATCTTTAATGGTGATATATCGTTTTAAAATGTGTATACTGTAACCCACTTTTTATGTATAATTATCTATACTTACTAGTAACTCGCCAGTCCTGTTGAATACCTAAAAAAGGTTGAAACTTAAGCACATAACAAATACAAATTCGTGATTTTTACTGGAGCGTTTTGTCTCTATTGACCGCACCCCCATCCGTCTTCCGACATTAACTCTTAAACCTTACTTACCAGTCTCCTTTCTGAAAACCCCTTTCATTTCCACGATGAACATTAAGCCCCTAGCTGTCGTTCTGTGGAACGCAAATGGACTACATAACCTTTGTGAAGATCTTGACTTATTTCTCCTTGACTATTGCATTGACGTTGCTCACTTATATCACACTCCGGAAACAGTTTTAAATACGAGACTTACATACTTAGAGATCAGACAACACTTCCTACGACGGTTCTTGCATCCTTATCCCTAAATCCTTATCACAAGCCCTTCCACTCCAACAGACACCATTCAATCAACCTAAATGATCATTTCAACTCGTTCTTTCCTTATAACTTTTTCAGCTGTATACTGTCCTCCTGGCAACTAACCATCCCATAATCTTCTTGCATCCTTATTCCAATTCATTTGGGCCGCGCTTCATTGCTGGAGGAGTTTATATTATAATATACTATATAAAACCAACGAAGGGGTTGTAGAAAATCCAACTCCCATGGCTTACCTCCCCACAAAAAACGACCCATATTTTGGAAGTTTTCGTCAGATCCCAGATTTCCACCTCCTAAACAATAGTAAAATCCCTGGACGACCTTTCAGCAGATTGTCCAGTTTTGCTTTATTCAAAGTTCCCTTTTAAACCTTCCACTCATTCATTGATTATTTAGTGTGTAAACTAGATATTTTCGCAATGTTTTGGAAAAAAAAAAACTAGATTTAAAAACTCGCCTCAAGACAAAACAAGACATTAATATAGCCATAGAAAAGAGCTTTAAAAAATCAAGCAGCATAGCCGACAACACCTCTCCCGTTAAAGTCAATCATGTGCAACACATAAATTCGCCACAGCATCTTCGTATCTTAATAGAATATCCATCCCCATAAGAATAGTCATCACATTCGTATCTCCATATAGCGTAAAAGGTGAGAAAGGGGAGGAACAAAAAAAAAAAAAAATTGCAATTTTCTATTTAAACAATAGCTGTTTGATTTACAGTTGAACTATTTAACTATAAATATCTACTAGAACTATGGACACATAAGATGGTAATATTACACATGTACGTTACCATCAAAACTCATTATGTGCATTACTATGTCTGCAGAAGAGTTTTTTTTTTTTTCAGATTTTTAAAATAACAGTAAAGCATCAGCGTTTAGTGATAGTAAGAGGTTTAAGCATTATTTTGCTTTTTACTGATATTACAGAATAAGTGTAAAGAAATAAAGTTCAGCATTGAAAACAAACATGGTAACAGGCGTAAATATAGTTATTCTGTAATAACAGTTTACGTGTTATTCTTTTACAAGACGGTGTTATTACCAAATAGAACTTTAGCCACACTAAGTAGCCTGACGATTTTGGAGACTTTTGGACATTTTTGTAGGTTGTTTATATTTAATATTCTGGTAACATACATTAGTAAAAATTTCTATGATACGTATTCACGTTATTCATATTAACCCAAAAATGTGTGCCTTAAGAGTTATTTATTTTTTGAGTAAATGCAGTAATTTTTAAATTACTCAAGGGGAGCTGAAAAGATATTGAGTGGAAAAAGGAGGGTAGGAAGCGGTAATAAATGACTGAAGGGGGACATTTTGTCAGGGCGTGCCAGTTGTGAGGGTGAAAAATGTCCCCGCCTCACCCAACCACGTGTCATCATTCCGCTTCCCTTATACTCTACTTCAATTTTCACTTCCTATTATTAAGACATTTAAAAATATAGATGGATGTCATTACTATAATAGAAATCAGGAGTCCCGAAAACGTCATATTTCCATGCGTCTGGAAGAAAGGAAGAAGATTAGAACGTAACACAATGTAAAACTAAAGAGTTTATGAATATCGTTATGTACGTGAAATCGTTGAGATGTTTTTTCTTACATAGGTTAATTCCGATATAAATGGCTCATCGAAAAAATTCATGGAACCGTTGGCTAGGAACAGTAAAAATTATTTTGTTTTATTAGTTTATAAGAAAATCTGTGGCCATCATCCCCTGAATCACCTTTTATTGATTATTTTAAAAATCTATATAAGTAGCCCTGAAACCGTATAACGTTTAAGAAATGCTCATTCAAAATTTGAAACGATTATGATTCTATCCTAAGCTATTCGCACTAGCAGGTTTCTATGAAGTAATTATTTTTTATTTTTTCATTTTTTTTTCAATCAAACTTGGAGTTTTACTGGAGTTTAGCATTAGATTTGATAGATTTGCGCAGATGATATTCCGCACAAAGGTGTCACAGTACAAAATCCTTCACTATCATATTAAAAAGAAGTCACGAAAGAGGTCCATCCGTTCAAAAGAAGATCGTAGGTCTGATTTATACTTACACACATATCGATGGTTGAAAATGCTTTTTTTTTGCGAGAAGTCATTGAAAGGTAAATATCAGTTCACATACGCTCCTTGAAAAATTGACCCGATTATATATTTTACTACCCTCAAGACTGAAGGAGAGTAAAAATTGAAATAAGTATAACAACTTCGATGACGTTTTTTTATAATTGTTATAACAACTTCAATTTCAAGCCGTGCATGTTCAAAACAGGAATTAAACATCTTAGGAAAATGGATTAACAGTTATTCAGTGCGTAGCAGTAAGATTAAACCTTGTAAGGCTAATTTACAAAAAAATAAATAAAATCCTCGCCGTTGTTTTCTCTACTATATACGGTCAGCGCGTATGAATAAACCAACGAATATGTTCCAAGAATGTCAATTAATTTCAACCGCAACTTACTAATAAGTAAAATATCGCGTTTCAGCTTGCAATGGAACATTTAATAGGTTGGTTACTAAATGTGAAAGTTTTCTGAATATTTCATGTTGTTAGGCGAAGTAAAACTGGTCTAACAACAAACTAGTTTGTCTATTTTTTTTTTATATCAAATTCTCAAAGCATCTAGCGTTTCCAAGAATGGAGTATCTGTTTGGACCTAATTAATGGATGCTATTCAAATATCCTTCTCTTTCATCCTTCTATTTCCTCTTCACTTGTTTTCATCATTGTATATATCTTTATTGTAAAAGAAAAAAATTTAAAGTTACCATACGATTAAGGTTTGAAACCAAAAAATTCAATATTTTGGTAGTTGTGTTTTAAATTCAAATAATTCCAAGAGATCAAATAAAAACCTCTGTGCACATATGTTTTATATTCACATCAATATTTTTATTGTTTAACGTCACTTTAAGCCACTAAGGCTAATCGGACGATGCTAGAGTCGGATTCCTAAATTTTGCCTCTCCAGGTTTAATTAGGGTAGGGATCTTTAACGAGTACCTGACATCGTACAGGCTCGGGACCTCCATTTTACGTCCTATCCGAGGGACGGCATAGCTAAGGATTTTTTACACACATTAAAAAATTCTGGGACTACCATGGAGCGCGAACCCGCGACCTTAAGTATTGTAGGTTGTTTTGCTACACCACAAGTGACCTCTCATCAATATTTTGTTTCATTTATAAAAATTCACAGCTGCATTAATGATCAATAATGAATTGTTATATGACCAGCAACAAAAAAAATGGCGTGTGGAGAAATTAAACATTGGTACTATTCAAATAGTGTTTCTAAGTTAGAAGTTCACGAGCCCAACTATTTTTTAGAAGCTTCAGTGGAGGAGGAAGCATAGTGAAAATAAGAGGATTAGGAAGAGTAATTAGTTTATAATGAAAGAATACATATCTATATGGGCTTCATCCAGAGCACAAATCCTTAAACCTAAAATAATCTGATTGCAGTAATACGTATTGAGGCTTTTATAATTGTTTGGATTTCTTAAGCGTTTGTCTCGTAAGTGTTGAAGTAGGCGGTGACGACGAGGAGATTTCAATTTAGTATGAGGTGTAAAGTTAGTCATTTTTCCAGGTGCAGGTCCAAGTAGCGATTCTGTTCTAGAGGGATTCATTTTTAAAGGATACTGTAAGACGTAAGTGGTCGTAGGTGTACCAATTGGAGGTGATTTCATGTTGTTTGTTGGGATTGATTTTGATACTCTAGATTTGAACATTTTTCAAGGCTTATATTGATGAGTGTGCCAGTGCATCATTATTAACACGACAAACTTATCATCAGTATAAGTAGTAATTACATACTCTTCACAGTTATACAGATATCAACTATGTAAATTGTGACGAGTTTCTGTGATCTCATTTTCTAAACTTTAATTGAAGATTAATGTTAACATCTCGAAAATTGGTAAAGATACCAAAATATAATTCTACATCATTCAAATGTTCTGGACAAGAGATTGCTTTGAGAAAACTGATCAACTCAGTAAAACTAGTGAGAGCTGATGGATGCCATCCTTTCCCATGCCTCACATATCATCATTAATATAAAGCTGATGAGTAAGGCATTTTTCTGCTTATCAAAAGTATATTAGTTGGCGCAGATTGACATATCAAGTCGAAATAAAACAAATAAAATAATTAGGGAGAATAAAGAAAATGGGACGACAAGAAAAACCCAAGCCCACAATTTTAACTTGAGGCTGTATAATTTGAAAGAGAATGGTCCTTTAAGGCAATCCAGTTTACTATGCTCAAGGTCTTAAATTCAGATCTATTTTTCTATTCTGTCGGGGGTCAACCCACTGGTAAGGAGACCTCCTTGTACCACACCTAACGTACATAAAGTCTGATGATTCCTGTGAAAAACCGATATATCAGTCTAATCACCTTCTCCCTCAAACAGCCACTGACCATGAATTGGCACTTCCTTAGAAACCACTTAAATCCTGGCCCTTCACGAGTTGAAGTGGTAGAGCTCTTTATTTTTTCCGGATTTCTTTAAAGATGCAAATGGTTCTTGTAACCGTGTATCCCCAATAGAAAAAAAAGAAAGAAAAAAAAAAGCAGAGCTATAATGAAGAGATGGCACTCCGATGAGCGGGGCGTGTGATGGGGTGGCGGCCCGGAGCACCTGGCAGCCGGAGCACGTAGCTCTTTCCTCTAATCAAAACTATTATATCAGCCTCACCTCGCCCTATCTCTAGCTAATGGCGGCTTTTGGGTGTCTTATCAGCCCTTACACTTCATCAGTGATAGATCTCCATGATAGTAATCCACACGTTTAAGAAATTACAATCACAAATAAATGCTATAGAGTTGGACAATGACGTGAAAGATAATCTAGATCCAGGTTTAATACAACAGTTTTTTTCTTAATAAAATTTATTGATTTTGATATTTTTATTGAGTGTACTAAAGATGGCTATATTTTAATTTATCTATTTTTTCTTGGAATATATTTATTATAATATAACGTTAACGTTTTACATATTTATAAATATCGAAATTAAAATTGGATTGTTTAATTCAGAAAAAAAAAAAATTGAGAGTACTTTTTAGTACAATACTTTCAAAAAAATAGTTTTTGTATTTTAGTAATAATGCATTTTTACTGTGTTCACATCGAAAAAGTTGTTTACTAAGAAAATGGGCTGCTTATCAATAGTAAGTTGACAGTAGCAGATTGATGTACGTTGTGAACCAAAATCAATAACAAAAACGGGGAAAATAATATTATCAATCCTAGACCGTAGGATTTATTTTTACAGTTTGGTGTTTGATTTCAAATAGATAGATCGTTCAATCTATAAAAAATTATTTATTTATTAGGAACTAAAGAAAAAAATTGGACTTTACAGCGCAACGTTTTAAATATCCTATTCATTCTTTATTTTACTTTGTTAAAATGAAGCCTCAATTTTTACTTCCAAATAGTTTAATTAAATATGTGGCTATCAGAAAAGGCAGCTTCTGAATTTAATTTTAATACTAAACTAGGAACCATGAGCTAAACCAAATCAACTTTGAATGTCAAGGACAAACAGGTTGTGTTCAATGTTTACAGATTTGACTATACGAACATGTCGCTGGGTGTTTGGTAAACCAACTCTTTAAATCCGGATTTTAGGATATTTGGCACATAGACTGTTGGAGTTTTACTTACTTGTCTAATTTTCACGATTCAATCTATATTCCTACCTTGTTAAATAAAATAAGCTTTGTTAATAAGTACACATTTTTTATAATTGCGATATTGGAAATCTTACAGTCGATCCAAAACCCTGACTACTACCATTCTGAATAAATCCCTCAACAAAAATCTTTTAAAATATATGAAAATCACAAGGTTTTGGCTCTCAAAAAGTTGAGTTTTTGCAAAGTCGCTATTAACCTCAGTAAATTGCCTTTTCGAGCAAACGCCTGTGGCACCCGCAGTTTGCCGAACCACATACATAGATTGTATAAATAGTTAAATAGATTATAATAAATAAATAGATAGTATAAATAACTGCAAGTATAGAAAATTATAATTTAAAGTTGATGTGTTTGCAGCTATTATCATGTTAGCTTTGTGCTGCTGCGAGTGTAACGACTGCTCATCGAGTTCGATAGACTTGGTTTTGAAATGCGATACTCATATCCTCCACTATTGTCTTGCAGTATGCATTTTGTCTTGCAAACGGAGTTTAAGTTTCACTCCGATCTTATTTTACTGTACTAGGTTTTACGCTCGGCATTCATTTCTCTGCTTACCTATATACATTTTTATGCTTTACCTTACATGTGTATCGGAATTCAACACCATTTACATTGCCCGCTGGCCTGAAGGGAATACATATATGACATCAATCAGTTGATAAACACCTTATACTTGCATATTTACGGACGATGTATTTTAATATTTTTTACAATGTTCGCAAAAGGTGAATATTTATTAATTGTACGACTGAATATATATCAACATACGATTCTTATAAATCCATAACAATTTTTGGTGGCGCAAATGCCCATATGGTATGTACCAACATAACTTAACATATCAATGAATGAAGTTCCATAATTTAAATTCTATGACGGGGAATCTATTTTTAGCATAGATCGTTCATCACAGTTGTAGATCGTAATTTTTTCCACAAGCAGGTTTCATATAAGTGATAAAAAAAAAACAGTAATTTTGAAATGCGAAAATGCATTAGGCTCACACAGGATATATCTTTTTTGAGGTTAATATTTGTCTTCGATATTTTTAGAAATTCCAATGGTTATTGCTATTTGTGAATAGCTCGACTCATTTTAATGGTTTTTTAATGAGTTCTGAATTCAATGAACGAATTGAGGGAATGTGATACAGGCTTTAAAAACAAATAATATATGAAGATAATATATATGAATAATAATATATGAAGACTCTTTAAAAGTCTACATGAAGTAAAAGAAAATCAGGCTTTCATAAACTTTTGAGCAATGATACCTGTTCCTATAGGCGTTGATGACCAAACTACGGTTTTATGCCTTTAACACAAACTAACCAACCAAATAATTATCTTGATTCTATTTATCTGAATTGCACCTCATGGTATATTCTTAATAGACCAAGAGTTTTTTAATTACATGGCAATTTTAAAGCTCTCACCCACTATATATATATATATATATATATATATATATATATATATATATATATATATATATATATATATATATATATATATATATATATATATATATATATATATATATATAACTATATATTAACCGTATCAGAAATGGGTGTGCCTGATCATACAACAACATACTGAGGGGAGTAAATACTGGAATATATGTGATGGTAAGTAGTTAGGATGTTCAAATTTTTAAAAAAATTTCAAATCGAAAAAAATGCTAATTTATTATTACAAATTGCAAAATGGTCAAGCCTAGATGAGTTTTGAAGGCTGATAATGGCCGATTCCTATAAACTAATAATAATTGGATACCAGATCTAAAAAATTCAACTTTAATCCAACTTGAATGTATAGATTTAAAGAGTTTTATATAAAAATCATAACTTGATCCGAAAACACATTATCGTTCGATTTAAAGATCAGACTCAAGGGAAGTATCCAAGAGACAAAATCCAGCTTTGGATGAGTGGCTTAGGAAAGTTTTGGGTAAACAGCTTGAAGACCCACCCCCACCCCCCAATGGCCGCCTCTAAACAGTCTTCTATTGACTTTTGATCAGTTCTCGTCTTGAACTTCAAAAAAACATGTATAGGGGCTGTCGACCAACTTCAATTCCACCGATCGTTCTTCCGAGGGCATTTATTTCCAGCAAAATCATATAAAAAAAAAAAAAAAAAATCATTGTTAGCTAAGTTTGAAACCGGATTTCAATAATTTTATTTTGTAGATGTTTTTATCATGATGATATATCATCAAAATTATTATTTCAGCTTCCGCTAAGATTTCCAGGACCCAAGTTGCAAGCGTAATTCTCTTGGGAATCTGGAATAGTAGGTAATTATACTTTCTTGGGACGACTTTGTCTTTCTTGGAGAAAACTCTTTGCGGAAGTCATATCTTTTATTTAGGTACCTTATTTTTCTCCTGAACTTTTACAACCTACATATTAGATTCATTTTTTTTTACGATTTTGATCAATTTTTAAATTTTTTATTAAATAAGATAATTTGAGGCCTTGGTAGTCAATTTTTGATGCACCAGTGGCCAATTATATTCATGCTTAACATATCTCCAACCTTATCGAAATATTAAGTTTGTCAATTCGTCCGATCCGATATCCTTCAATGATGAGTGTTTAACCTGACGTTTCTTTCAGGCCCACACAAACCATTGGTTATTAACTTTACTTCCTAATTAATACTGATCTTCCTTTAATAGTTCTGAAAAGAAATCTCCGAATTAACATTATCTTTCATCGTAATTTCTATTTTCCGCCAACGGTATAGGTATTTTAAGATCATCGTACTTTAGATAGCAAAATTACTTATAATTTTTCAATATATTTTTTTTAACTAGTATGTATATTGAGTATTGTATTGAGAACAATGAGAAAGGTGAGATTAAGAAATTGGTTTATTTGTACCTTAGCGCAGCCATTCTACGCATATTATTATTCTAATCACCATTTCTAACTGAACTCATTTATCACTTGCGTATTTAACTGTCATAATAATTGTGTTGTTTTTTTCTTTTTCTTTTTATATTTAATTATTATATAATATAATTGTCGTTTTATTTTATTTAATATTAATAATATTTCGGAAAATCCCTCGTCGGAAAGGATGCTGCTATATATTATAAGAAAATTTTAATAATTCTATCAAAAAAAGAGTGTTTAAATGGGCATGTCTATTTACTTCAGTACGAACCATACTTTACGTAGTCGATGTTGTAATGAAAAGGACTCATTCATGGCTGTTTTGAATAGCATTAAGACATTTTCCCTTCTACAATGAAATAATGAATTAGGAAAGTGTTTTATTTGTTATAGTTAAAGTGTTAATATTTAAGCGTTTTAAATTGTCATGAATACCAAGACGAAACTAGGCCAGCGAAACTTATCAGAGTGTTTTGTCAGGTTATAAACATCGCAGAGAATAGCAGTCGTGACTCCATTAGATACATAATTACCAACCAATTTTTCTTGAAATAATTTTATTCTATAAAATTAAAATAAGATGATAATACTAAACCTTTCATTTACAGAACGGTGAACTGTTTCATAAATTGTCAGCTGTTAAATTTTTAATTTACATGAAAATAAGGATCTTTTTACATTAAGGCTGCCAGTTTATCATCAAATGATTACTTTAATCAGATAATCATTTTTTTTTTTTAAATAAATTAAATCATATGACACCTGAAATCTCTATTAAGAAGGTTATTCCCTGTATGTATAATGGATACAGAGGTGAATTTTATTGATAATTTTGTTTTGTAATAAAGATAGAAATGTCTTACGTTAATTAAAAAAGTGTAATAATGGACACAATATGAAATTGAACTATAAACAAAAAAAGTGGGTTTTCTATGTAAGAAATTGCTGTTATATATATTTTTTAATGTTATTTCATTGTATTGATTCACTGGTGTTTGGTCAAAAGGGGTTGTCATGAATTGTGAAGCTTAAACAATGATTTACCAAGCTATTGAAAATCATTATAAATTCTTCCTTATTGTATTTCTTTATCCCAGATTAATGAATGAAACTATATTCTTTCAACAGATACTGTAATAAATTATGAATAAGGAATAAATTCTAGTCAATTATGAATTTTAAGAAGACGAAACAAAATATTTATTTTTTTTATGACAACCCATTTCGCCCAAACATGAATAAATTTAAAATAAATATTTAATTAACCTGTACTCTTGTTTACCTAATCATATGTTAATTAAAGCGATTACATTTAAAGAAATCATTTGGTGTTAAAAAGTAGCTGTTTAAAGTAATTATTTGGTGATAAAAAGTAACTGGCAGTCATAATTTAAAAAATCTGGTGCGTGCGCGCAACACACAACTTTCACTTACCAACTTACTACCAGATTAGAAATTAATGCGTTTTGTTAATTGTCACTTCTCAAATGAACAGAACGGCTTTAATTATAAACAATGGTCTGTCATTAAAGGCGTACTCCGCATGCGTGGGCTCAACGAATTTTATGAGTTGACTGAATATTTTTCTCTTTATGTTTTCTTTATTTTATCATATCTCATATTTAGCCATTTCTTATTTTTAGGTGTACCGAGAGACAGTTAATTTCTCTATATAAACAAAAACAAAGGTACTTTATAGGAAACAAACAAACAAAAAAGGCCCCAACCCCCTCCCCAAAAAAAGCCCCCTCAGAACATTTTAATAATGATAAAGCTTACCTGATATTAAAGAACACCTAATTTGCATTAAACATGACGAATTTGATAAAAATCGTTTAATCCGTTTTTGAGATCATCGAAAAAAAGGTAAAAATTGGAAAAAAAAATATGAAATAAAGTGCCCGCTGTGTTTGACCAATTTTAATGAAATGTTGTCTATCACATCTTTAGAATATACATACATCAAATACCCAGTTTGATCAAAATCGTTAAGGCCTTTTTTGAGTAAATAAAAAAACACGTTAAAATGATACAAAATTTATAAGGTAAAGTCCCCCATCCGGTTGATCAATTTTGATGAAATTTTTACAGTCATATCTCGGGCATATAAATATATCAAATACTCAGTTTAATAAAAATCGTTAGAGCCATTTTTGAGAAAATCGCAAAAAACTTAAAAAGTTATTAAATAAAGTACCCCCCCCCCCCTTTGAGCAATTTTGATGAAATTTTTGCTGTCACATCGCGGCCATATACATACACTAAATAACCAATTTCAGGTTCGCACAGTTTATAGTTTTTGAGCTAGTCTGTTCACACACACACACACACACACACACACACACACACACACACACACACACACACACACACACACACACACACACACACACACACACACACACACACACAGACCATTTCGCGGGACTTGGTTAATTGGACTCCGGGGACCCCAAAAGGTGTATTTCCGTTGAAAACCGGAAGTCGAAATTTTTCACGATCGCAATACTTCCACTTACTATATATTTCATATATAGGTAAGTGAAAGTAATAAGTGAAAGTAAAAAGAGCCGAAAATTAATAGGAATTTGTATGTACTCTGAATTTTATTAGAAAAACTATGTACTCACAAGGCTATTTACTTTTTGTTGTTCTTTAATTAAAATTAATTACTTATTATTTTGATGAGATCGAGTTTCTTGTTTCGTGAATAGTGAAAAAAATGGATGCGACTTCGACCAAAAGATATAAAAATATTTTTAAATTTGTAAAAAAATCTAAAATATTCCAGCTTTTCAACAATAGTTGTATCATTGTATTTCATGATCTCAGAAATTAAGAGGAAAAAATCTATTATTTTCTAATTCCCCATTGGAACATTTTTAGTTGATGAAACAGCCCCAAATTGATATATCAACTATGTATAAGTAAAGAAACAATAAAGAGCATGCTTAATGGGTTAATATCCTTATCTACCATAATTAGAACCCGCCTAATGAATATGGCTTATTTTATCTTTAGCCGAGATTGACGAGGAAAATTCGTCATGGTGACGTATCTATGGAAAATATGAGACCTCTTAATTATGGTAAATCTGTTTTTCTACCCCGGTCATTAAAAAGCAATTATTACATATTTTGTGTACAAGTTTCTTAGGCAATGAATTATCTTTGTTCAATTGGCGAATAGTCCCACAAATAAACTTGAAAACAGTAAACAGCTAAGTACCTATTTACGACAACAAGCCAGACACAACATAATTTGCGTGGCTATTTAAAACTATATACAGAAGATAAAAATAAATTGTTTTCCAGAATATCCCGAGTTGGCGTAAGTTTATCTTACAAGGATGTAATAGTCTGAATGATTGAAAAAAAAAATGGCAATCAGTCGCCAGACAGTATTTAGTTTATAGTCACTCAATATAGTTGAACCACTGTACTATACTCTATATTCGACAGATTCCTACAAAATACTGTTGGATTAGTTTTTTTCTTTTCAAATATAAATCTCCTAGCTTTGTAATTTTATTCAAATTGATTGACAGCTTGCATGACCAAAATTGTTTGTATTTCTTTTTTAAGATTGTATTCCATAAAATGTCAAGATGTGGGAAGGACACTGAAAAAAGTAAGTTTTAGATGTAGTCCAGAGACTACTTACTTCTAAGAACCTGAATATAATAGGAATGAAAATTTTTATGTGAATTAAATAATACTACATAATTCTGTAGAGAAATCTTTTTGGAGCTCAATAAGAAAGTTGCAAGAACAGTGATAATTCGTCAAGGTATTGTTATAGACTAAGATTTAAGTATTTTTACGTAAGCCATATTGACATACTCACTTTTTTTTAGATTTTCGGACATAGACAACCGGTTCAACTTTTCGTCAGAATCTGACCGTTTCTTGATGTTTTATAAAATTCATTAATTAGCATTTAATCGGAATACATTTTGTAATTTTTAAAAATACTGAATAATAATTAAACACATACATATTAATACATAATCATAAGTACATTTTGACACTACGACAGTACTTCATTAATAGTGGTAACCCCACTTCATCGTCCGGTTCCGTCTTCCGCTGTTTCTTTTTTTTTTTTTTTTTATTATGGTTCTTATGTAGCTCTTCTGAATTTAGTTAAAGGGCTTGAAATAGTTAAGTTACTTTTGAATTGAGTTTTTAGGGAAACGTTTCTGTTTTTTTTTTTTGTTGATTTTTTTTCGCAGCCTTTTAATTTTGAATATTTTACTATGGTGTATTTGTCCACAGTTTTTTTTTTTTTTTTTTTTTTTAAATTATATTATCGGGGTTATAGATTCTAAGCTACAATGGAGCTAACTCATGTACCAGAAGGTACCCCAATAAAAATATAAATATAACGAGTAATGAAAAAGATTTATTTCTCAATAAAGAATTAAAAATGTAAATATAAATATATTGTCCTTGGTTGTTATAAAAAACGTTCGTACGTACCACAACGATAAGTTCGTTCTCGCCCACTTGCAGGTGTCGCAGTGCGTTCGCCACAGTTTTTTATTTTCCGAGCTCAAGTCCGAAATTTTGCTTTTTAGCCTTTTTAATTAAACTCGACTATTTTCAATAATGATTAAAATCATATGTGATTTTTAATAATTATTCTCTACATCGCTCCCCCTCGTGTGACGGAGTCACCGAAACACACCCGTCTTGCATGTGCTTGGGGAGGATTGGTCGATCCAGAAATGGGCTGCTGGACTGTGAATTCGTTGGCCACGTCCTGTGTTGGTGAAGGTTCCTGAGAAGGCGTTTGCGGCATGCAGTCGTTGTTATCTTCTAACAAATACGCCGGCTTGACCCTGTCTATCGAGACGTTTACGTTTCTGTCGCCAAGCAGGACCGTAAAAATCTTTTCACCTCGCTCTATAACCTTGTGTGGTCCAGAATAAGGTGGCACAAGAGGTTTACGAACCGCATCCTCGCGTAGAAAAACGTGAGTGCAGGTGGATAAATCCTTGTGCCGGAATGTCTTCCTTACTATTGTTCGAGGGTCTACGGGCTTCAAGAGCGCCAAATCGTCCTTAAGAGTTTGAAGTGCGACGCAGGGCTCTGGTGAATCCTGTGTTTCTAGGAAGTCTCCTGGAAGACGCAGTGGTTGTCCATAAACCGCTTCGGCTACGCTCGCGCCCATGTCTTGTCGGAAAGCCGATCGTAGACCTAAGAGAACGGGGGGGAGGACTTGGGTCCATCGTGTTGACGCCAGATGTGCCATTAGGGCAGCTTTTAGCGAACGATGCCACCTTTCGACGCACCCATTGCTTTGCGGATGGTAAGCGGTGGTTCGCTGTCTGTGAATTCCCATGCGAATGCTGAGTCGCTGGAACAACTCCGCTTCAAATTGGCGACCCTGGTCAGTGGTAACACGTTGTGGTGCACCAAATCGTGATATCCACGAAGAGTAAAAATTCTGTGCGATAGTAGAGGCGGTGATATCGGGGATGGGCACGGCTTCCGGCCAGCGGGTCGTTCGGTCCACCATGGTAAGAAGATATCGCATTCCCTCCGATGGCAGCAAAGGTCCTAAAATATCCAAGTGGACGTGCTGGAAACGGTTCGCAGGTTCAAACGTGCCAAGTGGTGCTGTGGTATGTCGATGAACCTTAGCCCTTTGACACTGTATACAAGTCTTAGCCCAGTTGCCTATGTCAGCGTTCATTTCAGCCCAAAAGTAACGTTCGGAGATAAGTTTCCTTGTTGCCTTGATCCCTGGATGACTTAAACCGTGGAGCCTATTAAAAGTGGAGCGACGAAATTCAGGAGGAACGTAGGGTCTAGCTGTTTTCGTTGAGGTCTCGCAAAGTAGCTTCGACTCGGTTCCGGGCATTGACATCAGCTTCAGTTCTATCGAGGTATTCCTCTTAAGATCCTGGATGGTTTGATCCTTCTTCTGTGCTTCAGCAAGAGCCTCCAGATCATTAGGAAGGTCCACTTCTTCGATTCTCGAAAGGGCATCAGCCACAACGTTCTCACTCCCTGGTCGGTAACGGATGTCAGTGGAGAACTGACTTATGAAATTAAGGTGTCGTATTCGACGCGGAGATGTCGACTCTGAATGCTGGACAAAAGCGTGTGTGAGTGGTTTATGGTCCGTCACGATGAAGAAATTGAGGCCTTCGACGAGTGGGCGAAAATGCTTCACTGCTTCGTAGATCGCAAGGAGTTCCTTATCGTAGGTGGCGTAGTTTTTCTGCGTCTGTGAGAGAGCTTTGGAAAAAAATCCTAGTGGACGCCAAAACCCATTCTTATGCTGCTGCAGGACTGCACCAATGCCGTTGTCCGATGCGTCGCAGACTAAAGAAAGTTCGCAATTAGATGCGGGATGCGCAAGTTTTACCGCTTCTGACAGGCTACGCTTGCTTTCCTCAAACGAATTTGTAGTCTCAGCTGTCCATTCTATTGGAGTTTTATCACCTTTTTTCGCGTTATGAAGAAGCCGATTAAGAGGTCCCTGGATATGGGCTGCATGCGGTAGACATTTCCTATAGAAATTAAGCATACCCAGGAAACGTCTTAGTTCGCATTTGGTTTTTGGTTGGGGAAAATCTAGGATTGTCTGCACCTTCGAAGGAAGGGGCTGGATCCCGTCTGCATCTACCCTGTAACCAAGGAAGTCAACTTCTCGCATTCCGAAAACACACTTACCGACGTTCAGCGACAAGTGGAATTCATCCAGTCGTGCGAATATTTCCCGTAAATGCTTTTCGTGTTCTTCAATTGTTTGGGAAGCGACGAGGAAATCGTCTAAATATGCAAAAACGAAAGGCAGGTCTCGCAACATGTTGTCTATAAACCGTTGAAAAGTCTGGGCAGCATTTTTTAGGCCAAATGTCATCCTTGGGAATTCAAAAAGACCAAATGGGGTGATAACTGCCGTTTTCTCAATATCTTGCTCGGCTATAGGAATGTGGTGGTACGCGCGTGTAATATCGAGGGTTGTAAAGATTGTTTTCCCGTCGAGATGGTTGGTAAAGTCCATCAGGTTCGGCACCGCGTATCTGTCCGGAACAGTAAGCTCGTTCAGCCTGCGGTAATCTCCGCAGATTCTAAAACTCCCGTCCCGTCGTCACAACATGAAGTGGACTGGACCAGCTGCTCTTCGATGGCCGGCATATTCCTTCATCCATCATTCTCTGGAATTCTTCTTTGACAGCCTTGTATTTCTCCGGTGGTAATCGCCTGGCTTTGCTCTTCACAGGGTGTCCCTTAGTCTCTATTTGGTGTTCCACGACCTGCCTTGGTGGTCCACGGATGGGCGAGGGACGTGTGATGTTAGGAAAGTCCCGTAGAATGTGTGCGTAAGCGCAACCATCGGGTATAGTCGAAATCGAAGGTGAAGCGATGGAAGAGATCTTCCCTATTACTTTCAATCCCGTATGCTGATCGATGAGCCGCCTGCTGCCGACGTCGACGGTGAGCCTATGATGAAAAAGAAAATCCGCTCCGAGTATAGGCCTGCCGATATCCGCGATCAAAAAGGTCCATGGAAAGACGCGACGAAGACCAATATCGAGGTAAAGCGTTTTCTCGCCATACGTTGATATGGTGGTGTTGTTTGCGGCGATGAGGCTGTAGTCGGTCGCTTTGCGATGAGTACGAGGATTGCGAGGAATAATGGAAATAGAGGCACCGGTATCCACCAGAAAGGAAAGACCGGACCTCTTGTCAGTAATAAAAAGGCGGCGCTGAGGTTGGGCTTCGATGACGGCCGCTTGATCCATCGGCCCTTCTAAAAATCCCGTGGTGGTTGGGACTTCCAGCTGCAAGGGGGTCTACAGTTTCTAGCCTTGGAACGAAATCTATAATGAAAGAAGCAGAGTCCATCATTAGGGGACTTGGAGCGTTCTCGCTGCTGGGAATTGCTGGGCCGATCCCTACTCGCAGACCTGCACCTCTTCCTAAGATCTGCTACCTCTACCCTAAGTTTCCTAAGCTCTTCCAAGATTTCATCGTTACTGGAACTCGCCTTGGGACCCGAAGGAACCTGTGATGAAAGAGCGTAAACCTCATGACGATCGACCTCCATGATCTTATCGGCTACGCTTGTAAGGGCATCCACGTCTTCCTGCTTGGTCGCAGCCAAAATTTCCTGAACGCGTGGGGGTAGATTTCGAAGCCACAATGTTCGGACGACATCCGCGCTAATTGTAGAACCAGCCAGCTGGGTCATCTGACGGAAGAGCTGAGACGGCCGCTGACTTCCGAGCTGGGTTTCTTCTAAAAGCTTTTTGATTCGCCGAGTTTCGGATTCGCCATAAATCGAAATTAACCTATCACGCAGCTGCTTATGCGGGTCATCAGAGGGAGATGTAAGAAGATCCGCTACCTGTGTAAGCACCTCGAGATCCAGGCTGGCTATGATTGACTGGAATTTGATTCGGGACGATGTAACCCGTGAAGTTGCAAATACGGCGTCTGCTTGTAGGAACCAAAGGTTCGGGTTTGTTTTATAAAACGGAGGTAGGCGGGATGTAGCTCCCGTAAAAGAGACTATCTCTGAGTGAAACGCGGAATGTTCCGTTAAAGGTAGTTGCTGCTGGGATTCCCTTACGTTTCTATCTGCAGGCATCATTACGTCATATTTTATCACGTCGGGGTCACCACTTATCGGGGTTATAGATTCTAAGCTACAATGGAGCTAACTCATGTACCAGAAGGTACCCCAATAAAAATATAAATATAACGAGTAATGAAAAAGATTTATTTCTCAATAAAGAATTAAAAATGTAAATATAAATATATTGTCCTTGGTTGTTATAAAAAACGTTCGTACGTACCACAACGATAAGTTCGTTCTCGCCCACTTGCAGGTGTCGCAGTGCGTTCGCCACAGTTTTTTATTTTCCGAGCTCAAGTCCGAAATTTTGCTTTTTAGCCTTTTTAATTAAACTCGACTATTTTCAATAATGATTAAAATCATATGTGATTTTTAATAATTATTCTCTACAATATCAAATGTCCTTTTCTTAATTTATCATTAGAGAATTAATAATGCTATATATATTGCAAGGATTTTTGCGCTAGTGAATCTGAAATGGAATAGTGCTTGATACATGAAATTTCATTCAGGAAGACAGTGGAAGGGGCTAGAATCGTTTTATGGGTTCCTTTCATTTATAGAAAGTGCTGCTAATTAATTTCGGAACTCAGTACTGATAATTTCAAGATACAGTCAAATCAGTGTTGTTAATAATTAACTAAGAGTATCAGTGAATAAATTATATTCAGTGATTAGTTGGAAGGAAATATTCTGGAGCAATCAGACAAGTGTTTTAAGGATGCAATTGTGCAATATAAAACAATGCTTTATGTAATTACTAATTTTATAATTAAGTATTTCTATATTTTGGCACCCGAAAAGTGACAATCATTTGTTTACAATCATACAATCGTTGATTGAGTGTATTAAAATATTTTTACACTTAGTTAATTTAATGACTGTTATTTAACAGGAATAAATAGATATATTCATGATATAGATAGCAGACATTGATATGACGAGATGGAATATCTATTTTTCATTTTTTCTTATGCTTGAAAGTATACTAAATCCCTAAAGTATCATAAATTTTAGTATAATAGTATAATGATATACATTAAGAAATACCCTTAAGAATTTTTAATTGTCGAAGGCTTAAGGAAATTATAAGAAAACTCCATTAGGAACTTATATGTGTAGCTGGAATAGGATATTTCTGAGGTCAGAAATATCATTAATCATAAGTACCAAAAAAAAATGTTCATCTCATTTACTGAGGTTTTTCTTTCGTGGAGATGAGGTTTCTCGTTTGCAAAGAGTGTCAAGTACCGCCCGGGGACAGAACAACAAGACAATAAAAAGGCAGTAAGTTGAAACATTTAATGGAAGAGGGCCGGGAATATTCGACAATATCTGCAGTGTTGGAGGGGGTAGAAAGAGGGGGCCCCAAAAATAAATGAAGCCCCATGCTCTGCCTTATCTGGAGCTGGTGATGCACGCTCTTTGGCCCCCTTAGTACTGCGAGTTGTGGTCATTGCTGCAATACACTAGTCGCTTTACTGGGCCCCTTCAAAGGCGGTGTCTATCTGAAAGTAGTTCGTTTCTCATTTTATTTCTATCAGCTCTGCGATTTATACTTTATTCTTGTATCGACTAAGTTTTTGCTAGGATATTTCAGGGAACAAGATTTCAGAACCGCTGATTCCATTTCCTGTCCTATATTACGCTGGGAATGAAACAGTTTCTGACATTTTTGGACCGATTTCAACTCTAGTAACAATGGCTACATTTCTTGCTGTCTGCTTTTCTGAGGCGGGTCGAGGTTCCTAAACTATGAATTCAAAAGTAATATACCAAATGTTTGGATGATAGGTATACAAAAAATTAAAATGTTCTCACTAAAGTTTATACTAATCATATGCATGAGTACCCTATAGAGTCAATAGATAAGTCTTTACCTTTAATTCGATGATAGAATTTCACCAATATAAAAAATCACAAATGTTTTGTCTTTTTTTCTTCTTCTTGATGATTGTCCTTAATTTTATTATAGTTCTACATGAATGTTAAAGTTTATCAAGGATAATTAGTCGTCAGGATTTTTATTCATTTATATAATTTCTTCATCAGCCCTGCCTACGTTTCGATCCAACCGTGTGGTTCATCATCAAAGGTAGGTGCCTAAATTCTTGAACAGTTTTTTCTCTTGCTAAGCACTGAAACTTATAATTCTGACATTTGTTTTGTCCTACTGTAACAACTTAAATTAAAAGACTTAAGAAACGTTACATTTTTTAAATAAAAATAGTTTGTTAAGTATTTTTTCGACAATGATTTCACAGCCAACCGATTAAACTTATTTCATTTACCTTTTGTAACAATATTTTATCTCCGCTCTTCCACCCAATTCTCAGTTGAGCTATGTTTTCTAATGGTCATCCTCCAGGTTAGGGTGGTTATTTGTCAGTGTGGATAAGACTTTATTATCAATCAAAAGTGATCTAATGTATATACGAGTACTATGCATTAAACGCATCATATCAACATTGAAATCGCAATGATTTGGCAATAGCTACAAGAAAAAAGTTGATAATTCAACCATTGCATATTTTCTGCTTTGACAAATCAGTTCCATAGGTATCATTTACATCAAATGTTTCTGATTTCTTTTATTACTTTTTATATACTTTATTACTTTTTTATCAAAAATAAAGTAATAGGGATGTTGTTGTTAGGTTCTATCTGTTATTTCCTCAATTTTAATAAAAACTTTTAATTGTTTACTAGTTCACTGATACTATTACATAACACTGTTTACTAAGCAAGATTTCGATAAATAATAAACAACTAGCGAGGTTACACATAACAGACTATTTTTCTGTATTTAATGAAATCTATCCATTCAGGCCTTATTTTAATAACAGACATGGTCAAACACTTTTGTGTTTTGCTAAAAGTGAAATTGGCAGATACATAAGAGGAATTACAACTTCCTTCATAAAAATAATATATATATATATATATATATATATATATATATATATATAATACTGAATTAGAGCCAGAAAGACCAAAAATTTTATCCATAAATGGCAGAGAATTTTCAAAACAAGAATGGAATAATAATGCGTTGATAATTGCATATTGTATTGCCAACTTAAATATTTCTAATTGCACATTTTTTTTTAGATGAGAAGGCGTATGGCGCAGTTGAAAATGAAAAATAATTAAAGACATAGTTTTTCCCTCTGGAGTTCAGTGGCAAAAAATAACCTAAAATTTCGAAACGATATCCTATTATTTTTTATCTCCATTCAGATATCGCGTTAAATGTATTCATTTATCGCTACTATCCTCCTATATATACATATGGTCAAGGTCTGAAGTCATACTCACACATTTTGACTAGACATATAAATTCTATGTGTACGTATCTATGTTTATAAGTATTTGTTGATGTGAATTATCATGAAGCTGAATAAATAAATAAAAACATTATACCTTCATTTTTAAATTATATCATCCCACTTGTTCATATTACTTGAATAAAATAATCGATATTAAATATCCAAATGCTTCTCATTAATTAATGCGCTATTATACGCTATTTTCGATTCACTTATTTCACTGATCTCCCAGTTAGCAGTTGACTCGACATTCCCCATTCCAAAATGAAACGTTAATCAAAATTTTAATCCGATTGCCAAACGACATGCCGGGGCAGGGGAATAATATTACTGGGCTCCAAAATCAGCTTAGGCCTATATACGCACAATGGAAATAGGGCGTTGGAGCCAAACCGGAATCCTTACGGTTTGGTAACTAGGTAAACGAATCTATTAACACATAACGGTATAAATCAAAGTACCTTGTTTATCTCGACGGGGAAAAAATGTTTTCGTAGAACAAGGTCGATAATAATACGTCCTAGTTTCCCAAATATCAAGGTCAACTCCAGAGGAAAGGTTAGCCTTAAGAATAAAATAGTTTTATTTAGATTAATAAATTTACCTCGGGTTCAAATATCGTCGTTGTCTTTTACTTTTGCTAAGGCTCCTAGTTCTCAAAATCCACCTCTTACGATATTTTGGTAGTGGTGAAAAATACATTAAGCTTATATTATTATGGATTAAGCTTGAGTTTATTTTGTTATGGATTGTTTCAAGAAAACCTTTTTTATAATAGAATACATGGAACAAAATACCAAAAGCACTACCTGACATCAGTCAAAAAACACATCTGGTTGTTACCGCTCATTGCTGGACACACTGTGTCTCTTTGCATAACGTTAATTACACTTCTTAGATCTTGCTCAACAGCCTTTCAACGCCTTGAAGGCTCTTTAGAAACCCCTGAGTAAGCGATAAATCTAAGTGCACGCCTTTAAAGACATAAATTATGAACGTTGCTTTAAACGAACGTGTTTGCCACGAAAGATTCTTAAGGAAACGCTTTATTTGATTTCTCAGATTTAGCTTCTCTTAACGATATTATAGATTTTTAAAATATCCGTATATGTTTCCAATTGTTAAGGTAACCAGAGTGAGAAATTATCTCTGTTTGTTTGTTTTAACATCACTTTATGCCACTAAGGCTAATCGGACGATGCTACAGTGGGAGTCCTAAATTTTGCCAATCCAGGTATAATAGGATAGGGATCTTTAACGAGTACCTAACATCGTACATGCTCGGCACCTCCATTTTACGTCCTATCCGAGGGACGGCATAGACAAGGAATTTTTACTCCCATTAAAAAATCCAAGTGCCACCTCGGGACGCGAACCCGGGACCTTCGGTATTGTGAGTTTCTGTGCTAACCACTACACCACAGGTGACCCCAAAAATTAACTTTAAATTCGATTGTTAAGTATCAATTAAATCCAAGATAGCATAGTAACGAATGTTGAGTAACTAATGTGTAGCAAATAAGCTATACACATTTGCTGCTTAAAAATGAACGTTACCATAATAAGATGATGACTATCTTATCACTGAAAATAATTAAAAATTATTTTAAACTTAATAATGTAAGAAAATGAGCAGAATAAACTATATGTCAACACTGTGTAAGCAGAAAGAGGTAAGCACCATACGGAGACGTGAATATTGTGTGAAAACGATTGCCATGCCATATGTAACTAGTCATTTCTTCTTTAGCTCGTTATTACTAAATTTATTTCTGAATTCCCTGATTGATTTTTTTTTTTTTTTTTTTGTGCGAGAACTATCCTTTGATAGATATATTAATATTTAAAAAGTTTATTATAATTCTACAAGGGTATAATTATTCCTAATTCTAAGAAAAAGATGTATAACCTAATCGAATTCTCTCCAATATACTGTGGTCTACTTCTTAAATATTAGAGCATCTTAATGATTTTTTTTATTATTCCTACGTGTGCATTTATACTGTAAATTTTCACATTAATGCATTATCACAGTTTTAATTTCCCTTACCTATGTGTTATATGTATAGTAAGGGAAAGTATTGCGTTCGTGAAAAATTTCGACTTCCGGTTTTCGACGGAAATACACGTTTTGGGAGCCCCTGAGCCCAAATAACCACGTCCTGCAAAATGGTGTGTGTGTGTGAACAGACTAGCTCAAAAACTAGAAAACCGTACAAACCTGAAATTGGGTATTTGGTGTATGCATATGCCCGCGATGTGACAGAAAAAAAATCATCAAAATTGGTCAAACGGTGGGGGTACTTTATTTAAAGAATTTTGTCTGAGTTTTACGTTTTTTTCGATTTTCTCAAAAACGGCTCTAACGATTTTGATTAAACTCGGTATTTGATGTATGTATATGCCCGAGATGTGGCAGTCAAAATTTATTTAGTAAATTTTGTTTCATTCTCAGGTGTTTTTTTATTTACTCAAAAAACGGCTATAACGATTTTGATCAAACTGGGGATTTGGTGTATTTATATGTCCGCGATGTGATAGCTAAAATTTCACCAATATTGGTCAAACGGAGGGGGCACTTTATTTAATAAATTTTGTCTCATTTAAAGGCATTTAAAAGCAACTCGCAGTGAAAAACAAACAATCAGTAAAAAAAACTCGACTCTTGTCTAAATTAGGTCCCTCAAAAAAATAAATAAGCAATAATAAATCGAAAATTACTTACTGAGAACTTCCAGGTTTTGCAATACAGATACTCTATAACTTAAGGAGATATATATATACAAGCATTTAAATGTGGAAAAATGTATGAAGTTGAGGAATGGCGTTTACATACGTATTATCGAAACATGTCGATTTTTGATCTAAGTATGTTCGTAAGTGAATTTTGTGTTGCGCGCATAGCACCAGATTTTTTTTAAAGAGAATTGAGAGATTTGTTATTACAAATAATGTTGAATCGTATTCTTGTCTTGTTATTTTTTTTTTTTTTTACAATAAGACATTTAGAGATCTCTTTCCTTGATTGGATCAATCTAGATATCACAAGCCCTGAAAGCGGTGCTAAGTAATAAAAATCTATCACATGCATGACATTTCCTTATCCTATTTTGTTATTTATATAAGGTTGCATTTATCTAAACCGTATATAGGAATTACGTAATCACTCAAAAGAGAAAAAACGTTTTTCTCAGCTAATACTTATATACTTAATGTTAATTAAATTTCAAATTTTACTAGATCATTTACTATTCATGGGAGAGAGAGCAGAAAATGTCCTTCCACCTTGATTCATATAGGGCAGGCAGTGAAATGTGATTGCGAATAAACGCAGCAGGTGAACATTTCGCTGCGTCAAGAAGTGTAAATCAAATAGATAAGAATAATTTATGTTCAATGCTTTGATTTATTCCAAGTGTGAAAGTATTGAGCAAAGTCAGACCTGTGAATTGCAGATTTCTTTTTTATAAATCAACATTTATTTAGTTCATCAGGAAAATTCACTGATTTTTATTGATTCTGCTGATTTTTAATGACGCGCTTAGCTTAGAAAAACAAAATTAAAAAAATGGAGGATGTGATGGAAACTCAATCAACATTTATATTTTCAAAACGCCAGACTGGGAAGATTGGCAATATTGTAATGGAATGCAAAATACAAAAAACGAAAAGAAACACAGTAAGAAAGTGGCAAAGGTGGAGGACTAATATTGTGAAAATGAAAGACACTGATTTACAACTATTCGAGGTTACGAGAAATAGTACAAAACTCTACCCAAACTTGTAAAGTATTTTTCTGCCTCGAAAACAATCATTAATACTAAATTTTATCTCATGTGATCGAAAGAATGCTCTTGTGCAGTAATGTAGTAGATGAAAAAGAATATGGAATTGCATATATGTCAGTAGGAAGGTGCCGGACACTCGTCCCCGAAATCCTTTGTGAAGTATTGTGGAATACATCCAAGAAGAAAAATAGTTCTTCGGTCAATCTCACAGTATTCGCATGACCTGATGATGAACTACCAATTTGGTTCTAAACGTGAGTTTCCGCCATAAGTTAGTGATGATGATTCAGTCTTGGTTGTATGTTAATCTTAGAAACGAGATGTAATATCAGTACAAAAGCTTACACTATATTTACGGCTAAACTTACTTTGATTTTCCTATTGTCTTAATACATAATATACATTGCATAAATTACTTTTCTATTTAAAAATAAAATTAATTACATGAATAGAAACTTACATAATGTTTACCACTCCGCAGTGATTATTCCCCCAAAACACTGTTTTATTTATTTATTTTTTTCGTTAAAAACTAAGAAAAAATCTTTCAGGACAGTTGAGGATAAAAAAACAGATTGAGATCCCCGTTAATTGGGAGCCGGTGGAATGGAGGCCTAGTGGCAGTTTTTGCGGAGAGATGCTGGATAGCATTAATTGCTACCGGTGAGGTGTGTGCCCTCCGCTAGGGTAAATACGTGATGGTTCCTGCTAACACCTGGGCGGCTTAGGAGCAGGTAGCTATCGCAGCGCTCTCGCTATTCCTCCGGGTTAGCACAGTGTAAAGCCACGTTAATGGTTTAACCTGAAATCCTCATCTAAGATGAATTCTATAAACAAAAATCGCAAAGTAAGAAATTAAACTAGTTATACAGATTTTTACTTTCACTTACCTATATATGAAATATATAGTAAGTGGAAGTATTGCGATCGTGAAAATTTTCGACTTCCGGTTTTCAACGGAAATACACGTTTTGGGACCCCCTGAGTCGAAATAACCAAGTCCCGCGAAATGGTCTGTGTGTGTGTGTGTGTGTGTGTGTATGTGAACAGACTAGCTCAAAAACTATAAACCGTAGGAAACTGAAATTGGGTATTTAGTGTAGGTATATGCCCGCGATGTGACAGCAAAAATTTCATCAAAATTGCTCAAAGGGAGGGGGTACTTTATTTAATAACTTTTTACGTTTTTTTCGATTTTCTCAAAAACGGCTCTAACGATTTTGATTAAACTGAGTATTTGATCGATTTATATGCCCGAAATATGACTGTAAAAATTTCATCAAAATTGATTAACCGGAGGGGGGACTTTACTTAATAAATTTTGTATCATTTTCACGTTTTTTTTTTATTTACTCAAAAACGGTTTTAACGATTTTGATCAAACTTGGTATTTGATGTATTTATATGCCCGAGATGTGACTATAAAAATTTCATCAAAATTGATCTACGGGAGGGGGGACTTTACTTAATAAATTTTGTACCATTTTCACATGTTTTTTTATTCACTCAAAAACGGTTTTAACGATTTTGATTAAACTGAGTATTTGATCTATTTATATGCCCGAGATATGACTGTAAAAATTTCATCAAAATCGATCAACCGAAGGGGGGACTTTACTTAATAAATTTTGTATCATTTTTACGTGTTTTTTTTATTTACTCAAAAACGGTTTTAACGATTTTGATCAAACTGGGTATTTGATGTATGTATATGCCAAAAATGCGATAGCCAACATTACATCAAAATTGGATAAACGGAGCGGACACTTTATTTCTTAATTTTTTTCCAATTTTTACCTTTTTTTCGATGATCTCAAAAACGGCTTTAACGATTTTTATAAAATTCGCCATGTTTAACGAAAATTAGGTGTTCTTTAATATTAAGTAAGCTTTATCATTATTAAAATGTTCTGAGGGGGCTTTTATGGGGGGGGGGGCGGCTGGGGCCTTTTTTTTTTTTTTTTTGTGTCCTATAAAGTACCTATGTTTTTGTTTATATGGAGAAATTAACTGTCTTTCGTTACGCCTAAAAATAAGAAATAGCTACATATGAGATATGATAAAAATAAAGAAAACGTAAATAGGAGAAAAAATGAAAAATATTCACTCAACTCATAAAACTTGTTGAGCCCATGCATGCGGAGTACGCTTTTATGACAGACTATTGTTCATAATTAAAGCCGTTCTGTTCATTTGTGAAGTGGCAATTAACAAAACGTATTAGTTCCTAATCTACGTAAGTTGGTAAGTGAAAGTTGTGTGTTGCGCGCACGCACCAGATTTTTTTTTTTTAAATCAAAACCATGTTATGTTGAAAATAAATGCTGTTTCACATTTTGAAGCAGCACTGTATCAAGAGTCATATATTATCAATGTTTTGTTAATATATCCACATTTGATTTTTCTTATATAAATATTAAGAATATAAGTTCATTGATACTCCCCACATAGGTACACATAAAGAAACAGAAATTTCTGAAGATATCATTGCTATTCCTGAAAAATACTACGCACATATTTCTTGTTTAGAGAAAAATTTAATTTGATTCTCTATGACATTTATACGAAATATTAAGCTAGTAGGAAAAAAAAGGGAAATTATTGGGCATATCCAGACTTTGTTCCACATCCTGTGATTTTCCAGTATTTTTTGACGGTTATTTTGATTATTTTGATGAAAGGCGTTTGCTAAATCTAAATACCTATAAAATCTTAGGAACCAGAAGTCCCAGCAGTCGCTTCCAGACGCTGGGCTCACTACTCTTTCTGTAAAAACCAAATCCTCGAGCACAATTAATTTTTATTTAAATCGTAAAGTTTTGAAAATGCTTAGAACTGTTTAGGTATTATTTAAATGTGACCTTAGCTATATACCGTGCATTTTAAATGTTTTTCTATTAGATTATCATTAGGTGGAAGGATTTCTTCCAAAAGAGGTTAAATGATATTGAAAACGGCCCTATAAAAATAAGGTCTGTTCCAAATCCAGCCAGATAATCTATAGAAAAACTATTAAAAAAAAAAAAAAAATCAGGAAATTGGACTTGGCTGTTTTTGGAATTCTACACCACAGTTCAGCGACCGTTAAATTACAACAAATTTAACGCAAATTATAAAAAATTAACGCCTGACTTATAAACTTATACACTACGAAGAAATCGCCTCCATGCATCTTTTCAGCCACTTAACCTATTTCGGGAAAAATTCGACTCACCAAAATCCAACCATTTATTCAGTAGAATGATAAATTTATACTTATAGAATTTGTTTTAGATGGCGCGGAACAATGAGTTTTCGTTTTCCGCTTTAAGCTATTCGAAAGAAAAACTTATCACCCGAGTTTTTTGTTTGATTAAAATCAGATTTTTCATTTGTTTCGATTGAATTTCGATCAAACAATACTTAATAATAATAATAAAGAAAATAAAAAAAATAAATAAAAGATAAAAATGAAGTAAAAAAAAATATATATATTAATGAAAATAATTCATACATTTTATATTTAAATTACAACTATATGTAAAATATATATATATTTCATTTAATAGTAATTGATAATAACTATAAATTATACTAGGAAGCCAAAGAGAAATAGAACACGTATGAAATGACAAGAATTAAAAATAGGTTAAATTTAAAAAATCAAAAGAACTTAATAACCCAACCATTGACCGTCCAAATAAAAACTCATTCTAATCGATCAGGTACTGTATGAAAAAAATATATTTATTTTCGGGAACAAACTAACATAAGTAGAGATACACAGGCAAAAACTGGAGAAAAAACTTAACATTTTCCCTATCAACCTCGAGACCGAAAGATAAGATTGAGGATTGCCGAATATGAGAATTATACATATATGTATGATGGGAAAATAATGCAGCTATTTTAATCACTTATGTATAAATTATCATTATTTAATGTTTCCTTAGAGATGACTTCAGTCAAATTGGTTCCCGATCCTAAACCCAGTATCGATCGGGTAGCTCATATTACTTACTCAACCGCTTTTTGGAATTTTGGAAATATATGATATCCCCGGTGGGTGTACCGTATGGTGGGCCGGCAGGTTGTTGCGGAAACGTAACGAGCCCGGAGCGGAGGGTAGACACCCCACTGCTCTCGCTACCTGCCACGGGCTAACCACATCTGTTTACTCACCCGGCAAACCTATTTATTCTGACCTTCCCTCTTTTCTTCTTCGTCATGAACCCTTCCCACGCTACCACCCTCAGCATTCCTCCAGGTAAAAACTCTCGCTTACCTCTCCGGCTTCATGATTTAATCAATTCTAGCCATTTTTTCAGCAGCAGAAACTTTACACGTACAAGAAAAGATGGTAGGTAGGAGGATTTTTCTATTTGCCTAAATGACTTATTATTACTGACTTGGTTTTCGAAAAATAAAGTAAAAATAAAAATTTTAAATAATTTATTTTTGAAGAGAAAAGATTTGGCTCCGCCGGGTCTTCCGCGTGACATGCGCGGTATGCTAAACATTGCAACACGCTTGCTCTTGAAACATTGAAGCTCGCTTGCAAACGGTGCCAAATCCTTCCTCTTTACTAATACCTCTAAAATAATTTTAAAAAACAAGGTGGTTACCCACAATAATGATTTAATTAATATAAAATAATTTAAACATTGACGAAAGTCAAGAGATGCCCAAAATTGGACAAAAATTGTCCACCTCCCGTAAATACTCGCAAAACTTGCGAGATCGTGGGAGAGGTGTCAGTGAAGAGGAAGGATTTGGCACCGTTTGGAAGCGAGCTCCGTGGTGCAATGATTTGCATACCGCGCCACAATAATGATTAAATTAATAAAAACAAAAATATATATATATATATTTTTGACATTGAAGGTTGTTGTTACAAGGTTAATAATGCTATAAGTTATTTTTTTCGCACAAATCATTTATCTCATCCGCCGTTTGTGAGTTACTCCGAGTCGACAATTACATAGAAAAAGATTAAATAACTTTATGAATACTTTTTGTTTAAAGTTTAAATAATCTGGAGTAAATAGATTTATTTACCCAACGAGATGGAGCAAATTTATATATGCGATTTAAATTTCAAATTCGTCGTTCGAGATACTATTTGAAATAATAAGGCCATTCACTAATAGCTAAATATCAAAAATTAGATGATTTAATATATATCTCATTGCCACATTATTATTTACTAGGTTATTTATATATTATAAATGCCGTAGACCGTAAAGCAAAATAGTAATAGCACGTTGTTTTTTTCGTCAATTGTTATCATCCTGTTATACACCAACATAAACTATCATAAGGATGAAAATAGTCCTTAGTGAATTGACCGCCTCCCCGGACTATTTTCATCCTTATTCTATATCCGGTCAACTATCATAATTTAATATAATCTTTAAATCAAATACAATTTATATTTGTAGTATATATCCTTACATCGTAAAATGATGCAGAAAATGGCATAGTAATCTTTTAATGAACTAATGTCGCCATCTCTATTACTTTTACTACAAGCCAATTTCGTAATAAACTAAAATGAATGTGTTTTTTTTTTTTTTTTTTTTTTTTTTTTTAATGATCAATCCTATAAAGTACCATATAATTATCATTATTTATCACTATACATAATTATTAATTTTACATTTAAAAAAAATGTAATTATTACAAATTAGGAGCTGCTCACGTAACTGCTACTGCAGCTCAGTACTCTCATGACAGTAGCTCGCCCTGTCAAACGGGTGCAAGCTACTGGCGTGAAAGTATACTACTAATGCCCTGATTACTTGCATCTTCTCAGTAGCTAACCAATTCAGTATGTCCCGTGTGATTTTTTTTGGCAAAATACACGATTTATGACGGTGCGTAACGTAATTAAAGCTGTTACCAAAGTATGTACTATTATTGTCATGTACTATGTTCGTCTATTGTCATGTCGAAAGTGCTACAGAAAAAAGAAAGAAACATCAATAATATCTAATCGTAATGGAATAATATTTTACTATTTTATTTTTTATTGATTTGTAACATTAACGTTTGAGACATTATCGGAAAAAAAATCTTATTTTATTTCTCATAACCGTTTATTTTAATATTTCATTGATATATTGGTGTATTAAATGTTATGTAATTAAATAAAGGGAATCAGAAAAATAATAGAGAAATCAAGAAATTTACTCTGGCTATATGGTGTTCTGAGGAAGTAAAATCCTTTATTATCTGACATATTATTACCTTCAACAATTGAAACAAGGAAATATTATTTTAATAGCTATCTGGACACTTATCTTCGTCCATGGATCTTAAGTACTTTCCGTTTGAAGGAAAGAGAAACTTCTGTCAATGCTGAAGGTTTTATTCAAAGGAATCAGAGACTGAACTATGAATTAAAAAAAAGATACTAATTATCGAATGCCAGTAATCAGTAATCTAACGATTGGTGAATTGCTCATTCCTTCTTAAATGGTAATCAGGTTAGCAGGAAGGTAAAACAATTCTTATGGTCAATTCAGATTTTATCAAGAATCAAGTGAAAGCAAAGAGTTCAAGGCAGCCAGAATATATTATGGTACCTGATACCTACGAAAAATAGTTGATATGACTAGCTGTTATTTATATATTATGATGTAAAAGGCAAAAAATATTTTTAGTGAACAAACTTAATATCGATAATATAATATGTATGATTAGGGGAAAGTGCCCCATTAGGGGATGGTTGCCTAATTTGGGATATGTGGTTTCCGGATATAGTTTGTACCGCAACCTCGCTTTTATTCTATAAAATTGAAGATAAATGTCGCATTGGCTCATAACCTTGTCACATTGTTATACATTCTCATCCTGTTGGATTATTTTCAGTAAATTGATGTTTTAGGGTTCAAAAACATTTTTCGTGACTATTTTGACCTGATATTTCAGGCCTCAAGGTAAGTCGAATTCCCTTAATCATTATTTTATCTTAAATGTTGAACAATGCATTACAATATTTGCTAACTGCTTTATTTTTTTTATTACATACTGAAGCCCAATAACCTCTAAAAAAAAGAAGTCACACCTCCGAATATGGGATACCCATTACTTCCTATTATGGGATATCCCATATTGATTCAACTTTTTATCACTGAAATAAAAATAGTTATTAATAGATTAAAATGATATTAATGAAATATTACTTTAGACACTGAGTTTTTAGAAACGTGTATGTTTTGTGATAAAAATTTAGAAAATGAAGAAACTAAAGTTCAATGTTCCTACTGTGGAGTGTTTTGCCATGAGATCAGTGTTGAACTCATAATCCAAAAATTTTCATTTTAATTTGTGAAAAAAATAACTCCAAATAAAAGTCTTATCATATTTTGATTATTTAAATATTATTATAAAATTATAAAATAAAAAATTGTGTTTTTTTTTAACTTAGTAAACATGGATTTATTTGCAACATATATCTATATATATACTTTTGGTTCCTCCCCTTCCTCGCACCTTAGGCTCTTCGGGGTTTCCCGGGCCAGGGGATAGGGTGGGGGATTAATGCCGAGTAATATTATTAAATAATACCCTGGGTCCGGGTTTTGAACTTACTATCTTCGGGTTTCCGAGCATACTTTGCCATGGGCATTTACAACACATATTTCTGTGAATATCTCCTGTATAATAAACACATTTTCCCTTATATATTTTATATCGTGGTCCCTAATACGGGATATGTATCCCATATTAGGTCACCCTCCTATCACATATTAAGAGACCATTTTCAAAAAGTATAAATTTTATTTTTCTCACATTAATCATAATTACAAATTTCAAAAAGGAGATATGGGTTGTTTTTCATTTTTGATGTTGTCTACTACTACTGCTAAATGTATAATAACATTTTTTGAATCGTCTAAGCAATTCAGAGCCAAGCAATTAAATATTAAAAAAAAAGTATCCCATAATAGGGCACTTTCCCCTATATTTTCATTAAGTATTAACTATTTAGAAAATATTTTTACTGACGACATATGAGGGTGTGCACTGACAAAATACGTCTGGCTTTGAATTACAGTATAATTAGCGTAATTGTTGTTAAATGCAATATGCTGACGTTGCCTTATGGGGTGATGTCTTTGCTGAGAATACATCCCTTTAACTCTAGATTGACAAATGATGCCAAGTAGAGCCGGTCAATTTGGTTACATTGCCAATGTCTTTTAGTTTCGAAGTATAGTCTTCTAGAAGAAAACCTTAGCGCCATTTCAGCCGGATGAATTTTAGAAACAGTTACTTGGCGCACACCAAAATGCAAATATGAAGTTGACTGAACCTCTTAAGAGGATATAGGTAATTAACTTAAAACCTATATAACTTACTTAATAAAAAAAATATTATTTTCTTAAAACACATTTTATTTTATTTTATATAAAAAAGGTTGTAGTGTAATGTTTTATAACATCATTTCACTTTTCATTTAAAACATTTTGAAAAAATTACTCATCAAAATGGTGGGATAAAAACTTAAAATTGATTTCAATTAGTTAAATGAACAGTTGGGATTAGTCTTCCATATCTGTATAAATATAAAAAATATTTATTTGTAATGTATGAAAAATTCTTTTATACAATTACAACCTATAACTAACTTGTTAGGTTGAAGAGTACAAGTGAAAAAATTACAGTTTATTGATTATACTTTGTTTCAAAAGCCAGAATTCATATCTTTGAGATGACATTAAAATATGTCAGTTTTAATTAGAAAATAAAATTAAACCGTGCGTTTCTAATAAAACCTGGAAAAAATGAATAACAATCCAATTACGAGAAGACACAATATATGGTATACTTATTATAGTGAATTTGAATTCTACCAGCTTGGTCACCTGAAAAATTGGAATTTTTGAAGTATATTCATTAAGCATAACATTTTAGATGAACTGAGAGTGTATAGATCATGTAAAAAGGGGAATGATCTACTAACAGAATACCCCCGCCCCCTAGTTAATTTTTTTAATCAAAATATAATTATTGTGTGAATCCTTTTGGGTCTTCTTCATTGGATGTCCGTTATAGTGCATAGTATTCTAATAACAACACTATTATGATTTTTTATAAGCCTAAAAAATATCAGTTGAAAATTCAATGTACAAATATAACCTAGGAAAAAACACTCCTTTTTTTTTTTTTTTTATATATAATTTGAGTTATGGAATTTAGAGGGGAAATGTTAAGACAAACTTATAAAATACGGAGATAAAGTGAAGAATTGAAATTTTTATTATACTAATTATATCTAATATGTAAATTAGGGGAATATGAAGGTATTTTTCATTTTGTAGCGATAAGCCTGAACTAGCAGAATGCTGGAAAAAATGGCTGGGTGAAAGTGAAACTATAGAATATTTAAATAGCCAATATTAGGCATCAATATTCAGATAGTTTATAAATACTGAGAAGTCTAGGAATGATAGGAATAGAGAAATTAGCAAACAAACCTATTCATTACAGTTTAGAATGAATTGATATACCTACATAGAGTTTGACGTTATCGTTGTTATGTATTTTACGTAGGGTATTCAAAATTATAATGTTATTACATGTAAGTAGTATATATTCTTCTGCTGATTAGGAATATTTTTTATTATTTTTATTTAGTGCATCATTAATATTGTTGCAGTATTTAGGTTATTACATTTTCGGCGCACAATGTGTATATCAAGTTATTTAGAGGTGTGTAATAGTCAACTGTTTTTCTTTAGGATAGGATGATTAATAGTCAGAATTTTCAGTTTAATCTTTCTTTTTTATTTTCGAAAGCCAAAGTTTCGATCCCTACATGTGGGTCTTCATCAGGGCTAAAAAGAAGACAAATATGGGTCATTCTCACCAAAGTGGGCTCTTTTTACGAAGTTTTAATTTTTAATTTTATGGTTACAGATAAACAATTTTGTCGTTGTAATACTATTGCTTTGGCTATCAGAAGAAGGGAGTCGACGTGGTAGAACACCAATTCACGTGAAACGTGTTATACAGATGACTACAAAAAATTATGGAATGAATTACAAGACCTTTGGGATTAAAAGGATGGCAACAGTGTTTGCTAGATAGCATTGATATCCTCTTTGAAGAGGACATATATTTTTAGATCGTAAATCGCTTTTTTGAAGAAAAAAAAATTTCGATATTTTTCCGTAGTCTTTCATATTGTCGTTCATGCGTTTTCTGTGCGCAACATAGAATTATCTTTCTATACTTTCGCTTTCTTTTTATTTACCAGTTTCCTTCCACGTATGTATCGAGGAGTGGGTGGATCTATATTCTCACCAGCTGTTGAACGAGGAGATTTTGTATCATCAAATCAACAAATATACATTAGCATTCGTTCTTAATCGCTTCCGTTTCAAGTGAATTTCACGGGGAGTCATTTCACAAACCAACTTTACTTTCTGTTTTTGTCGCCTCATTTCATATTTTTGATTCTCTTTCTCAGAGGAATTGGATCATTTTCTTGTTTAGATATCGAAATCTTTCAAACACCTCCTCTCATGACTTGTATTTTATTGGGGCCATTTTTTAACTATCTGAAAGTGTGATGAATTTGTTCCAATTTTGTTTTCTTTTTTTTTTTATTTCCCATTGTTAAGGGCTGATGATGCTTTAAAAAAGTTGCGCAGCAAAAGAAAGCTTTAATCCACGTCGCTATCTTCATTCTCCTGCAGTATTTGATTTACAGTGACAGGAGAATGAATTTTTAAGGTTTATTTGATAATCGTTGAAAGGGAAAAAGAGATATGATGCTGCTACTTGCAAAGCGAAATCTGTGCTACAAAATCATTTATCTTTGAAAAATTAAAAAAGAAAAACTTACCTGACCAAAGCTATAGAGGACAGGGGAATGAAAACGATTAAACATTTAACTCTGAAATTTGAGAACTAATTTGCTTCTGGAGAGCTTGAATTCGTACTGAAATTAGGTTAACAGTTGGGGTTGATAGGAGAAAGACCCCTTTGTGCTTACTATATATTTTTTACTAATTTACCGCCAGAAAAATTTGGTGAGAATCTAATTTTAAAAATTGACAGGGGAATGAAAGAAAACCTGTGGGACATCATAATAATTAGTTTTTTCATTCTAATCCTTTATCATTAAAGATTAAAAGGATTACTTTTATGAAATTTTACAGTATTTTGAACATATTGAATGGAAAAAATGGAAAAATTGACTCTAGGGTTTTTCAGGTACGTGTGTTATATAATTAAAATAAAATCGTATAGGGTCTACCTTTACAACTCGCCTGGATTTAGATAATTGATGTCTTAGAGTCCTAAGCTTTTCTAAATTGCTGTAAACGGCCTGGGACATAAAAGTGCCCTCTTACGTGAGAATGACCCATACATGAGTATCTATGCTGGAAGGTGATAATTAAATGTTTATCATGTAAATATTAACTATAGATAGTAACAACAAAGAGTAACAGAATAATGAAAAACAAATGCAACTGATAGTATTTTTACATGAAATGGATACTTTACGAAAATGATAATTTCTTATATAAGAGATAGTAAAATTATTCATGAATATTTAAATAATCAGCTGTTTTGTTTGATAAAATCAAATCTGACATTTACCTTTTGAGTCCATAGTAATACAGAGACTGGGGGTAAAATAAAGTGAGAGGTGGTAGGGGGTTAGTTTGCCGGCTTCAAAGGTTTAATACAGGGAAACCCAACGTTTTTGAAGTGAAAGGCTACATGACAACTGAGTAAAACTAAAATTTATAAGGAATATAAAAAAACTAACGATTTACATAATACAGTATAAAATTATCAACTAATTTTTCAATTCTCACCCAATAATAAGATAAAAGTGAGATAATAAATAGGGCAACAATGCAAACAAATTAAAAGTTATAAAAAAGGAAGTTATGCAATAATCCTGACTATTAATCTACCTATCGTAAAGAAAAATCTTTGGCTATTTCACACCTCTAAATTTGTCTTCAGGAATATTATAAAATTTCTTCTTTCAAACAGTTTCCAGGTATGCATTACTCCCCCTAGTAAAGAAAGCGGTTAGAAATTTCCGAAGTGACTTTAAAAGGTGAGAAGAAAGGGCGAAATTTCTATAGGGGGTGGTTACTGCTTTGAGGGTAGGTGACTAAAGACCTCTGGCTGCCACCGTAGAGCGCAAGTAGAGAGGAGAGAAAAGACAACAAAGGAGGGATGATGTGGAGTGCAGCGAGTCAGGTGCCCGCAGGCCCTCGCCCCTACCTCACCCTCGCATTTTTCACTTGACACCGAACACTTGCAGCCCCTAAGGAGAAATATGTTACTTCAGTCCCGGGATCCAGGGGGAAAAAAACCTGGGTATGGGAGGGAAAAAAAATTCCTTACAGTGTGTTGCGCATAGCCCGGTCATCCAGGCTCATAAGTCGCAAATTTTTTATACACCCTCTCTATCTCACCCTCTGATCGGTTTTGACTTCTTTTCTTAACTTAACAAAAGCAAAATTGAAATGTGAATTTACTTATTTATTTATCATTGGGTACTATAACACTCAAATTATTGATTTATATTTATTTTAATGGATACAGGCAATCCACTACTAAGGCGATGTTTGCCGACTTAAGTATTATGTTAATTTTTAATGTACTACTAATAACAGTTCAGTATAGTATAATGACAGTTCAGTATGATTTAAAATGGTAAAGAGAAAAAAAAGAAGGAATATATAAAGATATTAACACAAAAAAAAAAAAAAAAAAAAGCAAATCAATGAGTAGGTAAATAATAAAAGTTGTATATAGTGGAGTGTATTTAGGTCAGTTCATAATTTTTTTTTTACTTGTTTTAAGTATTCGAATAACTCAGAAATATACCTGCTTTCGTCATTTAGTAGGTTCACTAAATGGTAAGGAAGATCCATACTTAGCAAGTGTCTGCAGTCAGCCAGTAAGTGTTTAATTGTCAAAGATACATCACACTGTGTACAGGTTGATCTTGGTTTTCCAGTGATGTGAGTCGTGTATGTCCAATTCGTAACCTTGTTAATACAATTTCTTCTTGTCTGTTGTTCCGAATTGATGTTTTCCATGGTCGTATTGAGTGTTTGATTTCTCGCAGTTTATTCCCCCTAGTCTTAATCCAATTCAATTGCCATATGTCTGTTATTTTTGATGTTATTACTGAGTATATGTCACTATGGGAGTTCTCAAGACAGTGGACGGTGGAATTAGTGGTGCATCTTTTGCCGCTTTATCGGCTTTACCAATCACCAGGTATGTCATTGTGACCTGGGATCCAAACGAAAAGAACGTTCCGTTTTATAATATTTAGCTTATAAACTCTCAAATTAATAAATAAAAAATATTGCTCTTGAATATATTGAACAGAATAGGTATTAGTATAATAAAAAAAACTAAATAACTTTCAAACTAATACATAAAAATACCTTTATTATTTATATATTTTAATAGTTACCGGCAATCCACAACCAGGGTGATTTTTTAAGACATATAATATGGATTTGTAATGCATAACTAATGATAGTTCAAGATATAAGGATATAAATGATTGATGAATGGAATAAATAAATTAGTAAAAAAACATTTTATAAAAAAAGATTAAACCGACTTCGAAACCTAGGAACCAGTAAAAATAAATTCACTGAAATGTATGAAATAATGACCCTCTGATTTTTATGAATACCCAGCAAAATTGAAAATGGTATAAAAAGTGGAAAAATGCAATAAGACGAATAATTTTATTTTGATTTGTACAAATACACACTAATTGTTAATACAAATTATTAAATTAAAATATTAAATACTATGTTCAACACAACACAATCTTTTCGGGGGTGGTGCAAAATAGAAATGACATGCTACTGATGCAATTCCATTAGTAGGCATTGAAATCAATAGATGGGAATAGAAGATCCATTTAGAAGATATTCGTAATGACTAGTGTTAAAAATATTAAATTTTGCGCCGCCTCTGAAAAGATTGTGTTTTATTGAATTTAATATTTAACATTTTAATTTAATAATTTTTATTAACAATTAGTGTGTATTTGTACAAATCAAAATAAAATTATTCGTCTTATTTCATTTTTCCACTTTATATACCATTTTCAATTTTTCTGTGTATTCATAAAAATTAGAAGGTCATTATTTCATACTTTTCAGGCCATAGATAACATGTAACTATTGTACTTCAAAATAGTTAATTAGTAGTACTAGTAGTAGTAGTAGTAATAGTTTTAGTCGCCATATATATTGTGATTCTATTTATCCGTTATCTAAAGGCCCCAAAAATAGTAACTATTGTCCCCCCAAAAATTAGAATTATAAATATATTTCGGAAATACCCCCCCCCCTCCTACTCATGAAATGGGCAGCGCTGTGTTGCCGCAGTCATAAAATTCATCGAGAGAATTTGGTGCTGCTTGATTAATCCAAACCGGTCCTAAATCCCCGGCTCAAGCCATCGTTAAGGCTACTTTTAAAATATTCTCCGTCTTAAATGGTGGGCATGTTATACGATTCCGTATAAATCAACGAAGTAATCATATAAATGTTAGCTAAATCAAGGGCTTTGCAGGCAGAACATTGTAGATAAGGAAAACAATAAACTTTCCAGGATTATTTATTGAAAATTTGATCTTGAAACCAGTGGTTAGAACTGCGGCGTCGAAATTACTGTTTATTTGAATTTGAGTATCTTTGCCAAGTTTTTTTTATTTAAAAAAAATAAATAAGTGAGTGATAAATAACTATAAATGAAGGGAAAAGTTAAAGCTATAGGTCAAGTGGCAGAGGGCTTAAGGGAATAATTGTCCCCTCGCCAAAATGCTATGTAAATGTCATAGCCATGGCGGGGCACACACAATGCTCCCTTCTATGTTAAATTAAATTATGTTAAGGTTTATCACACCATATTACAGTTAACAACACTGATATATAATAAATAGGTGTAACTGAAAAATATGTTAGCATTCTACGCAGGTAAACATCCTACCTCCTCTCCTATTTCCCTTTACAGTCGTTTTAGATATTATAATAGTTTAATCCAACTACTTCTGAAATCTATTCTATCTAATCTATTCCTCTGAGCTCTTCCGTAAGAATTAAATTGAATTTGCATCTAAATCAAAAATGAGATAAAAACGCGTGATTATTAAATTATAAATTAGTGATAATTTAGTTATAAATAAAAATCTCCAATCTAAAGATTTGGCTTTTCAAATTACGTTTATTGTTATAAGCAATAGGTTGATTGATAGTCAGGATTTTCAGTTTGATCTTTTTTTATTTTGGTAAGCCAACGTTTCGATATCTACATGTACATCTTCATCAGGGCTTCTAAACGCAGAGTAATACAGAAACTGAGCTCAGAAAAAATATTGGCCATTAGCCACCTCTGTAATAACCGATATTTAGTTGGTATAGAGATAATTAATAAAGAGTGAAGCCTAAGATGAAGTGGGATAAGTGTGTAATATAGAATGCAAGCTCAACTTCAAACAACCATAGAAAATGCTCAGGTATAAATGCTAGGTTAATGTTTTTCAATAAATGTTAATACTTTAACTATATTCATTGCAGTAGTATAGTTGACTGTTCCTACAAATCACTATTAGGATAAGGGAAAAATTGTTTTAAGTCCGATTTACTAACTTGACCCACTTAATTGGGACAAGTGCGTAAGCCTCTTTATAAAATCACAACCGACTACACCAATTCAAACCAACCAGTACAGAAACCATCAGTTCAGTGTAATTTAAACACACCACATATTACAGAATTTCACCTAAGGTCGCATTTAAAATTTTACATTCAATTTATATAGTAAGAAGAATTCTCAAAAGTAATTTTCTAAAAATTGGGCATTCGTATGTTGCTTTAAATAAATCTTTTCTATGCATATTACTAGCCAATATCCATTTTTTAAGCACTTTCGTCGGGCTAATGTACTGTGTATGAACTTGCAAAGAAAAGGGAATGGTGGAATATTAAAACTTGTTGAAAGTATAATATCGAGATCGCGTATAAGCAAATTATATGAGAAATGGGTGGCTTAAAATCAATTATACCTATACATAATTTAAGTTAGCTACAGAATGCATTGTTTTGTTTTTTTAAATTAACCGTAATTTTTCAGCTAAGTTACCTAATTGAAACTACTAAACTTCCTTATTTAAAAACAACAGTGTATGGATGACCAAAACCTTTGTGGGACATTCAAAACTCTCCGTTAGTTACCCTAGACAGCGCCACTTGTCAAATAATTACTTCATGAGAGCAATCCTCGTTGAAAATATTTCAACCAAAGCATTAATTTACAAGGTTGTAATATCAGATTAACGGCCATAAAAACTTCATGATTCCGTTAGCGTCTCAGAAAATTTTATTTTTACTAATTTTTTATTTTACAATTTCAAGATATCGAAACTATTTTAAAAATACTTAAGACTCTATTTCTACTAATTATATAATAAAATAAATATTGGAAGGTATCTTTTTTATAAACCATTTTTAAAATGCTAGATTAATACCGGTTAAAGGAATGAGGAGATCATTTACAAACTAAATAAAAGATAAAAAGAGTTTTTAGAAAAAATCATTTCTATGTCTTATAGCAATTATGTTTTTAGTGTTCATTGAACATGGAGCAGAAGGAACCCTGTCAAACCAAGGTAGAAAACTATCCAACGCGGTATGAGTAGGTAAAACCAACCTGTTACGGTGAGTTAAAAGTTGCGGTGTGGTGCGGTTAGGATTAGGGAAGGTTTTGGTTATTTGATGCAAACGCAGGTCCGAGCCAAGGGACTGGTGGAGTGGGCACAATAGGCGTTGACTTTGCCATGGTTCAGCGGTTGCTTTTGGTGGCCCAACCTCGGCAACAACAACGTGACCATGCTAAATCTCCCATTTACGCTTTGACACAATCCACTAATGCGGCCCGGCCCATAAGGCGTTCGCATATGGCGTTTGTTCGTACCTCGTACCCTCACCCACAAAAAAATCTAGTTCGAATTTCGTAGCTAAGGAAGGTGTCCTGTTTCTGGGCTTAAACATTCTAGAGTGATCCCTTTCCTTAAACACGATACATGTAAAAAAACAAAAACGATTAACCCGTTTTGTAACTGTTCCTAATATTAATATCCTTTAGCATATCAGGTTCAATTTTCTAAAACCATTAAGTAAAATATTTATCATTACTTTATTTAAAATTATAGAAAGAATACAACTGCAATATTTCGCCATATACAGCATAAACAAAACTAAATAAAAAAAAAGGAATAAGAAATATTTTCAAAATATATGCTAAGCTAGTAAGAAGAGATATAAAATGTCTTTCTAAAGCAAATGTTTTATTATTGGAATTATTTTATTATGTTAAATGGGGGGGGGGGGGGGTAGGTAATTTTTTTTTTTTTATGATTAAATTGTATAAATTTTATTTTTTTATTGCCAAAAAGATTGTCTGGAAGTGTGAGTGATTAGTGAAAAGATGGGATGGACTATATAACTATCACTGCAAGGCTATGCTGCCTATGGTTGGTATTAAGTATTACAACAACATTGTTTTGGTGCCATCAACTGTACAATTTAATTTATATACGGTTTTAATTTTTTTCTTCTGAAAGTAGATTTAGGACCTTCCCTAATCCGCGCCCAAAACAAATTCACCCACAAAAAAAAAAAAAAAAAATTATATCTTCACGGCTAAAATGATAATGATAAATGTGACTTGTAAGTAAACTGCGTATCGAAGTTAGTGTAACAGGCAGACATAATTTAGTGTTGTAATCCTCATGTATGTTGCACCTGGCAAACGAATGTGTAAATTAGCTGTACAAGAAACTTTCTCCCTTTGGCAGAAAGGCATTACATTGTGAAATTTACATTTTACTTCAGCATGTTCGCAATGTTATCATAAGTAAATGTTTAGCTTCGACATAAGGTGCTTAGACAGGAGGTTGTCCTGATAAGTATGTGAACAAGATGCCCTTTTTTCAATTGGAATCGAAAATTCTTCTCCTCCCCCACTCTTGTGATGCTCCCAAGAACTTCACTAAGTAACATTTATACAACTGATGTATCAGTAAAAGTCATACACAGTTAGCGAAAGTAGATGGGTCATAACGCAAATAAATCAAACGAAATTTGAACTTCAAGCCCATCCACAAATCCAAGTCAATTTATCTTCCCAGAAGAATACAAAGATATTCTCTTGTTTAACTGGCTATAGGAGTCAAGAAGTGCGCCCGAAAAAGTATTACGTCACAATGAAGTAAACCAGTTCTGGATCTCATAACCTCTACTAAATATTGTTGCTTCAAGTGATCTCAAAAGAGCATAATATTAGAGCGATATTCATTGGAAGATTGCCATGTTACCACGATTTACTTTCAGATATCACGGGGTCTAAATATAAATAAATATATTTCTTTGTAATTGCTTTAAGGTTAGATAAAATGAATTGAACATCGGTACTCTTAAATATTTGCACATTAATAAAATAAGTGGTAATAAAGGGGCGAACGAACATCGCAAGTTGGTATCTTATGATGAGATGTTTTCGATAACTATTACTCCAATTCATATTATAGGAACAATATTGTTTTCAAGTCTTTCTAGCCAGTTTAACAGTTTTGGCTAGTAAAATGTCCGATTATTAACTAAAATATAATTGATTCAGAATATAAGTCGCCGTCTCACATCGATACCATTTATAGTTCCAAAAACAAAAAAAAATTAAATATAAGTACCCACAGAAATTACAGATTCTGGCATGATGTTATATCTTTGTGTATTTTTAAATTAGTTTTGAAGCTGTAATTACAATTATTTTGGGACCAACTTTTACCTCCCCCCCCCCCCATTATAGGCAATAATTTAAAATGGGGTCTTTCTTTCTTCGATTATTGATAGTACCGATTAACATAAATCTTGAAACCACGAGATTGATCTGAAATGTATACGTTTTTTTTAAATGCTTCAATCGTTATTTGGGGTAGCCAGGGTAATTATTGTATTTCAATGAATCATCGAAAATGGCAAATATTTATTGAATTTATAGTTCATTCAAATGTTAATATATTAGGTATCTCTTTTACCATTAGAATAAAAACATGTAGGTTTTGAAAAATTGTTGCTCAAGAAATGCCTCAGTAATATAATCATTTCAATTCAGTGATTGCATTGTATGAAATCTAATTAGATAATTAATATCTAATACGTTTTCAGGGTAAACATACAAGTTGAGTTTCAAATATTAATTTTTTTTTTACTTTCACTTACCTATATATGAAATATATAGTAAGTGGAAGTATTGCGATCTTGAAAATTTTCGACTTCCGGTTTTCAACGGAAATACACGTTTTAGGGTCCCCTGAGTCAAAATAACCAAGTCCCGCGAAATGGTCTGTGTGTGTGTGTGTCTGTGTGTGTGTGTGTGTGTGTGTGTGTGTGTGTGTGTGTGTGTGTGTGTGTGTGTGTATGTGAACAGACTAGCTCAAAAACTATAAACCGTGCGATCCTGAAATTGGGTATTTAGTGTAGGTATATGCCTGCGATGTGACAGCATAAATTTCATCAAAATTACTTAAAGGGAGGGGGTACTTTACTTAATAACTTTTTAGGTTTTTTCGATTTTCTCAAAAACGGCTCTAACGATTTTGATTAAACTGAGTATTTCATCTATCTATATGCTCGAGATATGACTGTAAAAATTTCATCAAAATTGATTAACCGGAGGGGGGACTTTACTTATTAAATTTTGTAACATTTTCACGTGTTTTTTTGATTTTCTCAAAAACGGCTGTAACGATTTTGATTAAACTTAGTATTTGATCTATTTATATGCCCGAGATATGACTGTAAAAATTTCATCAAAATTGATTAACCGGAGGGGGACTTTACTTAATAAATTTTGTAACATTTTCACGTGTTTTTTTTTATTTACTCTAAATCGGCTTTCACAATTGTGACCAAACTGGGTATTTGATGTATGTATATGCCAAATATGTGATAGCCAACATTTCATCAAAATTGATCAACCGAAGGGGGGACTTTACTTAATAAATTTTGTATCATTTTCACGGGGTTTTTTATTTACTCAAAAACGGCTTTAACGATTAATAAAAATAAGATATGAATGTAGAAAAATGTGTGACTTTGGGAAATGATATTTAACAAAACGCGTCAATTTCTTATCTAAGTAAGTTGGTAAGTGAAAGTTGTGTGTTGCGCGCACGCACCAGATTTTTAATTTTATGATTAAATATATATTTTATATAAGCTGAATCGTATCTATACAAAATAGAAATATAAAGTTTCTATATTCCTCTTAAAAAAGAGGTTTTGTACATCAATAAATAAGATAAATAGTTTCGCCCAAATCTATCATCAGGAATCGACAATGGGTATCGTTTTGGCGAAAAAATTAGCTGTTGGTCCAACGCTTGAAACAAAAAGAGATATAAATAAAAGTTCATGTCAATAAAAAGTTCTTAATGATAAAATAAGCAAATTCTTCTGTAGAGATGCAAATAAAAATCTAAGAGTATTCATAGCGTTACTTCCTCTTTTTTTTCTTTTGTATTTGTTATATTTATGTTTAGAATCTGATAATTTTTGGGCTATCTGTTTCTGATTAGGGAACTATTTAAAATTGATGGTTATTTTTGTTAGATTTTTTTTACTTGCGGTTTTTGAGTTATTAATTTAAAAATTAATAACAAAGAAAAAACCCAAATGGTTCGGTTATGAAATAATTTTTGGGCTCATCTCAAAGACTATTTGAGCTGGGAACCTGGAAAGGGTGTTGACCTTGTATGTTTTAAAAACAACCTGAAAAAACACCTAATTTGATTTTTATCGTAAAAATATATTTTATTCATACACATATAGTGATTGAAGATGTGCCAAAGTTCAAATTAGAAAAAATAATCGTAATAAGCACACAAAATACTTCTTCACAAGAAAAAAATGTTGACCAACAACAGGGGTTGGTTGGCATAGGGGGTAGGTTGGCAATTGGGGGGTAGGTTGGCCATAGTTTCCGTTAGACCTATTGTGAAGGACCCACCATTGTACCATGTGACCCGCTCGACCTCGGGAGTCTTGTCCTGGGTTTTCAATCCGATGCTAACAGTGTAGAGAAGAGTGTGCTTCATTGATTGATTACACAACATGTAAGTAAATTTTTATATTTTCAGTAAATTTGGTTTAAAGGCATGACAAAACACTTGACTCCGATTCTGTACACTTAGCCCCAAACTCCTTTGAAAAACCTAACCTTTCGACTAACCAGTTTCTTGTTTTATTGTTCTCTCCTGACCTGGCAGTCATCTTTCATATGATCTCTCCAGTGGGGTTAGTTGGCTATCTTCACCTTTTTTTTTTTTTTTTTGGCGCAGTATCAATTCACAAAAGCAAGGTAAACATAATCAAAGGTGAAACTACCAATTGTCTTTAGTGCCAGCGAGGAAGATGAGAGCAATTTTTCTAATGCAAAAAGTGACGACAGTCTAAACTTCTATCTTCTTCTATTGTCATTCTATCTCCCCATAAAAGCTGTTTAAAACCGATTCAAAATTATTATGCCATTATAGTGCAGTTTTTAATAACAAAAATATCTGTCAGGCAGTACTTGAATGAGATGGCTAAACAACCCTACCGTCTAGGCCAACCTGCCCCACATAGGGGGTTTATTGGCATACTCTGGATTGACGAATTCTTCAATTTTCCATGATCTTAGTATTAAATTTTATGTGGTTAAAAAAATACTTAAAGTACTCTAATACTTGGAGTTTACAGTGGTATCAGCCCTATTGGGATAATATTAACAGGAACGACTCACTCATCAAAAAAGTGAAAACTGTTGCCAACCAACCCCGCTCTCCCCTACCTTAAAATACAAGGAACACGTCAAATCCAATTATAATTCTTTTATCTGATCCAAAAATAAACTCTAAAATGTACTTCCGTAGTTAAAAAAAAAAACAACTTAAAAACCGACATTAAAAACTTGCAGAGCTAGTGACGGTTTTTTATGTCGCTCAACCCTCTGTTTTTCCATTTTTAAACTGTACACTCTTCCAAAACTAATGTAGTTACAATACTATATTGTACCGTGAAAAAGAAAATTATGGAAAAGAGTTCTAGATTCTTTATTGGAACAGTTAACTTGTACATATTCGTACTGTTCGAGAATCTTCTACGTTTTTCGGGAACCTTCATGTTCCTAGAATGTTATGGATATATGGAAGGAAGGGCTGGTGACTTGGTATTGCTCTAAAGATCGAATGATATGGTTACTTTTGTGTTATTGCGTCCTTAGAAGTTGATACTTTTCTTTACATAAATCCATGGAACAAATATAACTATTTTGAACTTGTTGATTTTATGTGGAATGACCACATTATAATTTATAATTTATGAATTACAAAGCAGCAACAGTGGTTTGCACATTGGACCCTGCTTCGTGATTGTTTTTCGTAATGAGAACGAAAGACTACACGGATGCAAAGTTAAATGGATCCTCTTTGCTGGAAGATAAATGAGCTAGCCAAATTGCAGGAGTGCTATTTATCTTGGATTGCTAACGGTATGACAAACAATCCTATGAATATATCATGGAACACAACTGCACTCTCGAAGTTCACACGCTTCCACCCCTTACTTTCTCACATATATTCATTTGATTGATTATATATATATATATATATATATATATATATATATATATATATATATATATATATATCTTTATAGTATATATATTTTGTAATTTTAAGAAAAATGAATTTAAATCTCTCTATCTCTGGAGTAGATCCTGATATTTGTAATTTCGAAGCGGACCGATAAAGATTATATTTACCTCGCTGGGATGGGTTTACGTAAAGTAGAGGGAACACAATGTGGAGATGACACAGATAGGTCTCAGTTACTAGTTTTCTCTTCTAGGTGTCGTAACCACCCACGTCTAACTATTTTTACATCTCTCCTGCACGTGATATTTTTTTAACTTTCATATTCATATCTTTATAGTATTATTTAACCTTTTATGATTGATTTCACAGTTATAATGTTGAAATTTTTATAGATTTGAATTTTTTAATTAACATTTCAAATTTAAAAAACTCCTACATCGATGCCTATATTTAGAAAAAAGCATCTATCATATATTCGATTCTTGTTTTTAAGGTGTAGCTTCAACTTCATGCATACGTTTATAAAACTTGATATTTTCTAGCGAAACTCCTTTCCAATTCCAATACCAAATTAATGAGGCATTAAAAATCTTACATCTTAAGTAAGTCTTTATTAATACATTTTTCAAATAATTACAACCAGATATCATAAACACTCAGTAAATAAGTATACGAAACAAGCAATCATGGATCAGAAATAACCTAACTAGGTTGATAAAACTGTTTAGCTCCCGAACTAGCTCATCGGATGCAAAGGGTTTGACCCATAATATTAGTTGACCTCATTTTAATCCAATGAGATAAAAGTCCCTGGCTATTAACGAAGTGCAGTAATGGAATCTATATAGGAGTTTTATGTATAACAACAGAGTTTGAAAATCAAATACATTTGAATTCTCTAAGGTAACAATCATCCACGGAGTTTGGACAAAATTAAAGGTATATTTTATAAATAATAATATTTATAATTTAATAATAATATTGTTTCTCAAATATAATATTTGTTGTTTGTCTGTTTAACTTGATTTTTTTCCACTAAGGTCCAATTGGACGATGCTACATTGGGAGTCCTAAATTTTGCCTATCCAGGTATAATTAGGATAAGGATCTTTAACGAGTACCTGACATCGTACAGGCTCGGGACATCCATTTTACGTCCTATCCGAGGGACGGCATAGACAAGGATTATTTACTCCCATTAAAAAATCCTAGGGCCACTTCGTGACGCGAACCCGCCATGCTAACCACTACACCACAGGTGACCCCATACAATATTTGTATTTACAATTTTAATCCTAAAATTACATGGCAGAGAGTTACGTAAAGCTAGGATTCGCCTAATGCCATCGAATTCATTTTTAATACCTTACTCCTGAGCGAATCATTTTTAACAGTCAGCGGAACTTATGCCTTATTTGTATAGCATGTCTATATCTATTCATCTATTTTTAGCCTGATTTTGTTTTAAAAATAATATGTTCTGACAATTAATTTCTGCGTATTTAAATGGGGAAAAAATTGCGTTCCCAATGTACTGAGTGCTAAGTCTGACCATTGTTTTTGATTTTTGCACTGCTAAATATACAATTTGCCTTAACATACTCTGGTTAGAAATTATATCCCATAGAAGGTTCAGGATGAAAGTAATGGATCATAGCGATAACACCTTTCTTCCATTTTAAATGCTTTTTAAAATTAATGTATGTTTTCTTTAATAATCTGGATTTTTGCAAATTACTAAAATCTACGGTAGCATTTACTGCTTCAAAATTTTATAAATTATTTCCCCAAGGTTTCCTAATTTACCTGGAGTAATTTAAAAAGCATAATTTTCGCATAGTCAGAGAACATTCTAGGCTTTAATGCTTATATCTTTGATGCGCGGTCATTAGGGCTTAAGTCACTTTTTGAACATTTAGTAAGAACTTTCATACTAGTCTAGTGGGCCAAAACCTTCTATATCAACAACTCTGAATGTCTCCTTTCTTTATATATAATATTTTTTATTGACTTTGAGGCAATTTCGGCTGCCATGGAATAGCCTTCAGGCACAGAAGACACATATTCATTTATATAACTATTTTAACTATATGTTTAAAACACCGTAATATTCGTTCTCTACAGCTCATCAGTTATTCATACACAGCAACTTCAACATAGGCCAAACGAAAGGTTTAGAAATAAGCAAACGAAGAGATAATAGTGGCTGATAGGGTATTAATAACGCAGAGTAGAGAACTCTCTAAATCTGAGCTGTCAGGGGTACGTTGGGCTCGGCGCCGTGGAGGCCAATTTCTTGGCTTGGCTACAACTGTCATCAATGGACTCTGATTGGCTTAAACAAATACCCACCCACAATCTGAATGGCCAATCAGCAACTTACCCCCTTACTTGCATTTTCTTTCCATTTTCATTTTTTTTTATTTTTGATAGGTCTACATGCATTGTCACACATAGTACATTGAATTTGAAATGGACCCCTTTTTACTTTCAATTACCTTATATGGAACATTGAATAAGGAAAGTTATTGTGATATTGAAAAACTTTGTCTTCCGGTTTTCAAGGGAAATACACGTTTTGGGGTCCCCAAATAAGTCTCGCGGTATTAGTGTGTGAACAGACTAGTTCATAAGCGATTAACCGCAAGAACATTAAATTGCGTATTTGATGTATGTATTATGTATATGTACCTATGTATGTGATATGACTGATGATTTTCTCAAAAACAGCTCTTACGATTTTGATTAAACTCGTAATGTTTAATAAGAATCAAGAATTCTTTTATATCAGGTAGGTTTTTTCATCACAGATATGTTCTAATGGTTTTAATACCGGAACAAAATTTTCTTTATTTAAGGTACCTTTAGTTAGGAGAAATTAACTGTCTCTCATTACACCTACTAATAAGAAATGACTAAATATAAAATATGATAAAAATCGATAAGCATTTTGAAGAGAAAAAAAAGAAAAATGTTTTCTGAGATTTTTCTTTTAGAATACGAATCTTTTTTGGTATTATTATTACATTCTGTCTCATTTCGAGACAGTGGTAATATTACTGATGGAACGCACCCTTTATTTACAAAAACAAAATATAATAAATAAAGATATTTAAAAAATAAATAAATAAAATGAAATAAAAATAAACAACTCAAGTAAAGAAAAACAAGCATATTAAGCACATTCATACACTACTTACAACCTGCTGGAGAACCCCGAGGCAGGCTTTTCCCACCGAGGAGGAGGGAAAAGGAAGCCTCAAGAGGTTTTTTGAAATTCAATTTTCAATTTCCGTTAATGAATGTAATAATATACAATTACAATATATCGTTGAAAAGAATAATAAGAAACTTCAGAAAGAATAATAAGTAGTTTATGAAATTGTAAAATTTGTATACGCTCGAAAAATTCATAATTCCTACTATTATGTTAGGTAGCCATGTTCCAACACCCCTAGGATTACCAAGGGGTAAAAAATCTCATTGAATACATGTACTAAATATTTGGAATACCTCTTTATAAATAATATTTTTCATTTTACTATTCGGGGTTTATATGTACAAATTATTTCATTTTGAACTGGGTGTGAGCCATTCTGTCAACTAAAAGGCTCATATATTAATCAGAACAACTAATTATTTATCAATACACTAAGAAAACTTTACACACATTATGCTCGATTAATAATGTTACTTTATCTCTTCTTTTTTTCACTGCACTATTTAGAAATGTTCACTACATTTCCATTATATTTACTTTTATATTATATACTGTTAATTTATATTTTTATTAATTAAAAATATAAATTAACAGCAAATTAAATTTTTATTAATTATATACTGTGCAATTTAAACAGCTAAAAACTCCATTACCGAATGTCGAACGAAGCCTTATGAATTGATTGGAATGGAAAATAGACACAATTTTTTTCAATCATTTACCCAACCGTTTTCATTTATTTATGCACAGATAGGCTAATTACACATAGCGAGAGGCATAAAATTCCAGCCCCTGCCTCTTTAATATCACACCCTCAGGATAAAAACGGAATCCTTCTTCCTGGTTAGGGGGTATAGGGCTACAAAACCATATAACTTTCTTGATGGTACTTGCAGTCGTTTTATCGGCACGCACATTGTACAGTTTGGTTTATAATATATATTGTTCCAATTTTGTAAAACAGTAAGTTATAAACTATCAAAATATTACAACATATTGATTATTTATATGTTGAATCAAAAATAGAGGCTATTAAAAAAATAATAAGAAAAAATATGCCTACCAAGTCGTTTCTTATTGACGATTGTGTTCATTACATTTTTTTGCCTATAAAAATCGGGAAACAAAACCTCCAATTCTTGTCACGTCCATGCGCAGTTTAGAAAGAAATTCCAAGAAGACATTTCGGTTGATGCTTAAGGAAATGGTGAAAGTCATTTTAGGAAGACAAATAGGTGCAATTTATTTTTCAGCGGCCATCAAACCTGTAATTAAGGTTAGCATACTAATACATGCTTCTCAAGTTTTTTAGCTAGAAAACCATCGCAACCGCCTTGTTTCTCCCATGTATTAATGTTAGTCGAAGAAATAAGTCGGTATAACTAATTCATCAATGACCATTGAAATATAAATATACAATTGTACCAAAGTAAAATGTATATTAGTTTAAACAATATTACAATACATATTCTTATATACCAAATATTACAATAATATTGTATTGTAATATTTTTTATATATATAACATTTACTTCGTCTACTTGAACATTTTTAAAATTTTATACTTTTTTGTCCTGCAGAGTCTAAATTCATCCCTATTTCAGTCATTTTTGTCCCCTTTTTGTTTTTTGTAAAACGTTAAAATTTAAAACGGGTATGGCTTTTTTTTAGCATCTAAAGAAAAGTATACTTACATTTAAGTCCGAAATAAGTATATATATTTATCTTGATATTTTAAAGATAGAAATTAAAATTTGTATTGTAGCTGTGGACATATAATTTTTTTATGTTTATAAATTAGATAAATTCAATATGGGATGAGCTCAGATAAATTTAGACGTGAGAATAGGCTAAATTATGAATTAACCTCTGCTTCAGAAACAAATCATATGTAGCAAATATTTATGACTATTACAAGAATATGTTGTTCATCATGCAATAAAGGCATTATTTATTTATTTACATTAAAATAATATTTTGGATTTTTCCCCTTGAAATCAAGAACTTAATAAAACAAGGATTTTATTATTATTTTCACAAAAGTTCATTAATAACAGTAGAATATTGAATATTTGTAGAGAGACTACCGTATGTGATGCTTATATATGAATCATTTACTTAAAAGCGATCCGATGTTCAAATAAATACTTAACGAAGGAGTGCACTTCTTGAAGCCCTCCCGAAATTAGTCTTAATGATTTCTGATCATCGACCCACTTTTCCATTTATATTTCCTCAGGCTGAGGCTCGCACTTAATCGCGCTTCCAGATCTCGGAGCTATATTTTTACCTGACGTAAAGTTATGAATAATTTACTAAAGGCACGAAGGCCTTTCATTGTTTATTGTGTATTACGAAGTTTAAGATGTTCCTATTTATTCCCTTCTGGAAACATATAGCATGGGTTTGAGCTGTAAACATTCTCTTTCCTGATTTTTCGTTTTATTTTTTTTTCAATTCTTGTGGCCACTTGTATCCAAATATTTGTGCGGGTAACCTAATAAACAGGAGTGTTTTGGTCTTCTGTTTATATTGCCTTGCTTCTCGGCGATAATTCTACATTTCATCGTTTTCGGAATGTTAAATGACAATTACGTCGTTTAAAAAAAATAGTAATACATATATTTTAGATACTACGTACTATTTTTATGAAGTTTATTACGAATTTGATATAATCATTTTAGCTAAAGCCTATACCATTCTTTTAGTGATGTTGAAGTGGAGATTGCTATGAGACTCATTTTAAACACCGAACGAGAAAAAAAACTATTTTACAATCATAATTCCTATACAAACGGTTAAGGCTGTAGCGACATCTGGTTAAGATTATTATTATAATTAAAAAGTAAAATATTATAATATAATCTTGTCTAAACATTTGGGTTGAACAGTTGAGTATCAACTCCTGGCTTACAAAAGCAAGTTGCAAAGCAAAAATTGGCTTTGGCACAATAGCCATGGAAATTGGGACCGTGATTTGAATTGCACTTCCCGATTCTTAATGAACTGATAAAAGAAAATAGCCTCATGCTGACGGGTTGTTGCGGGGGGGGGGGGGGTGCGGCGGGGGGATAGGCTAGGCGGGTTGTCCGAGCGGACTAACTCATTGCAAGGCACTGTGTAATAGATTACCTTTAGCATTATCCTCACCTTAAAAGTAAAACCCTATTTTCATAAAAGAACAATAGGGCTGGAAATAAATATACAGGTTTTTGACTTAAGGTTGAGAAACCTCTTCAGTTGAATTTCTGTAGACTGTAGCATAGTGAAAAAAATGTTTTTCACATTGTTGATCTAAGTATAAACAAAATATTATAGCAGGTAACAGTGTTAATGAAACGTTATTTAGGCAAAGAGTTACCTTTAATTTGTAACATAGTGTATGAATAAAAAAATTAGTTTTGGATTGTGATAAACAGCCCACGAATTGGACCATCTGAACTCAGAAACGAAGAATTATTACTCCGGAAATCATGACTTCAGTTGTGCCAAATTTTAAACATGTAAATATTGAAAGAGGAATTAGCTTTAAATTACGGCATTTGGAAAGCGCATTTTCAATTTTTCCATTTATAAGAAATATTAATTAATTCAATATTAGAATTAACAAGGTTTTAGTACAATTTAAGGTGGAAATAGATTGGAAAGATTAAATCGATAAATGCATGAATCGTCATTCAATATACATTCTCCGTTCACCATGATAGATTTTACTCCGGCGCTTCAAATACTTTGCGCTGAAAGAATCCTTATTTCATGTTAAGGTACGCATCAACTCGATCCAAACATCCCAACTAGAAAAGGAATAAACCAAAGGATGATGTTGAAGGAGAGATTTAATCGTTTTAGTCCGGAACATGGGTTTGAAAAAAACGGCATGTATTAGTGCCCCGCAGGATGGGTAATAGCACGTTAGCTCCTTATCGGTGTGCCCCGGGAGAGCAGGCATTGCGCAAGACCAAAGTGATTTACTGTGTGAAGTGAAGCATAATGCCCAGGTGCCGGAGGAAAGCAGGAGTAATTGCTGGCTTCACATGTCCGAGATCGACGGTTCGGTTCTTAGCTTATTTCCTAATTACCCATTAAAGAGATCGCTGAACGAAATCTTATTGTTCTTATGGAACAACGGTTATCGGATCCCTAAACTGTTTATTAGGGTCCATTTACCGGTGATGAAACTCTCTTAACTGGAATTCGTCTAAAAGTGACAAGAATGACTCAAATTGAAAATTTATCAAAATGAAGACAATTTTATTACGAATATAATAGTATAGGGTTATTTGCAAAATCCGTTAATAAATAACAGTTGCTAGGTTTTTAAAAAAAAAACATTAGAGCAAGCAGAGATGTATGTCAGAGAAGCATTGCGAGTAATATTTAATTGGGATCCAATTTGTGCCTAAGTCTTCCTGCTTATCATGCATACAAAGGTTCTACTTCTATGGCTTGTTTTAATAACGGAAAAGTTAGAACTTTCAAATTTAAAGAATGAGACATAGCAAAAATGTTGGTGTAAATGACGCTAGATATCAGATTTGACTCAGGAATCATTCGGCAAAAGAATGTAGCGAAAAAATCACTAAAAAATTCAAAGTTTTGTCTTAAACACGATACTACTTTGCAGCAAATCACTAAAACATAAAAAATTAAGCAATGTTCATGTCTATTCAATGTGGCTACATGCAACTGACCCAATTGTGATAAATTATGCGGTAATTAAAGTTGGTTTCCCGATGGTCATTTGAAACCGACTGGATTTGATGGAGACTAAAAATAGTGAAAACGTGTACTTTATTGAAATAAAATGAGTTTGTGATTAATTTTAATGGAAAAGATTTAGGAGGTTATATTTTAAATCAGTGTACGAAAAAGTCAAAAAACATTTTGACAGAATAAATCGAGATACAACTAATACATATACAACTCTATCCGTTACTAACCATCTACCTCTGTAAGTCAAGTGCTGAGGTATCGCTTAAAGGGGTGGAAATTTAATTAAAATTATACTTGAAAGTGCTAAACACGGATTCATTTGTAGATGTGACCGATGTGTTGTTAGATGTGGTCGCTAACAGGCTCAAATAGGTTGCTACAGTTGCCTGTGAGAGCTGAGCCGAGCGAAGTCTTGATGTACCGCAGAGTACCTCCTGTACCTGTACCAGTAATCACCGCCCTTCACAAGGGCGTTTTAATTAAATCCGTAAGGGCAAGTTGATCTTAAGGGCCCGGCCCGTCCTTAGTAGCTACCCCTAGAGGCTTGTAGTCATTTTTTTATTTCAGGTGTCTGAGATTTAATTGATTTCTGGCTTGTTTAACATTTTACAAAAAAAAATTTTAATATAAATTTATTGAATTCACTACTGTATTTACATATAACACATTAAGTATACGTGCTAAAATAAAAGAAAATAATGTCTTATACATTTATAAAACGTATTTTTAATAACAAATAATCTTTAATGAGGTATTTTAAGTGGTGTGTATGTGATTCGATTTGATGTAGAACATTTGTCCGTCTTTCAAAAGCCCTGGATTTTGGCAAAACTGGTCTCGAAAATGTCGATCTATTGCAGAAGGGACGAAACCTAGTTGCGACTCATTTGAATTGCAAATTTCATGAAAGCTATTGAAAAGGTTGTATTCTGACTGTTTCAGAAATCCAGCATTGGTTAATTCACAATAAAAATAATATAAATTTCCATACTGAACGTCTCAGAATAGCATAGCTCAGTAGGTAGCTCTGTATGGGAAAGTGTTTTCGACTTCAAGCGTGATTCTTACCTTCATTGGGATGATTGTCACAAGTCATATGGAATTTATACAGTCATACAGAAATTGTTTATTACAGTATATACTAAATTAAAAAAAAAATGTTGAATAGAGAAAGGAAGAGGAATGCCTAGATCTAAAATCTAGATAATTACTATACATTCCCTGATAATGATAGAGAAAGAACAAGTTTTGAATATTTTTGTCATGTTTGTTAGTTCCGCCATAAAGGTGACGAAGTTTTTCTAAGTAGGTATCACAATTGATGTAATGGAGTACCAACTCCCTTACACCCACACCATACCCATCCACTCTGAATTCGATGGTTCTCAAAGGCACATCAATTCGTAGGCTGGCGAGATGTGGTAATTTAAACTTGGAACTGATGCATCGGGGAGCATCTTGTGTGATGTCACGTATGGTCACGACACGACACTGCAGTGTGAATGCTACTTTAGACAGCCATAAACATCGCAAGGAGCAGAAGACTAAAAGAGGCAATGTGGGCAACTGCCCACTTAATCTCGGGAGACTCTGCACCATTACCGGGACTCAAATAATTGCTGGTCATTGTAACATTTTTGGCCGTAAGGCATTAGCGGTCTGACCAGTTTCCAATTGCAGGTCTTACTTGTATTATTTTTGTGCGAGAGGAAAGTATCATCCATGTCTGCAACTCTTTATCAGTTTAGGCAGTGGCTATGTTACTGAATGAGTTCAAATATTTCTTCATCTATATTTGAGGCGTTTGGTTTCAAAATCGGTCACACCCATTTTTTCGAAAAACATTTTTTTTCTTTTTTTTCAAGTTTTTAATGTTAGAAATGATGTTTTAGACGCGTTTTTTTTAAAAGATGTCTAGATCCTTCGAAAATCAATACTTCAAAATTTCATTTTTCATCAAAAGCGGTTCCATACAAGCTTCACTTTTCAGAAAACCTTCAATTTTTGGAAATCCCAAACGGTATCCATGTTCCCAAACAGTTGGATGATGTTGATACTCTATTAAGAAAAACATTATGGAGAAGACTGGAGATCAATAGGTACCCTAGAATTCTACAAGTTGTAATAGACAGTACAATGTCACTATCCAAGTAAATATGCATGTTACCAATATGGATGTGGGTCAACATCAAGATTTAAATGAAAATGTTTATATTTAAAAAATGAAAACTATTGTATATATATAGAATGTCCATATTGAATAAAGAGATTTGTTTTTAAAAAATGTCTATTCATAATTTAACCAAAAATTGATATTTTCTGATCAAAGTCAGGTACATCCAACATATTTTTTAATGTTAAATGAGATTTAAAAAATAAAATGTGATAAAAAGATGTCAAACATTTTTGTTTGAAGGTTATTGTTAGCAAAACGACGACAAAGAACAAAAAATCTGGTGCGATACGCGCAACACACAACTTTCACTTACGAACTTACTTAGATTAGAAATCGACGTGTTTCGATAATATGCAAACGCCATTCACACATTTTTCCACATTCACATGCTTATATTTGTATATCTCCATAAGTTATAAGTTATATTATAAGTTTTGGTAGTTCTCAGCACTTTTCGATTCATTATTGCTAATTTATCTATGAAGGGACTAATTTCATCAACAGTCGAATTTTTTTTACTGCTTGCTTGTTTTTTACTACGAGTTGCTTTTTGCAAATACATCTTTAAGGTGAATCGATAGGTGTATTTGCATCTCTTATGCCTTTCTGGAAATCAAGAACGATTACTGTTCCTCTAAGATCACTTTAAATTGTTTTCAAAAATTTATGATTGAACAAAAGTTTCTAGACTAAAATATAACTATATTAATTATAGGCTATTATCTTATACCATATTTTTACACACCTGCGATGCATCGAAAATTTGAGCATCACGTATTTATTCTCTTAAGTAAAATTAATCTTTTTATTAATAAATAAAAGTTTTTATTTTCATAATACGGTTAATAAAATTTTGGCTGTCACATATTCATAAATCGAATACCAAGTTTGATCAAAATCGTTAAAGCCGTTTTTGAGTAAATAGAAAAATAAAACAAGTGAAAATGGGACAAAATTTATTAAGTAAAGTGCTCCGTTTGACCAATTTTGATGAATTTTGGGCTGTCGCATCGCGGGCATATACATACATCAAATACCCAGTTTGATCAAAATCGTTAAAGCCGTTTTTGATTAAATAATAAAACACGTGATAATGAGACAACGTTTATCAAGTAAAGTGCCCCCACCGTTTAACCAATTTTGATGAAATTTCTGCAGTCGCATCGCGGTCAAATACATACATCAAATACCGAGTCTGATCAAAATCGTTAAAGCCGTTTTTGAGTAAATAAAAAAAAAACACGTGAAAATGGGACAACATTTATTAAGTAAAGTGCCCCCTCCGTTCAACCAATTTTGATGAAATTACTGCTGTCGCATCGCGGTCATATACATACATCAAATACCGAGTCTGATCAAAATCGTTTAAAGCCTTTTTTGAGTAAATAAAAAAAAAACATGTGAAAATGGGACAAGAGTTATTAAGTAAAGTGCCCCCTAGAATTAACCAATTTTGAAGAAATTTTGACTGTTTCATCGCGGGCATATAAATACACATTTCAGTTTTGTACAGCCTATAGTTTTTGAGCTAGTCTGTTCACAAACACACACCATTTCGCGGGACTTGGTTATTTGGACTCAAGGGACCCCTAAACGTCTATTTCCGTTGAAAACCGGTATTCGAAATTTTTCACGATCGCAATACTTTCCTTACTATATATATATTTCATATATAGGTAAGTGAAAGTAAAAAAAATTGTTAAATTGATTATTTTTTTAAATTGATCTTTTTTTTTATCAGTCCTGAAAAATTGTTGAAAATGGATGTAGCCGGTTTTGAAACCAAACGCCTCATTTATAATTGCGACTTCTACATTTAAAATAATTCTTACAAGTCGAGACTACCCTATGTTTCTTATTTTCAATTCAAGATGTCCAGCTTTCCTTCCAACGAAGATTGATATCTTCTTATGTTTGTTTTGAGCCAAGCGTGGCGAAAAAGAAAATGGCTGCAGGATATAGTAGAAAAAAGAAAAGAATTCTTCGAATTTCACCGATTATACTTTGAGCTGAGTTCATAATTGTTTCTAGGAAAAATCGACGACATCCAATCATCGAACCTGAAATTTCAGAACCTACCACTAGCTAAAGAAACCCCACTAGTACAAATGAAAGGCTAGCTATATGTTTTTATTGCCGTTCCAGTTCGCGCGAACTCAGTAGGAAATCGAGTGCTCCCTGTCTGTTGTGGAGTAGACTAGACCGCCTCCTGTTTGCCCGGGGTCATGCTAACTTAGTTATACGATGTTCGTGGGGGATGGATTAAACAGTCCACGCTAATGATCCGCTTCCAGTTTGACCGAATCCGAGCCTTAGCTTTCCAAAATGAAATTGTCTAACCAGGAAAACCCAAAATCAATGACTTACTTTGGTACTCATTTTTATCTATAATAAAAAAAAATAGGTGGTTACCCACAATAATGGTTAAATTAATATAAAATAATTTTAAAAAATTGAGGAACGTCAAGAGATGCCCAAAATTGGACAAAAATTGTCCATCTCCCGTAAATGCTCGCAAAGCTTGCGAGATCATGGGAGAGGGGTCAGTGAAGAGGTAGGATTTGGCACCGTTTGGAAGCGACTCCGTGGTGTAATGGTTAGCATACCGCGCATGTCACGCGGAAGACCCGGGTTCGATTCCCGGCGGAGCCAAATCTTTTCTCTTCAAAAATAAATTATTTAAAATAATTTAAAAAATATGTGGTTACCCACAATAATGGTTAAATTAATAAAAAAAAAAAAAATAATTGTAGGACTTTTAAGTGAGCTTAGAAAACTCGATAGATTAAAAAAGAAATTAAAGTTGAATGGGGATCAATATTTCAAGGTCAATTTGGCAGTGTTCTCTCTAACTCATCTGAGTTCAGGGGCAGTAACAAATCGGTGTAGAACCTTAGATCTTGTCAGTTCGGGGTCAGCAGGCTCAATAGGAGCTATTTGTTCACTAAGAAAGGTCGTCCAGGAATACTTCCCGGTGACTATTACCTTCAAAAACTTCACTACGATTCCCAATTTAGGTAAACGTCTGGTTGTTATGATATATCTTTGGTGTTCTATTGATTTCACGAATATGAAAGATTCTTAGGCAGCGCCTCTTTACCCCGTGTGTACTCACTATCCCTTTTTTTTTTTTGGATATCATGAAAATAATTTTTTGAGTACCTGCATATTAATGCTGCAATGACAGTCATTTAATAGCTTAATAAAATCTGAAAGGAATTAAGTTAATTTCATCATCACGGACACATAGTAGAAATCTAATTTCTGATTATACCATGAACATAGTTAATGCTCCATATAAAAATGTTGTGTAAACAAAATAATTTACAAATGTTTGAACTATTATTGTATGTAATCATTATAATGTGATTTCATTTTTATTAAATCCATCCTTAAAAACAAAAAAAAATAAATAAAATACAGACATAAATAAGCACGATCCTGAGTAATCCCCCCTACTTGGCCTCAAATGAATACGTTGACCTTTAATTTATTTATTTTCTTTCCTCGTAAAGAATTCTTTATTATCTTGATGCTCTCTGGCTCCGAAATTTATAAGGTTACGCCGTCCACGAAAATTGTTTCGATTTGAAATTTTAAGCAGCTTTTATCCTCCCTTAGTTTGCATCTTACAGATAAAATAAGCTATGAAATAAGAGAAATCTGGAGTTGCTTAAAAACAGGAATAGAGAAGATCCGGTTTTAATTTTCGGTCATCTGATGTCAACCAACTCTTTCTCCTCTTTATAGAGCTCATCTCCTTCATCCAGCCTACCATCCACAGTCGTTAAATTCGTAAAGTTATTTCTATTGTAAATAACTAAGCAACTAATAATTAACAATAATATTTATAATTATACTTTTTTAACTAATCATACCAAGGGTTTAACTGATATAGATTGATAGGTACGCGGTGTGTACAGCAATCCTACATACAGCAGAGTAGCAGCACTACTTATGAATAAAGTATATCTCCTTCAATCAGAAAAATTATATAATTACTGTTTGAAAGGTATAATCGATACAATTTCTTTGTGAACTAAATTATAATACCTATCCAATGAGTTTTCATATGTTTTTCATTCAAAAATGTGTTAAAAAACTTAAGATAAATTAGTTGACTGATAAACTCACAAACAGATTTTTAATAATCAATAGTCAAACTTTTTGCTTCTATCTGAATGATTCATTTAATTTATCAACGATAGCTTTTTAAGAAGCAACTTCAGGCACGCTCAGTAAAAAAGAAAATCTAGACAAAAAGAGTAAATAAATAAATTAGGAAACAAAGAGTATAAGAAAAATATTCTATTTAGTTTACTATCTTAAAATCCAAAGACCTAAATAATAAGTTATATACTAATTGGGGTGGGGGAATGGGTTGAAAAGTGAAATAAACATACTATGTATGATTCAAGATATATACATAATAAAAAAGGAACAACCTAAAAAACAATATTATTATCATCCATGAAGAAATGTTCTGGGGGACAAAAGATCGAATGGTAAAATGTTTTCTTTCAATTTTGTAAATAAGACTAAATATTTAAATTTATGTACATAATTACATAAACCTACATAGAATAACATTCCAATCCAAATCATTATTAATCATCAAAATAGGACATTGATACTTAAATGATAACCCACGTAACAACTGTTGATCAGTTCATAAGGACTTTTCGCAAACGATTTTATACCAATGTGAACAAACATTGGTATAAAATTAAAATACAAAAAATAATAAATATAAAATTAAATAGAAATACATAAAATACAAACCCTTTTATAAAATTATTGGTATAAAAATTAATAAAAGGTTTTGCTCACACACGTTTGAATATGCGGATGAGACTAGAAATGCGCTGGATTAAAGATCTTCTTCCAGCAGTCGTTAAATTAATTTAATCAAGCCAGGAAATTGAAGGTGCTGAGTACTATCCCCTCACATGTAGGACCTGGCATTATATTTGACAATTTGCAACAAAATTGATGAATTTATATTTTAAAACATAGTATTAAAAAAAATGAAAATTTTACTCAATAAAAAAAAAAAATATTGTGACGTAAAACGAAAACAGATGATTATTTCTGTCACAACTAAGGGTGTCATACTTTTGATGGAACCCTAAAATAAATCTATTAGTATGTAATCACATGTTCTGGATATGACTGTGTACATCCATTTTATATATATTTATTTTCCAGTGTATATTTGTACACTGGATCTGACTGGATGTGAGAATGTACTGGGCCATTCTAAAATGTTCCGGACTAAATATAAGAGGCAATGGACTAGGGGCTTAATCTTGCTTGAACATTGAAGCTTACTTGTAACTTGTATTTAAGGTTACTTGTAAGTCACTGTTTGTTAGTAGTAGTTACTGTTTTGTGAAGTTGTTATTAATTTGGGCTTTTGTTGTTTGTTTATGTTGCGAAATGTAATTGATGTCAATGAAAATTATTATAAACCACATTGTAGTTACAATAAAATTTTATACATAATTATGTAACATACGCAAAACGCTACCACTGCTACGAATCAATGCTCATATCCAAGCCGAATTAATGCTCTCTCTTCTCTAATCCATTTCCCCCAATCAAACATATTTTTTTTGAATATCTTGATCTGCATCCATTTCCGTATTAGAACAGATATTAAACATACCGCTCTCTTGCAGATATGAGTTAAAGTAATTGTAATTACATTTATTTTTTAATCGCATACAAAAATTTTTAGAATTGGTTTTATGAACCCCTGAGAAGCCATGAGTTTCAGGAGTAGAATGCTATAATTTTAATTGTTTTTTTTTAATTCATTAGTGTAGATTCTCTTACTCGAATAATAATTTGATTTTCTTACTATTTATTTCTGCCTATTTTTTTTAATAATTTAAAAAAATATATGAAACTACTTCAATATGGAAGTGTATTGAACGAGGAGACGAAGCTGGAAGCGTGAAAACTATAAATCAAAAGAAGACACCTTGCCCAGAGCTAAACACTAGCCTCGACTATTATTAGTGGCTGATAGAGGTTGGCTCCCGCTAGTTTTTCTAACTTTTTTTTTCTCTTTTGGTTTGTTGGCATTATAGCCTGTTCTGTCCGTGTATTTAAGTCTTTATTGGGCCCTTTGACATTGATCACTTTGTAGATAATCGCTTCGCTTATATAATAATTATTTGAATATGAACCAGGACTCGACCGGTGTAAATTAGATTAATTAATTTATCTATAATTTTGACTTTGATTAATAGTTCCAAAAGTATTAAAAAATATATATATAAAAAACAACTACTTGATACTATACTTGATACTACTTGATACCAATGGAAATTGTTTTGTTAGTAAGGAATGTTATTCTAAATAAACGTTAATGATGAATGAATGATAAAATGGTTATGTTTTTTCTTGTTTTATGCCTTTTTTTGGATGGGAGTACAGCCAAGGAAATATTTAACTATGAGTAACACCTATAGTACAGTCAAATTAAAGATTAAGATGAACATCCTTAAAATACAAATTTAAAAATTTTCCAACAGTTTCATTACCCTTCCAGTAATATTGGTAAACATTTTCAAGAAATACCGCAAGCTTTGTATTTGTCGTACGAATTTTGTTGAGGGTAGCGGGGAACGGAAAGAAAATTATTTTTAGCTTTTTACTAATAACTCGGTAACGATTTATCTTAACAATGATCTGTATAAGAGATTAGGATAAATTTTAGCTTGGAATGACTCACTTGAAGTTAAAAACGGTTTAGTCATCTCGCCAAATCTAATATCGAAAATTTTATATTTATCAGAAATATGTATTACTCTCCTGTTATAAATCGAAAATTTCTGAACAAAAATTACAAGTTTTCAAACCAAATTTCCTCCGGGAAAAGTAACCCATAATAAAAAAACGTACAAAAAGTTGTAGGGCAGACATCATGGTAATTAATTGAAAAGACAAATAATGTTTAATGATATCAGAAAATGTATAGTTTAATTAATATCAGATAAGGTACATTTTCTCGTATTTCTTTGTGTAGCAATAAACGTTTTAATATTGCATTTAGTGTTAGTAAACAGTAAGGTTTTATAAAATATACCTCCATAATCACGGTTATGTTAATAATTTATTTTTCAAGGGTCACCTGTAGTTTAGTGGTTAGCACGACTAACTACTGCAAAGAAGGTCGTGCGTTCGTATGCCGGCAGATGGCATACGATGTTAAAGATCTCTTTCCTAATTACACCTGGATAGTCAAAATTTAGGACTCCTACTAGCAGCATCATCGTCCGATTAGCCATAGTATCAAAAAGTGATGCTCCCTATAGAACAAACTTATTTTTCTGAACTGGCTAAAATATTTTTTTCCTTTAGACTTACAATGCGTGATTAAGGTGTTTTCGTCCATGCACTAAAAAGAAATAATTAATACCCTTCCAGATAACGTAATAATGCTTACGTGTTAGTTTAAAATCAGTCATTTTCGCTTTAAACCATTTTATCTATTTTTTATCTCATGTCCACGCCTTGCCTATGTATCTTATCTACACATTTTTCTTCACCTTTTAGTGCCACCAATTAATTTAGTTTAATCCGAAAATGAAATTTTTTACTTCATCTGTATGTTACCATACTGTAGGGGAGAGCGGGGTTGGTTGGCATAAGGGCTAGGTTTATAGCTTATAGTTTCCGTCACACCCATTGTGAAGACCCCACCATTGTACCATGTGACCCGTTCGTCCTCGGGAGTCTAGTCCTGAGTTTTCAATCCGATGCTAACAGTGTAGAGAAGAGTGTGCTTCGTTGATTGATTTTACAACATGTAAGTAAATTTTTATATTTTCAGTAAATTTGGTTTAAAGGCTTGGCAAAACATTTGACTCCGATTCTGTTTACATAGACCCAAACTCCTTTGAAAAACCTAACCTTTCGAGTAACCAGTTTCTTGTTTGATTGTTCTCCCCCGTCCTAGCAGCCATCTTTCATATGATCTCTCCTGTGAGGTTAGTTGGCTCTCTTCAACTGTGGTTGGTTTGCGCAGTAGCAATTCACAAAAGCAAGGTAAACATAAACAAAGGTGAAAATACCAATTGTCTTTAGTTCCAGCAAGGAGGATGAGAGCAATTTTTCTTATGCAGATTGTGACGACAGTCTAAACTTCTATCTTCTTTTATTGTCATTCTATTTTCCCTCAAAAGCTGTTAAAAAACGATTCATAGTTATTATACCATTCTAGTGCCGCTTTTAATAGCAATAATAACTGTCAGGCAGTACTTGAATGAGATGGCTAAACAACCTCACCTTCTAGGCCAACCTGCCCCACACAGGGGGTTAATTGGATTGACGAATTATACAATTTACTATGATCTTAGTAATAAATATTATGTGGTGAAAAAAATACTTGAGATACTCTAATACTTGGAGTTTACAGTGGTATCAGCCCTATTGGGATTATATTAATAGGAACAACTCTACAATCAAAAAAGTGAAAACTGTTGCCAACCAGCTCCGCTCTCCCCTATTTTAAAAAAATCGCAACATATTAAAATGAGTCTAAACCTTCAAATATACTTTTCTCAAAGTCTTTGGTGGGGATTAAAAAAGAAAGAATGGGTACCAACTCATTGCGGCATTTTAGGCAACGAAAAAGCAGACCAAGCCGCTCATTTAGCTAGGCAAGGGGGCGAAAGAGGTGTGATTAAATTAAATTATGTTACACAGAAAGGCTTTTATTTTTTTTTTTTGTTAGTTGAAAAAGTACAACAATGAGAAAAAAAATTCTTATAAACTAACGCCGTAGTACAGGTTCTAAGCGTAGCGTACAAATTGGCGATAACCAACAACCAATCAGAGGTTTTGCAATCTTAGCGTACCTGAAACTTTCTTCGGCTTTCATTTACATACTAAACAGTTTAAACGTGAATTCTACAAGAGTCGTCGTCTTGTTTTTGTTTCAGTTAGTATGTTAACATGACAATGGTTATTAAGATGCCTCCAACAGGTAAATTACAATTCAATACAAAGTTAGGAAAACACTAGATACTATTTTTTTAAAATATTCAACAGAAATAAGTTTCTACGTCCATACGACATCGAAGTTTATATAAGTTAGGGCACTAAAAGGTTAATGTTTAAAAAATGGATACTAGAAAACATGGATGTTTTATGGTCGAAGTTTTATATTCAAAATCGTTACTTCAATATTTTCCAGTCGATGTCGCATCACTAGTATGGAGGACTCCCAAGTGCCCTCATCAAGTTTTCAGTGTTTCAATACCTACGGCAGGTTAGGGGATAAAAAATCTGGGATCCTGCTTGCCATTTATTTATAGGGGAAAAGAGTTAATTATTTATAATACTAAATAGGTTTGAACGTTTTAAAATGATTATTGATCGCTATAATATAGCTTTTGTTTTTTTCTTTACATTGGTCACGTTATAATTATCTTTCCATCACCTAAAGAAATTTATTAAGAACAATAGTTGGACTGCAAGGGTTGATTAATTTAGACTTCGGAATAATGCTGAATTGTACGAAAATGTGAGAGGCATTTAGAACAGGAGGTCTATACAACCATTGACGTAATAGTATGATATTTTGGAACCGCATTGAAGGCGTCATTGCTACTTAATCAAGGGATGGCTAGCTGTTCATTTCAAATATTAATGTAAGTTATTACAAGCAAAATAGTTTTATGTTGTAATTTGACTTATGATTTATTTCTGACGATACATTTTATTATAGTTTGAAACCCTTAGAGCTCAACATCTTCTCTGTGGATAGAAGCGAAACCTAGAATTAAAAAGTATACTTCCAAAAGTTTTATACAATATTCAATCGAAATCTGGTAACTTTAATTTGCAGTCCGTTACTTAAACTTCCCTTTTCCTTCATCCCTCCTATTTATGTCCAAGCTTACAACTTTTTTATATTTATCGAGTCAAATGGTGTAAAAGCCCTAAATAATGGAAAATCTGGGCCTTAAGCTAGGTTTTTTTTCAGGATAGGTGGGAAGTGCATTTGAGAAATTCTATCCCCGGTACGAAAACATTTGTATTTTTTATTATTGTTTGCGACACAGGTAGCTGAGAGAATAGTTTTAGACATGCAACTAACTCGGTGAAATGAGGACTATTATCTAGGCTGGGCCTTCCAGCAAAAACCACCCCAACTAGCCCTTACCGCAATAACAGCCTAGGCGACACCCCCCCCCCCCTTTCCCCTCATTACTCCCCCCCTAGTATTGATTTATGGCTGCCTCAGGAGCAGTTGGGAACTGTTAGCACTCCCTTACTATAATACTAATCTCCTCAACTACCCCTCAATTCCTGCGTTAATTCCATCCTTCCTTTCTCTATGTGAGATTTTACTCATTTGTTGACCATTAAACATTACTTATTTGTAAAGTAATTTTTTTTTGCTTCTAATAATATTTTGTGAATATTTATTTACATCCTATACCAAACATATAATTGATGCGGATATGAGTACATATTTAGGGTGCCATTGTTGCGAAATAAAGTTTTCCGCCCTCAACATATGATAATGGAAAAGCTCGTATTTTCCTCAATGATAATCTTTATTTTTTGGAAAACTAATAAAAATTCCTTTTTTATTTTTTATTTATTTTTTTTCTTTTTTTTTAGTATTTTTCGAAGAAACTGACCAGATATGCAAGGAGGTACGGAAAATTTCGTTAACTCCCCCATCTCCCCCTCCAAAAAAAATTTCTATGAAACACGTTCTAATTCATACATTCTTCAAGCCTTTCGAGGGGCTGGTCAGACACACAAATATTAAATAAATTAAAAACACTAAATTCCATAAAGAAAATGTAAGTGAAGGAAGTAAAAGTTTAGTTCCGTAAAAAGAAGCTCTCCTACTGGATTTGCTTAAATTGTTTAAATCTCCTAAATAAATATTAGTGGCTATGAAGGAGTGCGAACATTAGAAAAGGGGTAAAAAAAAATTATTCCGAGTAGGAACCATATGTTAAGGCACATTCAGGAACTCTATAACACCAACTAAATTTTCAACCCTCTAATATTTGGATCATATTCCATAACCTTCTTTAACCTGGACAGAAAATTCGAAAAGAGACAACAAGTATCCCCTAGCGGAGGAAACATGAATGTAAAAAAATGTCTGCTATGAACGATTACTTTCTATTTTTATTTCCTAATTCCAGGTCTCTCATATAATGCTTAGGATGCTGTATGAAGAAAACTGTAAATTGTGATAAGCATAGGTCGGAATTAAAAAACTCATATCTTGTATCATTTCTGTAACTAAATTAGAAGAAATCACGATAAATAAATAAAGAGAGAAATAAAAATTGTTTCAGGTCTCTATCTGGGAATGTTAATGTGTGATTGTAATTAAGAATACCTACCTTGGTACGGGACAAGTCTGTTAACGTTTGCCAAGTAAACAAATCACACAAGTCTTAATAAATATTTATAGCTCATTAACATCATGAATTAACGATGGGATGACCTAAGGCAGAAGGCATTTTCCTAACTGGTCACCCTTTTACTAGGTGCTCCAACCCGATTGCCAAATCCGGAAGGTTGCTAGGGGTGGATCCAGCAGGTGCTGGAGGAGCAGCTGGGAGGTTCGTTCACCTCATAGGCCGCGGAAGGGGGGGGGGGGGGGTCTTCATTACACCATCCCGTCCAAGAAGTAATTATTAATTGCTACTCACACTCGGTCCAGGACCGGTCCTGAGTGCGCTCACTAATGCATCGCTCAGGGTAAAAGAAGAAAGAAAAAAAAAAGAAAGAAAAAATTTGGGGGCCCAGCAAGACCCTTATCTCCATCTCTTCTGATCCTCGGACTCCTTATCTAAAGCCGTGAGGACAGTTGTCAATACTCCTGGGAAGGATGGATCATTTTTTCGCCTTTACTTGTATTCACGCTATTAGTATCCTCTTTGAAGCGTAAAAGCTTCTTATGCCTAATTTTTTTCTGTTTACATTACAATGTTTTTATTACAAATAACTTCAACCTTTTAGTAAGCAGACTTTCCTTAAGCTACTTATTTAAAATACATGTCTTATTAACTTGTTGAATTATATTTTTGATTACCTAATATACATGAAAAACGTAAAGCTGTTAAAAATAATTGGTTTGGCTTAAGTTATATATTTGTAATATAAGACTACTCTATACTACTATATTACTGTAAATACTAAATCATAATTTACGATAAACTGGTCGTACTGTTTGAACGGCGTTATTTTCCCCTCACGATTAATTCACAAGTTATTAAATTCAATTGTCTAATGGTAATACAATGTAGTAGTAGTCTAATTTTAGTAAATTTTGAGTGGTTTAAAATATTTTTTCTTGTTTAACACGTTCACGCCCTCACTCACACTAGACTACTGCATCGGACACTTTTATCACATAACTTTCCACGACGATGTATAACGAGGTAGGATTGTATTGTTTATTTCATGAATGTTGGATTATCAATACTGCATTATGCCCATGAATAACTCCCATCCGATAGAGCGAAAATCATTAAGGAAAACCGCCAATGGACGAGGAGCATGAATTACAGCCCCGGCGTGAAAATTTTAATTATAAAATTGTATATTTAAGATAATTAACTAAAATATTCAGTAGGAAATTCGATAGACTTTAAATGGTCTGTTTTCAGTTTAACCTCCATGTATTGTAATTTAAGTACCTTTTAATTTGATAAAAATAAATATGTTAACCATAAATTGCATTTACAAGTTAATTGTTTATCAAGTTTATTTTATTTTTTTCTCCATAAATGTCTCTGGTGGGAGAATTACTATCCACATATTATTTTTTTTTTTTTGACAATTATTGATTAATCAATTATTAAATAATCATTAGATTAAACATAATAAAAAAATGGGATGACACACCTAAAAAAACAAAAAATCTTAAAGAAAGGAGAAGAAAATAGTTTAATACTATGAAGACAAGACAAGCGGTAAGGAGGGCTGAATAGGGAGATTATTAGCGCGGGAGGAATCGGGTACCTGCGGGGCTTATCTCCATCTTTCGTGATCCTCCAGCCTCCTATCTCCAACCAGCGAATTTTTTTTTTTACTCTATTCTTTAGTGACGTTTAGCCCCTGGCCTGGGAGGTGGGGCTCACTATTCGGATTATATTTCTCTTCTTACAAATATATCGTGTTACTCCAAGATTTTCGGGGATAGTTGTCCGATTACTTGGGAGAGTCCTTTGAGAGATATTTCTATTTTATATTTATTGAGTGGTCATAAATGTGTCTGATTCTGAATAAATAGAAACTATTAATATCATAAAAATATTGTTTTGTCGTGCATTTAATTCTACATAACATTAATAAATTTACTAAATTATAGGAAAAATTCAGTTAGCTTCGAAAAAAAAAAAAAATGAAATTTAGTAGCAAAGGAATTTTAAAATTTTTGTTTTTATTTAAAAAGACAAGACAAATATCAGGCTTCATTGTTTTTTTTGTTTGCTAAAATGATGAATAATATAGATATTCAAAATTGAAAAATATAGATATGATACACCATTAACGATACAGCTTTTTCTTCCTGCATAAGAATGTTATGAATAATTTTTTTCTATGAAATGGCGCAATATGTTTAATACGTTTTAAACAAGAAACATTAAAAATATATTAAAGAATGAAGTATAGTTACAACAGTAACAGAAGTGAAATAAGCACTTATATAACTAAATAATATACGTAATTATTTTATTTAAATTAAATTAATTAATTATTACTTTTAAAATGCATTAAATAATCGACTTTATATTTATATCGGGATTATGAACCTACATATCGCTAAAGTACACCATGCTAAAGTAACGAATGTGCTCGGTTTTTTGCCTAGGAAGTGTCAAAACGCTGGACTCAAGACGGTTCAATTGCTGTCGCTCAGCGAGATCGTGAGGTACCCATGTATCGAGCTTTTTTACTTCCCTATGAACTTTAAGTGTATGGAAACGATAGGTGCACTTGCATTTAGTTTTTTTGAGAGTTTTCTCTCTGTTTGGTAGGGGTTTCATTCTACAGTGTGTTTGAGGAATATGTTTAACAGATGTAGGTCTTCCTCGGGGGTGGTTTTCCAAGTCGGTCCCGAGCCGAAAACTTACCAAAACCAACGGCGAATGGTTCGTTCATTTACAATCCTTTCCCAAAAAGCCTTACAGATGTTTCTAGCAGCCTCAGCTGTCGAATAGCAGAAGTTTAAACTCCTAAAAAAATATTACATGAAAATGACGTGTTTCCATGTTCATATTTGTAGCTATACTAAAATCTGTGTAACTGATTGAGAAGATAATGTTTGTAAAAGAAAAGCAGAGGATAAGAAAAGTAGAGGTAACTGCCTAATTAAACCATGTAAAACTTTGGAAGTAAACAACAGAGACCCGCTAAATACTCCGTGTATTTCAAAATTATAAAATAGGGCATTTCATGTGAAAAACCCCAATAATATCGATGGATTAAAAGCAAAATTTCGGATCTCAAAATAAAACTCCTTTTCAACTTTTAAGTATTTTTGACTAGAGGTAACCTAAACACTGCACCATTTTGCGGGACTTGGTTATTTGGATTCGCGTATTTCCGTTGAAAACCGGAAGTCGAAATTTTTTAAGTTCGCATTACTTTCCCTTCATATATAGGTAGTCTATTGCCGATTGATATAGGTAAGTGAGAGTAAAAAAAAAAAGTCTAAACATTCACTGTTCACTGTAGTAGTACATTTTTAGGCTTGGGCCGGATTTATGAGAACCATTTCCTAACCCCAAAAAAGAAAGAAAAAATATGTAAGAATCCCCGAACAATTAGAGTCTAATAACAAAGCGAAGCGAATTATACTCCCGCTTTATGTATGTGAATCATAAGTACTGAAAACAGTAAGTTCCAATTAAAAAAAACGACATTGTGGAAAAAAGTGGTATATGTTTTAGTTGTAGGTTATTTAAAATAAAAATCTCTATTTTTAATCGAAGTAAAGGAAAGTTTTGTGATGCACGCGACGCTACTAATTTTCTTTAACTTTTCTTTCTACAAATTAAAGAATATGTTATCACCAATGAAATTTTAAGATGTTATGAAAACGAATGTGCTTACGTTATCTGGTTTTAGAGTTCATTTAGTGTTTATTGATTTGGGCCAGAGATGAGTCACAAAAATCTTATGTTGTCTGAAGTTGAGGTAAGTAAAAGTCGTCTGTAGTAAACAAGAAAAAAATATAGATAGCGTAAGCTGCCCTCTAAGTTTCTAATCTTTTCATTAGATAAGCATAATCTTTTGGAATCTAGCGTTTGAAGCAAAACTCAAAAATGTTTTCCAGCAGTAATGGTCCGCAGAAAAGTCCCCAAATAATAAACTTCAATTGTTTTTTTTAACGAAATTTTGCAATAGCAAGTTAATTAAAGTAATGAATTGTAATGACACAGCATAAAATATTGATTGAAGATTTTGAATTAGCAGAGGAAGGATGTGAAGACTTCTTGGGAATAAACTAAACTCACAAAACTCGACGGTGAGATGAACGATCTATTTGTTCGCTAGAGAGAGCAGTTTTGAACATTGCCAGGCCATCAGTAATGATCTTCATCTATCAATAAACAAACACATCGCATGACTTTCATTCCTCAGTAAAACAAATTCTTAATTTCGCTGAGACATTTTTTTTTCTATAATTTAACACAAACAGTATCAGTTCTCGGTGATGAAGTGACGATTTTATGATATATAGATATATTATAAAGATATTCTAAGTATTGGCAGCATGTTTATTAGCGTAACCTCTCTTTTTTTTTTTGCAATTTACATTTAAATTTACCTTTAACGCTATCGACTTCCGCGCAGTCTGCTCGTTCAGAAAGGATAACCCAATACCCTAAGGGTCCAGACCAAAAGATTGAAGATCATCAAGCCAACTTTTTAATAAATAGGCTATTTCTGGTAATTCTTCTGATTATCATCCGTTCAAGGAGAACGGATGTTTATTACTTTTCTTACTCAACAGGTGATTAAATATTTTTCATTTACCACCTGTCTTATGCTTATCTTTGGACACTACCATTCTATAACAAATTATCTATTTTCAGATAGATTTTAGGCATTATTTATAAGCATTCAAGAAATATTAGTAATATTTTGAACATCAATTTTGACAAGTCAACTTTTATAAATCATTTTCTTTTTTTGAAAACGATTTGACGTTCAAGTTTTTTGAAAAATTGTTAACTATCCACACTTTATGTAGTAAATCAGAGGTTAAAACGAGATATAAAAAGGGGTCCTGAGATATCTCGAGACCTAAACAATTTGTAATAAATATAGACAATATCAGAAGGTTTTATTGGCAATTTAGGACCAACAAAAATCCTAGTAAGATAAAACTTAATATGGCTTAGTTTTGGAAGAGAGATTGAGAGTGTCCGTTGAGGTACCTGAGGACTAAGTCAGTAGGGCAGAGACGTTGAGCCGTGAGCATTTTTCCTTCGAGCACGTGTACCTAGCGGTGGTCATTAAAGTGCCTTTATCAAGGGCCTTATCAGTTTTTCCCACCCCCGCCTTTTGATTAATCGGCCGTTCGCGTTTCCCGCCGACAGGATCCCGGCCATTAGGGCAGTTTCCCGGCAGTTCCGTGACCCGGACAGTTGGAGCCGACAGATAACAACCGATTAATAACACAATATTGGAAATCCGGCCCTTGCCAGATGTCGATGAATTATCATTAGCTCTTACCATAATGCTCTCGGCCTCTCCACTCCTGTCAATAGAACGCCAACTTACAGCACGAATCCATCTCACCTCAATTTACCGCTGCTTCTATTTTTTCGTTTGGAGTTATTGACTCCAATTGCATTCGCCTGCTCTAATCACAAATCACCTAAGTTATAATAGAACTTGGAATAAAAACAGATTTCGTTATGAGAAAAAAGTCTTTAGCTCAAAGAGTTATAATATATTATTGGAAAACCATAAGGTTTGTGAGCGTTCAAGCGAAAGTCACATAATTGTGAATAATTCAGCACTGGCTTCACTATGACTTTACCTTGCAAAAACAAAAAAACATCCTTCTTTGCAAAGAGTATAGCATATTCATATTCTCCGTTATTGTTATATGCATATCGAGGGAATCGCGAATCCTCGAATTTAGTCATTGATTATTTCACAACTAATATAACATTAACCATTAATATTTAGTAATTTTACCATTTGATTTACATTTTTTGTTTATAATTTTTCTGAATTTTTTTAACGATTAATTCATATACATCTTTCATTTGAGTGTTTCAGTATCATTTACACTTTTATTTAGTATGATTTAATGTTATTACTGAGGCAATATTTCAGTAAGAGTAAGAGACTGTATTTTTGCTAGCCATTGAAAAATTATTTTGAAATACAAATAAGCTGCAGTTTTAAGGAAACTAGCACAATATTGCTTAATAGTAAATAACACATATTGGACCAAATCAAAGACATATTGCGCCATGTTGAGTAACGCAGATTCGAATTGCATTTGAAAGCGTATTTTTGTGAAAGTTTACAAGGTTAGTCAAATACTCTATTTCCAGAAACCATTTTGAATAAATTACATTACAACGCATTTGAGGAAAGTTGACTTGAAATATTTTATTTATGGAGATATTTGTCTTTATTATATATATCTTTTCTATGCCTATATAGGTACAGATAATAGATTTAGTAATTTACCTATTTCTGGTTATTTTAATTTAAAATAAATACCCAATTCATACCTCTAAAAATATTGAGTATTTTGAATACAGGGTTAAACTATCTGAATCATTTGGATTTTTATCAACATAAAAAAAAAAGTTATGTATGTTTTCGAATAATCTTTTTTAAAAAAAAAAAAGGTAATGTAAAATAAATCTAAAATATAGATGTCGCCAATGACCATGCAGGGTAGAGCCAAAAAAAAAAAAAAAAATAATAATAAAGAGTGAATACTTCACTTCTGTGTTGATTATATAATGAAACAAATTAGTGACTGCTTTATGTCCTAGCAGTGAATTCTATGTGAGAAAAGTGACACCTTTTTATTATTTTATAGACCAAGGTATTTAAATATATAGAACCATAAGGTTTAGTATGATTTTAGACAAGTATTTGTCTAATAAATAAATTATTGGATATTCATAAATTTGATCTATGGTTCTCAATTGTTGTGGTGTTTATGACAAAAAAAAGAAACAAACTTTATTTTATGAAAAATGCATAAGATTCAACGGTGATTTATTGAACCATAATAGATACAATTAGATATAATTGATTCTGGCAAGTGGTTTAAGTTAAAATGAAAATTGGTTCACATCCGATCCTGCCTTTATGAGGTTGTCATGGACCGCCACTTGGAACAGCACTTGTACCTGTCACTATCAGCCAGATTTGGCAAATCGACATTAAACCGGGAGTCGAAAATAAAATTTCGTCCAGCTATAAAATCTGGGCTTCGATAAGCCCGTCCGTGACAATTTACTTCAAAGCTTGTCATTTTTAATGTTATTATTATTTATTTATTTTACGGTTAACGGTATTTTCTTTGCAAACTAACCTCAGCGACATAAAATCTGTAATAAATTTCCTGTTACGTATCTTTAGAATTTAATTATTTTTAATTGTCATTTAAATGTAAATATTTACAAAAATTATTCATGGGTTCACTGTACAGAATTTCAAACTTTATCCAATATCCTAATGAACACTTTTTTTGACTTATAAATTAAAATATTTTATTCACTGAGATCGGTAATTTGGATGACAAGAGACTTGGGTGCAACGTGCGATGTATGCCTGCATACATATATCATCGCCAGCAGGCTCAAATTTTTTAAGTCTTTTAAAAAGAATAAGTTTATAAGTTTATAAGTTATATGATATTTTTTAAATGTCATTGGCGTTTAGCTATCATTAAAGTACTTTTATATTAATTTATTATTTTTAAGACACAGCGGATAACTTCATTATTTATTCGTGTTTCTCTTAAAGATACGGGGAGGTCTTTCTTCTTTATATATTGAAAGATATATTTCATATTGATATTGGTAACATATCACTAATGATATTCTTATATCCTTCACTAGAAATCATGTATTTTTGTACCAGCGCTTTTTTAATTTTTTTTTTTTTTTTTAATATCTTTTATAACTATTAGGTATTTGCCAACATAAAAGAAAATGTTTGATAACAATTAAAAACTAATATCAAATATATCCTGAGATTTTGGTATAGATCTGTCTTTATAGTGTGTATTTTAATCATCTGATGAATTTAAATATAAACGAAATCAGTCTGAGGTTCGATAACAACAATATTTCACTCAAATATTTTCGTAAGAAGATACTCATACCCTCCAATACCTTTAAGTCTAGTTGATGATACCTTCCTCATCGACCTCTTTCTGAGTGACCCTTGGTTATCGCATCAAAAGCTATTGCCGCCATTTTCGTAACTATACTCAGACCATAGATTAAGAATTGAAGCCGGCATAAGGTCTTTTATGTTGGCGATAATAATAACCCGATACAGAAGACCCGAAGGCATGGCTGATAGCTAAGCCGGATTCTGCTATCTCGCCCTATCTCGGGTTACTATGCTTCGTAATTAACCATTTATATCATTTCAGGCTTATATTCTCAACTATCGATTTTTTTAAACTAATCTATTTATTCATGTTGTTATATTAAATCTTCATGCTCAACTTATAACTTTACACAATCATTAGTAATTATAACGTAATTTTTTTATTTATTTTTTATTCTTATTATCATTTTCTATAGAATATAATTTTATTTAAAGCAAACAAATAAAATAAAATAATACCTTCTGTCCTGATATTGCGAAATCTAGAAAGAAAGGGAGTTATTGCATGAGAGTCATAAATAAAAAATATTATATTAAAATATTATTACCAGGGATGGGATTTATAAATAATAATGATTTTAAGATATGTACATAAATATGGATGTTTATTCGCAAATACATGTAAGGAAATATGAAAATATTGCGAAAACAATAAAGGAAAGTTAAAATATGGACTGAAAATTAAAATATTTAAAAAGTCCAGTATTCACATCAAACGATCAAAAGAAAAAAAAAATTTTTAGTTAAATTTTTTTTTGTAAATGTAAGAACCCTTATTAAACTTCCTCACCTTCAACATCAAAAACGTTACAAATAAGATGCATTATAAGATTTTCTTCAAAAAAGCGAAAAAAAATCAGTCGAAGAAAAGCTTTGTATTTAATGAACGATCTTTCCACGCCGACAGACATTACGGTTGCGAATCTAAAAGCATTTAGCTCTTTAAGTTCAAGGGCCAAATATCTTGGTGTTTTCTAAATATTGGGCTGCAGTGCAATATTTTTCAAGTCGTCAAGTTCAGGGTTTTTTTTTAACATCTTCTGGTTTTTTTTTACAACGGTTCAGAGGTGCCCCTTGGTTTCATTTATTTTCTCAATTATTTTTTGCAAAATTTTCAAGCTGTCAACAAGGCCATATTTTTAGTTTCCCACAATTTTATGGCACGAGATAAAAAACTGAAGTTACTTGCTAAGTAAACTAGATCGAGTTTTAATTTATCATCTTCGAAGAGAGCGTTCGCTTTTTGTATCTATCGCTGCTGGAGAATCAACATCTACAGTGGATGTTGTTTGTTTTATTTTTTAAAGTTCGCTGAGTAGTACTTCACTGCCTCAAACCAAGTACCTCAGCGCTTTAAGACTGGTTGGGGTGGTAAGCAAAGCTGAGGATACATTTCTTTGAATATATTAATACGACCTGGGGCCTTCAACAATATTTTTTTCACATTAGAAATTAATGCATCCACATTTGGAAATAACGCTCTGACCGTTTCAGAAACGCGTTGTTTTGATTTTCAAAGAAATTGTTTAATCCCTACGTTCCTTCTCTGCTGTACAATTTATTTGTTCTAGGTATTGATCGAATATACGCAATACAAGTAAATAACTTACAATGATTTTAAAGTAAATTCCCTATCCAGATACATATAATTAGGAGAGAGATCTTTAACGATTACCTAACATGGCACATGTTAAGGGTCGCCATTTAATGCCTCCTCCAGAGGACTTCATACTTTCAGAAAGGCCACCTTCCGTGCTGCGAACCCACGATATTGTGTAGCAGGTTGTTATGCTAACTACTACATCACAGGTGACCATGTATCTTGCTTCAAATAAAGAAAATACGTCCTTAATTCCAGATGACATAATTTGGTAATCTTAATACATCCCATTATTTGCATTTACCTATTGCATTGATTTTCCACTGAGTCAAGGCAGTTGTTATAATTGTTCAAAAATACATTAAAATTATTCATCTAATCTTAATTAGTGTGTGACCACCATTTTAAATTATTTTTAAATAATTTATTTTTTGAAGAGAAAAGATTTGGCGCCGCCGGGAGTCGAACCCGGGTCTCCCGCGTTACATGCGCAGATGCTAACCACTGCACCACAGAGCTCGGCTCAAGGCAGAGCAAACCCTTAGGTATCAGTGAAGAGGAAGGTTTTGCTCTGCCTTGAGCCGAGCTCTGTGGTGCAGTGGTTAGCATCCGCGCATGTAACGCGGGAGACCCGGGTTCGACTCCCGGCGGAGCCAAATCTTTTTTCTTCAAAAAATAAATTATTTAAAATTATCCATTTCGAATTATCAAAGCATATTTTGATCTCATTTCAAGCGAACTGCATAATTTCATTGTTCTTACAACCGTAGAAGATTTCAATCAACACATATCTTCATTACAAATGATGGTTCTCGTAGGAAGGCACTAAGCCACAACCAATATTTCACATTCACATGCTAACGGAAATTCATATTTTTTATTGTAATGGTGGTTTTTCTACAAAATGCGAAATACCAACAAACAACTTAACAAACATGGGCCAAGGGAAGAAATGATTTTTTTTTTCATCTTAAATGAGACTTGAAAGCAAGTGGGCCTAACATCTTTTAATATATATATATATATTTGTAAATAATTCCTTCTGCTCTGTATGGTCCGTTCCTTTTCCAATTGCTTTACAGCCACTTTTAAACAAATTGTAGGTAATTCCTTGATGATTTCACTCTTTTAGTTTCTCAAAAATGAGTCTCTAATGAGATATCAACGTTTTATTTAATCAGCCATCGTATGAGTTTAAATTGTACATCATGCAACTACAATGAACGGTTCCATTTCAATAGATCTTTATACCGTAGCTTTTAAATCGGTCATATCTGATAAGATCATGACTTTCATAAATCAACTTTAAAATATATTGCAACTGTTCGTGAGATTAAAAGTTTTATTTTCAACTAATAATAAGATTTTATGAGAAAACAATGAGATTGTGGGATCAAGTTTTTAAATACAAGACAAATTACAAACCTGATAGGTAAAATAGCTTCTTACTTATACCAATCAGTTACTTTCTCTTTAGTGGTCTTGAACCTTGGACTGACAATTAATGAAGGAAGACCTATGATTACCTAGCCTACAACGAGCGCCTATTCCATCTACCACTTCTCACTTCTTCACTTTCCAACTAACTATTTATAACAGTAGTTTCCTTCGGCCTAAAGCCCTTAGCCTGAATTAGGTGCATTACGAAAAGCAAAAAGTAAACTTGTGCAAGTGCTCGCGTGTTAATTTGTTTCCCACTATCGTCTTCAACATCTCTCTTCGATTTTAACCCATTACTATTTTTTTTTCTTTTGACTACTTTTTAGGCCTAAGAACAGGAATGACTACTAGTTCAAAGATTATTTCACACGATCGGTGAATCGTATTTTTTATTATATTTCCATTTTTAATTCTCTTTGGAGAGTTTCCTTAATAACAAAATATAACAACTAAAAATAGGCAATGGTGGAATTTGAATGAACATCGAAGTTTGATCCTGTGACAGTTTATGATATAATACGATTTGTTTTTTCGTTTTTTGCTCCGGTGTCATTACTTCAATTTAATTATCTCCTCAAATATTTTTCAATTTACAACAAAACTAAATTCAAACATTTTAATTTTTTTTAAGCGTGTGCCAGAATTATGGTTACGTTAATGGTTACGACTGTTTTATACAATATTTTTATTATATGTTGAAATTGTTAGTTAATTTTACGCTTCATGGAAATAAAAGAGAAATATTCGATTATCATTGTGTCTTGGAATAGATTTTTAAAAATAATAGAAATAAAAAATAACTAGTAAAAAATAAATAGAAAGGTACTAAATGATCATTGAAATTTGGAGTAAAATACATAATAAGAAAAAATAAGGAAAGTGTAAAAAAATTAAAAGTGAAGTAAAGTAACTGGTTTCTCATCAAAGAAGGCAAGAATTATTAAATATTTAAATTAATCTCAGTGATGCATCTAATATTTTTGCGGAAGTTCGAAAATTAAGGACAATTTTAATTATTAAATATGAATTTATCATTAAATATAAAAAACAACTAATTATTTAACTTTTTCTTATAAATTGTGGTCTGTATGCACAAAACGAAAACGGTGTCGAATACTGGTTGGTAAGATTACGGTTGGGTATCGTAGATGTCTGTAGATACCAGAGTTGGGCAAATTGTAATCAGAATAATGATTCATGAATATGAATAATTGGTAATCATAAAACAACTGAAAAATGAATAACCATTATTCATAATCAGTACGGGGTATTTTTAATGATTATTGAGTGTTTATGGTATTCATTTGAAATGAATAATGAATAACTGGTATTTAGTTATTTATTATTCATAGATAATATATATTCATGGTAGATACTCATATACTTTTAATTGTATATGAAGGTGGCTTTACACAGCGTCGAACCACGTGACGAACTCATAAGCCCACGAACCTCTCCGTAACACCAAACTACAAACAAACAGCTATTTACACCGAAACAATGATGACTGACCGTACCTATGCATCTTAATACAACAATTTTCATTATTACAAGATTGTCGTGTAAAGGCATCCTAATGGAATCCGCTCCTGTTATGTTCCTTATGGAGATATGAACTAAACACTTCTATCAGCAGTTCTTTGTTGGTCCTTTCCCATTTAATAATATTGTGGTCACAGATAGCTTCGTTTAATCGGAGTACATTTTTCTAGAGCGCTAGTTAGTATCAAAGTACCGCAGACATATATCAGAACTGGTATAATGAAAAGGAATTAAGTACAATAGAATTTTAAAATGAAGTTAAAATTTCCAATTTTGTTTAATTTTCTCAGGAAAAAATGTTCTTAAAAATGAACCAATTTTTATTAATTTTCGCGATAAAATTGAGAAAAAAAATGATTTAATAAAGGAACTCGTCTGGTTTCGTTAGATTTAGATTTTTATTCGTTGTAGGATTATACAATAATAAAATAGAAAATGCCAGGTTTATATTTTAAATTTATGAGCACTTAGGAGGTACTTTTTTTTCTTACATACTTGAATTGGTAACTGAAGAAATTCAGCTGACTTATAAAAATAAAAAGAGAGAAGGCACGTCGGAAAACCAAGCCATGCCAGATTTTTGGCTAGTGCGGATTTTTTTCCTAAGGTGCTTTATAGGAGGGTAGTAAGCCTCTACTCTCGGTCGGTGGCAAAAAGTTGGATTCGGAGAAGTTGTGATTTGCAATTCAATAACGGAAAAAGTGGAGATGGGCGTCCGTCCAGCTAGGGGCTTCATTGTCTCTGAGAAGAGATAAAAAAACATTTTGCACTCGGACCTTAAACCTACTCTAATCCTTCCCCCGCTGTCTTTTTTGGCCGAATAGCTCCCTCCCCCCACCCTTTCCCAATCTCTTTTCCTCCATTTCGGTCACCTCGAATATTGTCATTAGTCTCCTCGTCCCGCTATTCATTTAAGCTGTGAACCTATTTGTGAAATGGGTGCAGTGAGTAAATGCTCGTTAGGACAATTTACTTGTCTATGATTTTAAACAGCCTTCTTCCGGTTATCATAATTCCCTGATGTACTGGTAATCCACTATGAGCATTGAATTTCAAACACGGAATACATAAGTCTTGCCATAGTACTTTATTAAAATTTGGGTGCCATATTTCTTTAAGTAACATCTTAGATCGATGATTCCTTAACAAAAGTGGGAAAATAATCTTGAATTAAACTTTAAAAAATAAATTATTACTAGTGCCTAGCGATTAGTCCACCAGTAACTAATTTTTGATCTGATTTAATATTAATAAAACTATATATTTCTTTTTTTAGCCATAAAGGACCTTTTAAGTTATTCTGATTTCAAGTACTAAGAGCTGCAAAGATAAATTTAAAAATCATTTGAGGGAATGAAAGGTTCTTAAATTTCCTAACTCGCCTAATGACTTTTAAAGTTTGAGCGGCTTTGCATAAAATCAGGTTTTTATTATTAAGCCTTGAAATAATGTAAAAAATACCAAAATAGTGGCTTCTGATTGCGGCCAACTGAATAGATTTTATTACTAAAGAGATATCAGAGCTTGATTATTGGGCTCACCGTGCTACATAGCAAGTAGATTAATAGTAAATAGATCAATCAATTTCAAATATTTGCAACTCCTAATTTTTGATATCCGGTTTCGAATAATGAAAGCTGTATCATTAAGTATTACTTATAATATCCAATTTAAAATCGACAGATTATTTTTAGATTTTGCCTAAAAGAATAGCAAGTAGATTAATAGTAAATAGATCAATCAATTTCAAATATTTGCAACTCCTAATTTTTGGTATCCGGTTTCGAATAATGAAAGCTGTATCATTAAGTATTACTTATAATATCCAATTTAAAATCGACAGATTACAAACACTTATCAATAAAAGACGCGCACTTAGTTAATTATTTTTTAAAATCTTTTACCATGCTGTGGATCTTTCATTAGTAAATTAAGGTAATAGGGTTTTCTTGAAAATTCGGGTTATGGAGGAACAAAAACGAAAATTTTAAATATATTGTTAAATTATAAATTGGTTTGTCGATTTTCGGATATTGAATGTTACTTATTTTTAGCTTAAACTGTAGCCAAACAACTTTCTTTCACAATTCATGAAGTACTCAACATTTTTATGCCTGTAGTATTTATGTATATATCCTATCCAGCACGTTGGCAACGAAATGCTATTGTTTAGATGCTGCTTTCTTCACTGTTCAGTTCCAACAAATAGCGTTAAGAACAGATTCCACATATAAAAATCTAATATGACTGAGGGATCCTTAAAAAATATTTTTGAACATTTAAGCTTTCACCAGCTTGTTAGTTAGCGGGAACTCTGCATGAGCCATTCCCAGGGTCAGAGGGTTCAATCCCTTCCACCTCTTCGTTATTACTGAAAACATTTATAAAGCGACGTGCACAATTGCACGTAAAACTATACACATCCCACTCGGCAATGTTATTAGTCCGCATTTTTTTAGAAATTAAATTATAATGTAAACAAATCGGTATTCGCGTGTATTTGCTTAACAATATTTTTTTAAAGTGATTCCTTCAGTAATAATTCGGCTTACTTAAAAATTGGCTTTCGAAGTAATCATTACAAAAGTCAGCAATCCAGGTTCCACAACAATGCTTGCTTAATCCGGTAACCTCAACTTTACATTTAGAGTACTAATAATAATGTTGACTAATGTTTTTTTCAGTGATTTTTGAAATATTATAATTTTACCTATCCAATTTAAGTGTTCAATGAAATGATTTCATTTTTCAAGATTAAAAATTTAAGATTGAGCTCCATCCCTCTGATTTAAATCAACAAATTATAATGGTGCAATTTTCATAAAAAATCAGGTTATAATGGTTAACAAAATATATTTTAATATGTTCATTGATTTTTTGAATATCGATTAATACTTATTTTTAACTTAGGCTATAGTGTAGATAGTTTTTAGTTTGCTCAAATATAAAACCGTCCAGATGATATCTTCA